>LPNX010566974.1:0-12500 GCA_001517045.1 Pseudotsuga menziesii
ATGCATCTACAATGCAAATAAGAATGCATCTACTACAAATTATTTCACTCAATAGTTGAAAGATGCTTTCATTAAATCATTCTTTAAATCATTCATTAAACCGTTCAATCATTCAACAGCTGAAAAAACCATCAATTAAACCATTCATTAAATTATTCATTAAACCATTCATTTAGTCAATGGAAGATAAAAAAATCAGTAAACCATTCATTCATGAAACAGAGGAAAAAACCATGTAAATTTTTTTATTATAAATAAGAATTACTCAAAATTTATTTAGTCACTTCCTTTTTACTTTTCTTCTCTTTAAATATTTAGTTAGAGTCACATATTCCGGAATCTAATCCTCGGTCTCCCTACTAGTCTGCTCACAAGGTTGAACTTCTGGCAACGGGCGATCAATTTATGCAATAATGTCAAAATATTTCATTAATATATTTATATTTTATAAATATGAGTAATTCATTTAAAAAAACATTATGAATGTGTTTTTTTACCTGCCATGGGCACATCAGCATGTTCATCATTATCTTGTACAAGCTCAACCTATTCAATGTTATTTGCATCTACATGCTCTGCAGTTGAATTGTATAGAATTAGAATTAATGTTCATCATCGACAATTATCTATACAAAACAATAGCATATTAATAAATTCATTACCAGGAATCAAAGCATGATCTTCGTCTAGTTGGTCATGTACATCCTTGACATGAACGGGATCATTACTTTCCTGCTCAAAAAGGAATAAATAATTTATGTTAATTTATTTATAAGGAATGAATTGCATGAGAAATAATAAATTATCTTTAAACTATATAGTTTTTACATACCTACGCACCAAATGGATCAGCAGAAGATCGTGCAGTATGCCCAAACAATATTCTCCGGTGTTCAACAACAGCATCAAAGCCCTGTTCGAAGCCAATCTTCATGTAATCCGCACTGGGCAATTCTCTGAACCGGTTGGCCTTCATATTTGCATGATGTCATTAATTTTACATTTTTTTTCAGAACAAAACAAAAATAATTATATGTATGCTATTTGGATGTGGATTCGGGTTTTGCGATACTTACATATCAGGCCACCAAGTTCGAGTAACCACCAGGCCCAAGCTTGTGCTGGCCAATTTTTTCAATCTTGCCTTGGTGGCCTTAGATGTGTCTGAGATCATAATCAATTGTTGAAATACGTTAGTCGATGTACCAAATTTGATATAAAAACTAGTAATAATAAGGCTTACCAGTACATTTTGGAATGTATTGCATACCTCCCTATTCTTGGTGGTATCTTTCCTTATTTTCTTAGGCCCTTCTCTTTTCCATATTTCACCGGGGATTTCCACTCCATAGATGGAATCATTGGAGGGCGCTCATACATAGGGTTCTTTTCTAGGTGAACCCTATACTAATCTTAAACAATCTTCAGATGTTTTCGAGCCTTTTGTAGGACCTTCAATGTATCGAAGGTATCTCTTCCAAATAGACCAACCAAGTGATTAGTCAGATCATCCTTTAAAGCTTTTGGTTGTTTGTTCCACATTGTGCGGATGGTGGGCCTGAAGATCTCCAAGGACAAATCATTCATATGTTTATAAAATATATCATTTCCTGTAAAACATTAATGTCATCATTATTCAACATTAAAAACTATTATCGGTATATTAGACACAGAATTATAAAAACTAAATTTAACAATCTATAATCACCTGGAATATTCTATATCTTTATTGGAACCAATTATTTGTTCACCAAAAATGTACACACTATTGAACCAGTGCTAGTGACATGAGAAGATCCAGGAAATGAATCCACCTCTCTATCTAACCATGCATCCACCCCTTCTTCTGCAACATCTGTTGTGGCTGGGGCAGCATCGGATGCACCCTCTAATGGCCTCGAGGGTGTCACAGAGCGTGTTGCTGATTGTTCAATGGACAATATGGGAGCAATATGTGGTGTACATGGAGTGGTTTGGTCACTAGGACCAACATTTCCTTGACCACCACTGCAAAGCTCCATAACATGTTGTAAATTCAAACCATTGTATTATAAGTTCAATAACATATAAAATTAAATATTATAAAGTTATAAATGAATTTACATTATTATTCGAGAACTTACTTCCAATTTTTTATGTCTCTGTAACAACAATTGAACATTTTTTTAGATCTCTTATGTTTGTGGAACTGTTAATGTCAGAAGAACCAGTTCCTCATTTTGTTTTTCCCCGGTCTTCTGTAGCACCCTCAACGGGTCTATAGACCCTCTAATTTCACTATCTCTCATCAACTGGGAGACCTCATTCTATAAAGAGTGTTGAGACGGTGCTTCATAAACCGAATCCCTTGTCTGCAACAGAAATATATAAAACATTTCTTAGTCTTTGAAGCAATAGTGTGCGCAAAAAATTATACTAACAAAAATTGTCTATCATGATATATTCATAGGATTACATCTAGGATTACCTGATGCCTAGATTAGGGTGTGGTCTGATCAACAGCTGGGGACTTACCCCGATCAGCCACCTGCAAAAAAAAGTAGAGAACATTATCATAATGAATGCAATATGTAAAAGCTAACAAATACAGAACAAAAATAAACATTATGTTACATGTTTTATATGTGTACATTTTTTAAGTATTTAGAATGTGGAATTACATTTAGGTTTACAGGTTTCCTCGAGGCTCCAGTCGTCTGATCAACAGTTGGGGACTTTCCCCAGTCAACCTGAAAAAAAGGTGGACGACATTATCATCATGAACGCAAACATAAAAACGAAAAAATACATAACAAAATAAACATTATGCTACACGATATACATGTTTACGATTTTAAAGTATTTGAAATGGAGAATTACATTCATGTTTTTATGTTACCCTGATGCTGCAGTCGGCTAATCAATAACCGATTGGCTTCCCTGATCAACACTCTGCATGGAAAATAGATAAGATTATATAAATGAACCGAATATAATAATGAAAATACATAACAACAGATCTGTATGTCCATCCTAAATTTATTACATTGGTAATATCGATGTATACCTGCCGCCTTGAATCAAGTCTACAAACATCTACGGAGAGGGAGGTTCCCTTAAGAGAACCCTGCATAAAAAACATACTAAAAATAACCTAACGAAACCAGAAAAGTAGAAAATTACAATTATATGCTAATGAAAAATCCTATAGATGTTAAAATAATTAATAAAATCTTGGTTAAATTGTTGGATGTATCACAACCATACAAACTGTGTTTGTATCTACACGATTCAAATTGTAATTACTAAACACTTCTTCGCCAGCAGCTATTGATTTAATTGCACATACAAAGACACGGTTTCATTTACCCGACTCGAATATGAAGTTGGTTTGCTTAAGTGTAGACCCCAGTTGTGTACTATTTATAAACCCCACAATATTACCAATTTTTTTTGGCCTTCGCTCCATGCACAACGTTGCTCCTTTATTTTGAGCTTTGTCTTTCAATTGTATATAATTTGCTGACAACCCATATCTATGCATATTTCATGTATATTGGACCAGGTGCATCCAATCACTGTAGTTGTAACAGGGTCCAACATACTGCATTAATTCTATACATTTGTCGTATCCAACTTTTATGCTGTCCATGCAAAACAACCCCAATCCATGCAATGACGACAGTGCAATTCTATATATCTTCTCATTCACACAAAAATCAGTGTTTACTTGAGGAAGATCCCTAGGAACCCACTGTTTCACTATGAATTTGTACCTTAAGGGCACATCGATGTCTCCCATTTTCTCATCATCATAGGAACATGACCCCCCTCCTTTGAGAAAAAAATCCATCTGTTTATTGAATTTTCTTCTGATCTTCTAACATATAGTTGATCTAGCCCTTATATACCTACTGGATGTCTCACTTTTCTCTAGCCTTCTAAAAATCCCCTTGTTGGAGGAAGACAGGTCTGAAAAATACCTATTTGGATCTACGTGCACCATGGGCGGAAAAAAATTTGGCAAAAACATAGAAAAATACCAACAAAAAACTTGGAAAGACTTATAAGAAAAAAACTTGTAAAAGTTTCCTACTTCCTAAAGAAAAAGCTTGTCAAGAATGAGTTTGGGTAATAGTTGTGGGCATTTGGTAGCCATAAAAATTCTAATGTATGCCCCTCTTTTATTTACATACAAGTCTCCATTCTCACTTATTGCTTGCATTGCCTTTTCCTAATATGTATTGGGTAGGCTCACAAAATATCGTGTTATACATGGGCACTATAATATGCTCACAAATATTTATATAATGTATTATAAATGTGTGTTCCTAAAGGATTTGGCAATATACATGGATGGGCACTATGCTTGGTCACCAATTCTTTCACGTCTATGGAAATATGTTAGAAACATACATCACATATAGAAAGTATTATGACATGTAGAATGTTGGAGCGATTATGGTGGTTGTGCATTTGGATTTGCAGGTTTTCTTATTACTGGCCTAACCCGCTTTCAACAATAATATTTGTAGATTTATTGAGTCTATGTCTAATTCTCTTAGTCCTCATTACATTGAAGGAGCCAATGCATAGGTCTCTGCAATCCATAACAACAAACACTACACAAACTTAATTCAGAGGAGTTCCAAATTCCCTTTGTCCATTCAGAAACTTCATATGTATGCTTCTGCCCATTGGAATTTGGCCTTTCAACGTTGTCAATCTTGAGACGAACTGTTATACATATGCAAAAAATATAACATTGCAATTTATGCTAATATATGTATGTACAGGGCCTGGAGGTTCTCCTTTAATGGACTATCTCCTTGAAAGAACATATCTTCGCATTCATCTACATTTACTTCAAATAGAAGTGATACAGAGTTGTTATGTTGATCACTTCCCTTAAAAAGCATCTTTGACATGAGTTCCTTTTTCAAGGAATCTTGGTTAATCTCTTCTTCCAAAGTTCTAGGTCACTTCTCCACTCAACATTGGCCCGATTATTCACTTTCTTGGCCACTCCTCTCTCCTTACTCTACACTCATTGTTGTTGTAACCCTTACTTTTGATAGTTATAAGTGGTTTTTAGTTTTCCCATGAATTTTGTTGTGATGTTGTAGATGATTATCCATTTTACCTAATATGTTTTATGATAAAAATACTACTCCATCTCTGCTACTTGGAACATTCAGGAATGAAAACAATGTTTTAAATACATTTATATCAGCCTGCAATATTTGCTGATTTATTCCTTTTAGCTTGTCATGATGATGCTTGTTTTCCCATATTAATTTTCAACCCTAAGGAAACCCTAAGGCAATCCCATAGTAGAAAGAACCAAAAAATACTATTCCCCACAAATAAAAAGGCTCTTAAATTAAATATATCATGCATTTCTCAATGATTTGATGAATCCTTTGAAATTGTGTTGTAAATATAGTGAGAAAGGCTCAAAACACTTACCTAAAGAGATTGTTTCCTTTTCTCTTTATCATTAATTTCTATGATGTGTTTCAAGTGATGCTAATTTTGTTCATCCTATGTTATTCTCTTGTCAATTTCCTAATAGGGTGGCATTAAATGGATTTCATTCTACTTTGATCAATATGACAAAGTCTGTTTCTCCAACCAACCATATTAAACTTGAATGGATTTTGGAACTTTCCTCTCTTTCCACTTGGATAAAAATTAGCAAATGGTTTGGTTCACCTCCAACTTCGACCCAAGTTCTTATCCTTTTGTGATCACTCATCAAGAAGGAATAGATTAACCTAATGTTGTCAACAAGAACACCATCATCTTCTTTATCATTAGTTTCTATGATCTATGTTTCAAGTGACACTAACGCTTGTTGATATTTTATTATTCTCTTATCATTTGTGTAAGATATTGTTGTCATTTTCACAAACTTGAGGTTTGAAACAAATTGCAGTCTTATAGACTCTTTGAGAGAGGCATGAATTGGTTTGTGTTGAGATTATTAAGCATATACAGAAGGCTTCAAGAAGAGAAGCTTGAATTTGTCCTTCTCTAATCCATCATCAAATAGGTTGATGTTAGATTCTTCAACACCACATATAGGTTCACTATAATTGTCTGGGGATAAATTAAACCTTTTTAGTCTTTAACAGTATCTACCAATAGAACAGTCTATTAGATGTACTAGGAGATTCAGTGAAATCAAGAGAAATATGCTAAAAACATATGAAGAACCATTTGATTTTGTAAACCAAGGGGATGGAAAAAGGGCAAGGAAACATCAAAGATAAGTCACACTAGGTAATAATTCTAATGCTAACCAATTGTATAAACCACAAAGGTCATCTTCTCATGTTAAATGTAAGAGGGACAAACAAAAATCAGACACAATGACAATTGACATAAAATGTTCAAATAAAAAATGGAGGACATCAAAATACCTAGTACTTGCTTCAAGACCCAAAGCATAAACCATAAGATTCATGATTGTCCATTAATGGCTAAGTATTACCTAACCCAATTTCCAGTGAACTAAGCACCTCATGGTCGATCAATTGCCCAAAGAAACAATCACATTGGAGAGGATAGATTTAAGTGACTCATAACAAGTCTCACACCAATAACACTACAAGTCTACAACAACCCAAAAGATTCAAGCCAACAAGTCGTCATCTTTTCTTGCAATAGCTTTGAATAGGCCCATAGGTGTCTCTAAACACCAAATAAGCTCTAGTCCATGCACAATTAATTTGCACATGTTCATTAGGGGCCATCAACCTCGAAGTTTGTCGATATTATAGTCGTGTTGAATAATAGCGTTGTCTTATATAATATGGATTCTATCACTACTCTCACTCAATGAAGGTAACATTGTGGAATTTCAAGATGGAAAACTATCCCCTAAGAAACATTATGCTCCTTATTATTAGGAATATGTTTCATATTCTTGATGGTTTTTATTACAAGAAATGAAGGTCATTAGGATTTCTATTGGAGAATTCGTTGAACTATATTTGACAAAAGACAACCATCTTCACCTATACCTATGAAGGTTGAAAAGAAGTAGTGAACCTTGTGTCACCTTATCTAGTTGGTGTTGTTGTGTATTGGGGAACTAACAACACATAAAGGCTAGTTTGTATCATGTTGAATCTAAAATGGAAACATGTTGGGATAGAAAATATATATGCAACCATTGAAATTGAATAAAGTTTCACTTTTGCAGAGATGGATAATGGATGAACTCCCTTAAACTCCTTGGCTTGTTTATGGATATTTCAACATTGTTGATACCTAAGAAGACAAGGAAGACATCCTTCTAGTTAGAATCCTAAAATACTATAAAACTAGGCTAAGCTTGTATGACCCTTCAAGTAGATGGATTCATATGAGTTATGGTATTATTATTACAACTTTTGTAAGAGTAACAAGAGAGACCTCAAAAAGATCAAAAGGGACACATTGTCTAAGAAAAACACATTTTCTATTGTAAATATGCTCAACATAGCTAATTATTGGGGTAGGACACACCATCCATCTATCATTTGAGGTACATACAAAATGTGTATGCCCAAGGCTTGCTATATCATGAATTTGAAGAATTGAAGTTACATAAATTGCATCAAAAAAATTTCAAAGGCCGAGGGAAAGAACCCTAAATTAAGTGGTGGAAAAATAAAAATGGCCATTTTGTTGGATTAACATCTTCAACAAAATTTAGGAGTACAACCATCAATCTGACCTACCTTCTTTCAAAATAACAAAATCAATTCGACCTACCTTTTTTTCACTATTGAAACAAGGTTTCCATCCTTTGTGACAAGGTTGAAGGTGGATGTTATTGTTGTTGATAGTATCTTGAGATGCATCAATGATATGACCTGTCTGAGGTATATTTTTGAAGGACTAACTTGATTAGGGTAGCCTCCAATTTCTGCTCATCACCTTACATGCAGGTTCATCATTATATGCAACTCCAATTTTCCTAAAGGTGCACAGTAGTCCCTTTTTTATGCCTAGGGTGCCTTCTCCACGGTTGCAACAAACCCAGGACTGATGTTATTTATGCTGATATTGCACCCAAAATTATTTTTTTTGTGTTTTGTTGAGAATTAATTTGAGACAGTGACTTAGGGAAGAGGGTGGATGGACTATCCAGAAACACCTAAAATGCTTAATCATTGCTCGAGATTAAAAGTGCTCAGGGTGAAGTTTTACTTATGTCTTATGATTTTTAACACTGCCTAGAATTATCATTAACCTGTTGTTATCCATTTAAAAGTGTGCAAAATTATCTCCAAAAAGTTCCACGGAATTATGTTTTCTAGGCTTCAAAAAGATTTTGTGACTTCTATTGAATTCTACATGTATAAATTCTATTGATGAAAAATTAAAGGATTCTACTGAGAAAGTACAATACTTTACAAAAATTTATAAAATCCAAGAAGCAACTAATGAGTAAGAGGAAATGTTGAAAATTCAAAAGATACATCTAATCAAATGCATTATGAGACTTTTTCAAAGAAACATGATATTAAAAGGGAAGTACATAGGCAAGGAAACTGGAAAAAGACACATGGAGTAGGTGAGAAATTGCAACTCTAATTTTGATGGTGTTTCTTTCATGAGTAAACATGATACACATATTTCCACACTTAATAATTAAATTATCCTACATCCTCTTCAACATTATGCAAGTGGAATGTTAGTATAGGAGCCCTAGTACCAAAACACGAAGCCGACGAGAAGTTATGTTGTATATTCTTGTAGCTTCCCATGAAGCAACACAAGCTATTGATGTGGTGCAATACATGAAGAAAGATTTTGGATTTTAGTATATGTTCCCATGGTACCATGGGATTAATTCATAGTATCCATCAACAAATAAATTACTGAAGGATGATGCAGAAACACAAGCGAAGTTGGAAGCATTTTATTATCCTAATGGTGCAATGACTACTACTTTCACTAGTGTACCTAATTTATGATCATAATGGTGATCTCAAAATTGCTGCAGTCAAATCCTTTATCCAATAAATGAGGTGTATTTTAGGGACCAAAATTATGTCTACATGCAAGGAAGATATGTTTGCAGCAAGAGTTATAATTCCCATATTATGCATACATACTCATCCAAAGATATTTAAAAATACTACTCTTCACATGATTAATATTGGCAGAGTTAGGGACAACACTTGCAACAAAGTATTTGTCTATTTTGAAGAGACCTGTTCAAGTCTTTGATAAGACTTTGTAGTTGAATTGGCTCTATAGCAGACATCATTCAAAAGAAACCAAGCTTGGTATAGTCAAAGTCTTCATAAACAGACCTCCAAACAAATTTCAGCAGTATGATAGGGGGAGTACATATTTCAGCAAATCAAGAAGTCTACATGTCAGGGGGAGCACACATTTGGATGTGGCCGTGAGGATATTAAGATGAATATGTTCGATATATATCTTAACTTGCAAAAACATGAAATAATAAATTGGTATATATGGATTCCTAGTAAGGGTGTATACTCAATTGTAAATATTCTCAAGTTGTTATACAAGATATGGGATCCTATTCTGGATGAGGAATATTTTGAGGATCCATTTTACCCTCCACAAAACCAAGCCCTTGAAAAAATCCATGAATATTCCTTTGAAGTAGGCCCTATTTATGAAAGAACCTATTCTCCTATTATATTACCTCATCCCAAGAATCTGAATTAGATGGTCCATATTGTTGAGATTCTGATCAGGAATATTTTGTAGGAAAACCCTTGTTTGATGATGAGATGGAAAATGCATGCATTTATCCATTTCATGAAGAGTTGGATGTTATATTTGAAATCAATAATCATAGTTTTGGGAACCCCATATATGATTCATATAGTGAAGCATCTAATGAGGAACCTAAATGTTTGGAACCTATAGAGAAACCAAGCATCCACTCTATAGGATCACCAAGAACTAACATCATTATATTTCTACTCATTCGATTTCCTACAAAGTGTTGTAGGTTTCTTATTGCTCCTATATGTTTATCATTTAGGTTCAACTTAACAATGAAATCAACAAGTCCATGCAAATCTTCTAGTACATCTCCTTTATAGTAATGGACAAATAATGATGTTAGTTCTATGTAGATCCTGTAGAGTGGATGTAAATATTGGCTCAAAATCATACATGGATTTGCATTAGTGTCCAACAAAGGTGTTCTATTATAGTCCAAGCATTGGCATATTCAATGCTTGGAGAGGGGAAGGTCTAACCTAAAGCATCACATGACACTAAATTCAATATGACTCTAATGAAACATGGACATCATGACCAATTTTTTCTCCACCATATAGGGTTCCTTTATTTACTTATGCAAGTCCCCATTCATTCAAGTGCAACTCATTCCCATAACACCATGAACAAACGATCCCTTATAATTATTATTACCTTCTACTACAGAATGTGACGCAACTATACTAAATAAGAATTCATTTATTAACATAGTTGTGGAATAAAAAACAACACATCATTTGCATATAAAAGGAACAAACTAAATATTTGTAATGGGGGTCTCATTCCATTAATATTCGTCATAATCCAATACATCCTCAGAACATAAATATAACAAGTCTAGTACAGATCATATTACAAGAATGACTATCCACTATTATCCCAAAAGCATTACAATTCGAGCAACTGCAACACCCTTCTACTATTTAACCATATTATACTATCTATGAACTATAACAACATCATTAATAACAATACCAACAACCCTTTTCCAGTCCTAAACCTTTACAAAATATATCGTCTCTTAAGGGTGGGGAGTTCCAATCAAAACCCTATATATCCAATGTGTTTCTTCACTATTTGGGTTGATGGACTTCCTGTTATCTCCTCTCCTTCTCTAACCAAATGTCTTCCATATCTCACCACCTCATCCAAACAAATGTTATTTTAAAAATTAAAAATTAAGGACCTAATAAGACCGAACAAACTTTTTGGCTTTCCCTCATGTTGGTAATCCATGTGTTTCCCCTGTCCAATGGACAACCCCCCCGTTGTATATGCTATCCATTCGATTTGATGCATAGCTTGGATACATATCGACATGGATGTTCTAAATGACATGAAGAAAAATCCAATCATCCATAAACCGAGTTAGATCAATTTTGGAAACCGAATTGTTAATCGAGTTCATTCCAACATTGACAAACCATTTATAATCATATATGGGTGGGGTATTCATCTCATTCAAGTTAGGTTTGTAATTGTTGTAAAAAAATCTTGGCACACAATAAAGAGTGGGAACTATTTTTGAAGGTAAACCACTACTCTATTCAGGGCAAGTATTCACATAGAATTACTCCCTACTCCCTTGCAGCTCCGATGATGGGTGAGCTATGGTGAGCCAAGAGATAATGTTTTCCCTAGCTCTCATCTATCCTAATGTAATGTGGCAATCTAGGGTATCTAAAATTTCAGTTTGGAATTGATGTGGTTTCAGATGTTTTCCCACAAATACACAACAAACATCATAGCATGCCCAAAAAAAATAAAATTCTGAACCGGTTCCATGCCCATCCAATCTAAAACCCTGAACCGGTTGCATGCCCAAGAACCCCTATCACAGCATGCCCAAAAAAATGAGGTGATGCTTACCCATTGAGCCATGAGCTCCAAATCAAAACTGTGAGCTCAAAATGTGAACTGTGATCTCCAAATGTGAACCATGAGCTCGAAATCGAAACCGTGAGCTCCAATTCTCAATCGTGAGCTCCAATTATGAACCCTGAGGTCCAAATGTTAAGCTTGAGCTCCAAATCAAAACCAGGAGCTAGTCCAAATTGCATAAAAATTATACACCAGAGCTGTGAAATAATACACCTAAGCTGCAAAAGGAAACACCAGAGCTAGTTGAAATGATACACCAGAGCTGCAAAACGATACACCAGAGCTACTCGAAATGATACACCAGAGCCGCTACAAAATGACACACCGAAGCTACTCCAAAATTCATAAAAATGTCCAAATTGCATAGAAATGTCCAAAACGAGTCGCGACAATGTCGAAAAAGACTATGTATTTTTTATTATATATTATTATATATTATATGTATTTTATTTTTATTATATATTATTTTATATTATATGTATTGCCATAATAGTATTTTTTTATTAGCTATAGTATTTTAAACTTAGGTATACATATTTTTTATTATATGTATTTTTAAATTAGGAATAGTATTTTTTATTATAATATGATGATGATGATGATGGTGATGGTGATGATGATGATACCAAATTGTTAACATAAACGATGATGTTGACAACAACAACGATGATGATGATGATGATGATGATGATGATGATGGCGATGGCCATGTTGATATCATATGAAATGATGATGATGACGATGACGATGACGATGACAATGATGACAACGATGATGATGATGATGATGGTGATGATGACATTGATGATGTTGTTGATGACGACGATGATGCTGATGATGATGTTGATGATGATGATGTTGATGAGGATGAAGAC
>LPNX010566974.1:17500-36021 GCA_001517045.1 Pseudotsuga menziesii
AGTAACGGTAGGTTGGACCAATGAGGATCCTCCTTTACCAGAATGAATTACAACTGTAGTGGTATTAGGGGGAGAAATGTTTACCACTGGTGGTATTATAGGTAATTTTTTCCCCATACTAGAAATATTCCCTCTGCTAGATAATGGAACTTGTGCTGGGGAATGCCCCCCAGGTGTAGACACTATTAGAGAAGCTGAAACAGATAGGGATTTATGATTAGGAGAGGGGGTATGAACTGGATTTTCACTAGGAGTTGAGGTGTGAACTGGATTCTAAGTAACCAAATTTTGGGTTGGTGATTCTGGAAGAAGAGCTACTTGAGGTGGTGACATGGCATGATACCCAGGTGGGGTTGTTCTTGAAGGATTAGGAAGAGGATAAATACTTCTCCTCCTCGAATTTTCTGCATCTTTTAACATTTCTATGCATTTGCATCATTTGCGCAAACATTCGGTAGATTCTCGAAAAAACTCTTCATTTGACAGAGGATTCTCAAGGTGTCTCCTTAAATTGGAAAGTATAGATGGCTCCGGTTTAGTTGTGGTAGTTCTGTAATTAGCAATAGACTATCCTAGAGAAGTTCTCCAAAAAGGAGCAATTGGACCATATTCTGCTTCCACAGCTTCATGAGGCGGGTGGTTGAATGTCCAATTGGATGAACCAAATTGAACCTCCATCTAAAATCGAATGGGAGGGTCATCCACAGGATAAATTTGGACCAAAGGATTGTCATAAAATGAGAAATCTTCTCCACTTTCAGTAACTACAATGTTTTCTATGCGAGCATCAGCAGAAGATGGTCGTTCCATGGTTTCACCTTCTTGTCCTTCCACAACAGGAGGAGAGTCAGGTGGTAAACCTTGCAATCTATGAGAATGTCACCTCACAAATTGCTCAGCCAGGGTGGTGGTTGAATTTTTCTACCCTAGGTCAAAAAAAAAGAAAAACTCATACAAACATTCCTACGCAAGATAATGCTACAAGAAAACATACATGACAGGATGGGTTAAAGATAGCTGATATCTCACTAGGATTATCAAGTTGTCGCAATTTGTGATATACCGCAGGGTCCAACAGTGAAGCGCGGTAAGGAGGATTGGGACCGTCCCTTTCCTGAATACCCAATTACCTAGATGGCACGTGCGTAGTAGCTCCGCGAGTGTTTTTATCTGTGTATTGCTCCAGCAAGACTACCAAAGGGATTTTCTTAGAAGGTTTAAGAATCCTAGTAAGGTCTCTCAATATACGCAAGGTATGTGGGAGCTCAAATACGTATTAGTGTTTTCTAATGCACAATCATTCGAAAGGGGCCCTCTTATATAAAATCGAGTACGTGAATTACTTTTCGATATACCTCAAGGGTACGTGAAAGTATGCTCGATATATCGATGATATGTGGAGGAACCAAACAGACCCCAGATTGTAGTGTAGGAATGAAACATCAACTCCTATGTTCAAATATGTCAAAACACGTCTCTAGCCTATCTCTCAAGTTTCTATAAAATTTTAGCCTAAAGCTGTAGTTTATTTTATCTGAATGATTAGTGAATGTTTGTGAGGTTTTTCTCCAAAATGAAAATTTTAATCTATATGTGATGCACTTCTTTTCTTCAATGAGAACTATCTAGAGTAGGGAAAATACCATTTATTTTTCTTTCATGAACACACAAATTCAATGTCACTTTCAACAATTCAAATGCAAGACCTAACAAGCAATTCTAAAAAGAATTCTTCAAACAAAAACTTTTCACCAATAAGAACTTTAACTCTCTAAATCAAGAAAAGAAAAATATGCCTCTAATGTTTTTTATCAAAATCAACTCTACTCAATCACAACAAGAAGATTCACTTGCCTAAATCATTCATGCAAACCAAAAATGGACTTTTCAAAGAAAAAAGAAGACAAGACAACTAGTTTCTTTTTGTATTTTCAAATGTGATTTTGAAACATAAATGACACAAAGTAGTTTAAAGCAAACAAACTTAATGAGAGGCTAAGATTTCCTTTTTCCAACTAATCTTTTTAGAGAGCAGACCACACCAATCAAAGAATCCAAGCCTGAATTTCACACAATTCTTTTCACAATGATTTTTTCAATAATAAAGAAGATGAATGTATTGAAATTGAGCTCAACGAATGAGAATCAGATTATCAAAACCACCAAATTCGATCAATAAAAAAACTCAATCAAATCACACTGCAGTCTTTCAGAGTAATTAAAAATATAAAAAGTCAAAATATAGGAAGTTCAAAGGACCTACCTCTGCGCACAGAGACAAGCTGCATTTGAGCACTGTAGGGGAATGAGTGATTTTTGTCCACCAAAATAAGGCGTCGTTGATGCTATGTGTAAACTATGGAAAGGTGCTATTGGTGTTGAACAGTAAGAGGCAGAAGGTGCCTATGAGGTAACAATGCTCTATTAGACAAATCTAGGTGCGCTAGCATATTTGAGAATGAAAAAAGAAAATATCTTCCAAATAAAACCAAAAAATAGGATGAGTCGGACTAACGGGAGCAAAAACAACTTCGAAAAAGAGGCAATTAATAGAAGAATAAGATAGATCGCTTACCTTATCAGCTGCAATGAGCTAAGGAATAGAATTTAAAATTCATAAGTGAGAAAGTTACCAACAGTTGTATATCTAACTGGATATGCTCCATATCTTACTGGATCTACCCGATCTTACTGGATTAAGATGTCCCCAATGGAGTCGCCAATTTTTTTTTTAGAAATTCTGCAACCGGTGCAGACAGTGCTTGTTCCTCTACCATGTAAGACACAAGTGTAGAAAAAAAGATAACAGCAACATGTCCTTGTCCTAGATAATCAATTTGATCAATATGAAACCAAAATCATACGTCATATCTAAGTCCTTTTGTCCTTGTTCCAAACGTCCTTCTTGCAAACTTCAGTACTTGCAAAAGAGATTAAAAGACAAAAGCACAAAGTGAGAGCATCATGACAAATCAATCATGTATGTTAGTGATCAAGGAGTCTAACAACATTGAACTTATATTAACACACCTTAAATACGAGAAAGGCGAACACTTTTGTATTAATAATAAGAGAGTAAAGTTACAACCATAAATCCTTGATGTTGCTAGCTTTATCCTCTACAACAAATCTACAATCCTTTACACTTACAACAATATCTTCACACACAAGCTCACTCTATCTTGCCTCTAAACTATATCTCAATACAATAGCATAAGGGTACTTTTTTGGCCTCCTTCACTCACTCCATGAAGGCTTCATTTATAGGCCAGATTTCATGAAATTTGCTTAGGAAATGGATAGGAGGTGATCCCAATAGGTGAGGAAGGTGAATGTCACCTCTCCCAAGCTAGTACGAACCAAATCCATGGAGGCTTTCGCAAGGAGGGAGTCTAGAATGTTATTTTTTCATATTTTTAGTTGATTGGCGCACTTGGCATTAGGTGAAAGAGTGTCGGCACTTTTTACTCAAAAGGGAGAAGCATCGTTGGTGCCTATTTCCAAAAGACAAACTGGAGCCGATGCTTTTTTCTCCATAGGACAGAGCACCATCGATGCTTTGTCATAACTGGGAAAAAGCATCGGTCTTCCTAGGGATGGAAAAAATTGCTGAAGGAATCTCAAGCTAGGATTTCTGAAAGGAAAACAAGCAATTGTGGAATTTTCAGGTGCAACAATAGGGAATTATGGAATGCATTTTCCACTATCATCATATAGAGTTATCAATTCCAGCCCAAGCATGAAAATGCATATGTTGATTGGTAAGGGATTTTTCTTTTAATTGTCTTCCATGTTCAAAATTGGAAAAAATGGTCAAAATTAATTTTTGAATTCCTCAAGTTCATGTAAGAAGGAATCATCAAAATTTCAGTCCTATGTGTTGTTAAGCTATGTGAGACATAGTTTGAAATCATCATGGAATATGCTTTGAGATTTGTATTAAAAATATAGAAAAGGTGATCCCAATTATAAAAGAGGATGATGATATGGTGCTCTAAGTTGAATTAATTGCGTTGCATAAGAAAATTATGTCATGGTTCATGTCATATTATTAGAAAATCCATAAAGGTAGACACCCTGGGTTGTTAAGATATGAATGGTCATATGTAAACTCCTTTATTTTATTGGCCAATTTAGTAATAACACAAACAACATCAACATTGATCTATTTTTGGCATTCTTAAAGATATAAGTCCAATAAACATATATCTACAACAATGTAATATCTTATTGATGTTTAAATGAATTTATTCCAATAAAATCCTATATAAGCTTTTTGCTTTGTTACCTTACCAGTACACATAATTTTCGAAGGTGGTAGAAGTTGTCACAAAGGCTCAAATTTATGCACAAATCTTATTGGAGATTTGAGTCTACCTACATAAACATGGGTTTGTGACATAGGGAACTATGCATTAGTGGTATCCTTGGCATGCTCATGTGGTTATGATGAGGCATATGTGTGTTGATGTATATGTATGGTGAGGTATATCTGCCATGGGAATGAGTTTGATGCTAAACAAACAAATATCATACATTAATGCCCATAATTGGAAAAGGAATTCCCATAATTGTTGGCACACAATTTGGAAAAGAATTAAGGTATGAGTCTGTCAATCACACCCGATATCTAGAGTATGAGAAATGTAACATCTAAACTAGCATATTGGATTCCAATTTTATATAAAATCATGGAAATGTGGGATAACCATGCATCGATGCATCCATTCAATAGCTCCTTGTAGCTACCTCTTATTTTACATGCCAAAGAAATGGAAGGTTAACTAAGCTCAAATATATGCAATAGCTCCTTGTAACTACCTCTTATATGCAATATAGCTCCTTGTAACTACCGCTTGTTTGACCTTCCAAAAATATGGAAGGTCAAATAAGGTCAAATATATCCAATAGTGCTTTGTAACTACCTCTTATTTGACATTCCAAAGAGATGGAAGGTCAAATATATTGAATAGCTCCTTGTAACTACCTCTTATTTGACCTACCAAAGAGATGGAAGGTCAAATAAGGTCAAATATATGCAATCACTCCTTGTATGGTCAATTCTTGAAGGATAATTCCACAAATCCATCCACATGGATAGAAAATGTAATGATTTCTCAATCATACCCTCTTAATTGAACAATATTGAAATATAGTATATAGAGTAAAATAAAGGATAAAGTTTAGGTGGGATTTACATTTTCGAAGCTTTTAGCATACACCCTATTGTGGAAGTTAATAAATTGACAAAAATAGTGCAAGAAAAAATACTGAATAACACTTTATGTTGTCACCTAGTAACAACCTAGAAAATTTGATGGAGATGGAAACCAACCAATGCAGAATCTTTACAAGTTGGATGTGTATGTGTTAGATATTTAAGTTGATAAAAATGTAGTTGGAAAGATAGAGTTCTTCATGCAATTCAAAGGTGGCAGATGGCCTTTTATCTCATCACTAGAAATTTGTTAGGATTTAAAACAACTTAGACAAAAGAACGATAAATGAAAACGAAAGCACCCAACACTCCCCATGGGGTATTTATTTGAGTTATATAAGAAATTTAGTATTCACTTAAAGGAGGGATAGTTAATGTTCTACAATTGACGCATGGGGTAAAAGAAACCAAATTGGACAAAGTTCAAGAAACTGGGTGCTCATTTTATTTATATAGTAGGAATTTATCTATGAATCCCTCTTGATGATATCCCAATGGTGATTCTTAATGTGTATAAATTGAAAATTCTTGAAGGATAATTCCACAAATCCATCCACATGGCTAGAAGATGTATTGATTTCTCAATCATACTTGAATATTATTTAAACACTTTGTTATCTAACTATTGTAGATAATTAGTGGTTTGGAAACATAGGATTCTGACGTGTAATGGTTTCATTTCATGTTCTCATGTGGGAATGTACATCATTTGTTAAGATACTAAACTTGCATAGCACAACAAATTAACACTAGAAAAATACTTTAAATAAATCTGAAAATTTAATTAGAAAATGGTGCACATTCCTGGAAATGATGAGTAGAAGTAATTGGTGACATGCCACGATCAGTTAATAGGAATAATGATGTAATAAAACTTATCAAGTATACAAGTGATCCACGAATTCTCTCAAATAGTAGTTGATGTACAATCATAACAATGGGATTGTTGTAGGTGTTGTTTCCGTTCATTCTCAACGTGTTTCTACAGTAGACTACTTCACCACTAAACAATGACTACAAATGTCCATTGGAGCTATCTTCTTCACATAGATTTGAAAGCAATGAGTAACCTGAGCATATGGTACTGTGATTGTCTGTTATTATCCTCCACCGAGGAGAAACTTGACCCTAACTAGCACTTAAATTGATATATTTGTAGCACTTTCATGTTTTCCAAATGGCCCCACCAATAGAAAAAAGATAAAATTAAGCCATGTAACAAAAAACTAGAAATATATTAGAATCTAGACACTCCAACTTTTAAAAAGAGAAGCGACCCAAAGGAGAAACTATTAGCCAACAATTTTCCATGTAGGAGAAATGAACCATCCATACTACCCCAAGGAGAAATGAACCATCTATACTACCCCTAATAAATGAAATTAGAATGAAAGGAATCCCATGGATTCTAAATGGCATTCATTGGTTGAAAACTCTTTTAGGAGGATTATGCCATGCTTTGAGGCCCTATGCATAGTCAACCATCCATAGAAACAATGTTGTTATCTTGAAACCCTAGTTTTAAGCTTTGAAGCTTAACATAGTCCTATACAAACATCCTTAATGACCTAAAGCTCAACATCTATCCCATATGTTAGTCATGGAAATTTTTCGATAGAGTTAGGGATTTATGCAGAATAATAAAAATTCAATATACTTTAGTTCATTTTTTTCATTTAATAAACAAGTATCGAAACTAAACAATAACAAAACATAATTTTTATCTCTTTCAACTTTCCCTTTTTACACTACCTTTTTAGGTCACTGTGTTAAAATAAAAATAAATAAAAAATAGCAAGGTGGGTAGATGACCCTATTTACAACAAGTCACAGACAAAGTACCATAAGACCAAGAAACAAAAAATGTAAATAAATCAAGGTGGGGTACAACTAATCATTTCTCTCTCAAATGTACAAGTGTTCCATATAACCTGAAAGCTCATCACCACTCTATAAGGAACGATCCACACAGATGATGTGATCATGTAATCCTCTAGACTGCTCCTAAGGTCAAATTGGGATAGAAATTTCTTATTTTTTTCCTTGAATAATGTATTGGGTTAGGAGACTACTCTTCATGTGACAAATATTTCAATTGGGTTTGTATCCCACTTGTGGGACAAACATTTATGCTAGAGTGCATGTCTTGTGTTATTTTCCGATAT
The DNA here is from genome assembly GCA_001517045.1 of Pseudotsuga menziesii. NCBI lineage: Eukaryota > Viridiplantae > Streptophyta > Pinopsida > Pinales > Pinaceae > Pseudotsuga > Pseudotsuga menziesii. The sequence continues at coordinate 24,884 of LPNX010566974.1, forward strand.
TAATCAACCATGAGCCCTAAAAGAAAAATGTAGGACCTAATCCATTGGGTATTGACTTCATACTATGTCCTATAAGAAGAATATGGATTCTAAGCATATGGACACTAACCAAGAAGTATGTATTCAGAAAGAATACTATTACATTGGAATTTGACTTTGAAGCATGCCTTGAATAAGGATACCCTTCCTAGTGTCATTAACCATGAAATCAACTTGTATACCAACCTTAGACCAAATATTCCCTTCGAAGGACTTATATCATGGTTAAGGGTCACGTACATTCCCCTAAAACATGTCTTGGGTGATCAGATCCTCCTCAATGCATCAAACCTCAAAATTAGGCATGTATCCTACTTGTGTACCAATGATTCCATACAAAGGATGTAGCTGTGTCATAGTTTGGGTCTCCATTCATGTCCCATATTCTTTATAAATAGACACTTTAGGTTTCAATATATTTACTTTTGTCCTCAACACATGTTTGGAGAAAGGAGAACCTTCCCTAGTTTACCAAATCTCCAAATTAGTCTCACATCACACTCACATTCCAAATAGTCCTTCTGGCGGGCTTTTATTGTAGTCCAAGTATTCATTCATATTTCATGTGCATAAGAAGTAGTTATTTCACTGTCTAAGAAATTGAAATTTTTCCTCAAACATGTCTTGGGTGAGGAGGCATCTATTTGGCGTGTCAAATCTTAGAATGGGTCTAGATCCCACTATCAAGACACACTTTTCACTTTGAGGGCCTATCTTGTGGTTTGGATCCTAGGTCATGCATGGCTTGTGTGTCATATAAGTGTTCCATTTAGCACCCAAGCCATCAAAGTTTGGTTCCAAACCCTTTCTAGGATGATCAAACACTCCCTCGATGCACCAAACATTATGACAAGTAGAATCATACCATTAAAAACTTATGACACATCCATAATTGAGCATTGCATACCATTGAAGGAAGTGGTGCCTTTTTGGTAGAATCTAAGACAAGTAAATCTGGTACTCCTTTATTTCACCTTCTCTCCCCCAACCAACAACGAATTTGTACATTCATCAAATCCCTCAACTCAAACATAGAATTCAACAATTTGGCATTAAAAAAATTTGTTCAACAATTCAGCAAATTGCAAAAACTTTTAATCAATTCAGATCATTTCATATCATCGGGGATCTAAATCGTGAAGGAGAGGTGGAATCAAAGGCTAGAACTAGTCTTAAATCTAAGAAAATTGAATTATCCAACAATGAAATTGGCCATCACCATATTCCTTCAAATATTATACAACGAGTGAAATATTTAGTCATTATGTTTGAGTGAAATATTATACAGCGAGTGAAAGAGACTACTCATATGGGTAGTTTATGTTTGAATGAATTGATATTTTCAAATATCGCAACAAAGGCTCTGAAAAATCTGTTGCATGCACAGATTGCTACAAACATAGGGAAATTTTGTAATGTAGTTAACACAAAATCTAGACGTGAATCCTAGACATGGGAGAAAGAGAATCAAATGTGAATCCTTAGTCGTTGGAGAGAATGCCAAGTTTTGAATCTTCATTCTTTAATAGACTATATGACTTCTAGGTGGGTGGATGGGAAGTTCATCTAAAATGTCAAGGGTGGATTGTAAGTGATGCTAGCAAGCACTAGAAGAGGCATTTACAATAGAAGAAGGTTCCTAGACAACCCAGATAGAGGTCTTGGCTATGATATAGGAGGCCTGGATACTCAGGAGGTATAGAAACATAAGTATTAATAAAAAATTCATGGGCATGTAGGAATCTTAAGATCTCTAGTCCATTCTCCCGTTGAGCGACTCGAAACCTACAAAAACACAATGACTCGAACCTTGAACCTATTTTGCAACCCCCAAACCTTGAACGAATATGAGTAAAATGAGAGATGTGTTAGATATGAAGTAAACACGCCGATTTAGGAGGCATTATGTGCCTATCTTAATAGATTATAGCAGCTTCGGTTCCTACCCAAACAAGGCAGAGTCCACATTTCAGAACCCAAAGGAGAAAGAGTCTAGAGTTTTCTCAGGGGTGATAGGTAGAGTTCATAGTCCACTTGACGAGAGCTAGAGTCCAATACAGTTCGCTAAGTGACGAGAGGTAGAGTTCACAATCCACTCGGCGGCAATGGGAGGTAGTGTTCAACTCAACTCGCAGCGAGAGAGTGAGGTAAGGTATGTTTGCATGTTCTGCTTTTTGTTTTTCAATTTTTTTTTTAATTAATAGGTTTCTCTTTAATTTAATTTTTAATTTTTTATATTTAATAATTTAAAAATATATTTATTTATTTATTTTTGTTAAAAAAATTTACCAAAATGTCATCACTCCATAGGTAGAGGTTTAAATCTAAGGTATTGAGTCATAGAATTTATCGCTAAGACTCATGGACAATTGTGTTGACTCAAGGTGCACTAAGAGGGATTCATTTTGTCCACTCAAAATGCACACACCTCAAGGGTCGAGAAAGAGATGGTAATGAACACTTGCAAGTAGTCCAAAGTCTCATAATACAAAACTAAATGATGATTTCGATTACGAAATCATCGTTGTTGTCATAGACAACATGAACATCATCATCTTTGTATTCATGGCCATCATCATCATAAGAGAGAACATCGCAATTATCATCATCGCATATAACCTTTGCCCCTTTCACATATCAACCCATAACATTTATATTCCCTTACATCTAATGTTATAACTTTAACCACTATAATTGACAATAAAATTGTAAATCAAACTATTATAATCACTAACACCTAACTCACATAGTTTGCAAGTAATTGTTAATATCTAAATAATATATTATCCCCTAACAATTATAACCTCTAATATAACTTCAATAAACACCTATATCTAGCCACAATAACCCTTTATTCCTAACACCGGAGTTATATACTCCAAGTAGAACACATTATCGCTTCACTCTATAACAATAAATCCTTCTTATTCTATATAATATAGTAAGCCTAGCACATATAATTATATAACTCTAACGTCAATACTCAACCCTCATAACCATAATCACTATCATGAATAACCCTTTCTCCTTAAACCTTATCACTCCCAACACCTAACCAATATAGACATAACCACTATCATGCATAATCATTTATCTAATTACTAACACCTAAGCTATATAACCATTATCATTTATAGCCCCTTACCACTAACCCTTAATATAACCTTAAATCCCTACAAAATTCAAAACTTATGACAATGAATACATAACCCCTACCACCTATAACTTTTAATGTTAACCCTTAGTTGTTGACACTTATAACATCTAACAACGAATACACATGAATATTCTGGGTGGGGAAACCCCCTCCTCGGCCTTGTCTCATATTCCTTCAGCAAATGAAAATATTACAAAATAGAAACCCAAAATAAAGAAAACAAAGTTTCTCTATTCTGCCAAGACCCCTCCACCTTTTCTCTTAAGCCAATTCCAGCTCCTTTTATAAGCCATGAGATACCTTGCTATCTTCACATATCGAGCTCATAATTTTTTTCCTTTACCATGAGGACTGCGCTTATTTCTCCATACGATCTATTAAATCTGATGAGGCAAAGCCACTTCTATAATTAGATCTTGTTTAACTCTTTAGCACATCCTCAGTTTTCTGCGTTGAGTTAAACTCTTTCTTTGTACTCGCGATATTCAACACTTGAATTTTCCTACCTGCAAACAGAATTTCAAAAGAAAATTAAATCTAGAAAATAACAAAACGGAATGAAAATTAAAAAATAAAATAAAATGACAACTAAAAAACACTTAGATTTTAGTGATGAATAGATGAGTTCGATTGATGAGACTAGACTGGTTGTGCATTTTAGCGAATGTGGTAAAGTGGCTTTAATATCCATCCTTGGTGGCGCGACTTCTTTTTCCATCAATCTAGCGGGAAAACCTCCTTAAATGTTGTAATTCGATACCCCTTCCATTTGCACTCGGTTAACAGACTAAGCCATCATAATTACTTGGTGGAGAGGTCGTTAAAGTTTATTAATTTCTTCTTAATTGAGAACCTGTGCCGTTTGCTTGATTCATAATTTCTTAGCATGTTATCCTCATATATTCTCTGCCTGTAACGTGGAGTGATAAACTGATCTTAATCCATTTGCACAACGCTTAGCTGTATGCGATCTTACTCTTTGACTCTCTGGAGCGGTCTCCTACTCATTCTTCACCATGTTGATCTCCCTTCCTTATTTGTTGGCGATCTTATGTAACCTTCAGTTTCTATAATGGTTTTATTCCCAATACTTGCATGCCACTCTTGGATTCTTTCACGGTAGAAATAGAACGATCTTTAAGTAGAAGAAAATATCGATTCTTCATGGGAATATGCATTCACAACTTGGTGAAAGATTTTATGTTATTTGATGACGCGTAGTATAATAATAATTGGAGTTGTTGAGTGATCTGGTGCATTGGTGGCATGCTTTCAAAAGTCAAAGTATTGTCGTGACTACCATCGTTCATGTACATGTAGCCCTTCCTAGAAGTGTAAACTTAAAATTGTCCTTCAAAAAAAATTAAAATCTGAGTTTTACTTTTCCAATTAAAAAGGCATAATTTATATCAATATTTTAAAAGAAGGGAAATATTTGAAATGACCCATCTATATAAATTTATCAAGATGTTGAAATTCCCATGCTATAAAGTTGAACTCATCATTCAAAATATTGGAAATATGATCAATTATAATCACTCACTCACTCATGTGATGCACTCACTGCTTAGCTGTGCAAGATGACTAGTAATTATTGATGACTACAAGGGACTAGCCATCGAGATGTGACTCTGACTCCCGAGTCACTTGGGGCTGCAATCTAAAGTGTGACAATGTGTCAACAACTAGTACTATAACAAAAAAGAACAACTACTAGTCTACTACTAGGCCCGAAATGAGCTTAAAACTTTGTGCCTACTACCTATGTGAACCTCACTACCAATGTTCACTATTTTTTCGACAAAATGAAATTCAAAAGGCAATTTTTATGAGTCTTCCTCTACAATACTTCATTTCTTGCATGAATATCATGGACTCACGAAAACTATAAGCAACACTCGATGTTATGCAAATACACATAATGGCATGTAGCTAGGATCACAAACTATGAAGAGGTCGATTTCTGCATCGCTATAGAGAGGTGTCCTTGGGAACACGATATGGAGAAAAAATGGTTATTGATAAAAATAAAAAAACAATTGTTGGCTCAAGAATATTCTTCAATTTCATGAGTGGCATGATCATGATGTAATCTCCCTTCGTCCTTCCAAACATTTGTGGTTTCTCACAACATTTGTCCTCGGCCCCACCAAAATACAAATATAAATTACTTGTCTTTACACCATCTTCCCTTTAAATCCTCACCTCATAGTCATAACTAAAGAATTATTATGCATGCACATCCTCACCTTATAATACGAATTGGGTCAAGGCACATATACAACCATAAAATATTAAATGTGTCAAGATGCAAAGAGTAAGAGACAACTATAAGTAAGTCTTGTATTAAATTTACCATATAAGTATTTAATTAACACTATCAAATGAGATTTGACATGTTAGATTGTTGTGATCGTCTTATTACTCCTTACCAATGTGATTGCAAGGCAATCTTTGAAGGTGAAGGCCATATTTTTAGGTCTTCTTCCTCATTCTCATGCCTTTTGGTAAGACAATAAAGAGGGTAGTGGCTTGCATCAACATGGAAAACTATTTCGACATAGAGGTATACACATTAATTGTTTTCATTAAATAACTTAAATTTCTACCCGTGATTATGGATACACTAAATCATGGACTGGTACATAACACAACAAATTTTAGAGCCCCGAGCCCTTAATTACTCACACCTAGAACTTTCTCAAATCTAGCCATTAATAAACTTCTTTTGGTATTTTGGTTCAATTTAAAAGGAGGATTGTTGAGACTCACGTTGCCCCTCCATCCCATACATGTATGCTTTCATGACAAGTGTTGAACAAAAAAATTTGATGCCCCGACCCCATTTATGCTAGCTTTGCTAAATTGCTTGGTATGTAGGCAATTTTTTTCTTAATGTTTTATTAGTTGTGCATTATTTTTTCTTAGGTGCCCAATCCTTATCATTTTTACACCTATCAAGATTGGATTGCACGCAAAGTCCCCAATATGGTTATGACATAGTCTAAGTAGTTTTTTTGTATAGTGAAGTGTGCTCCAACTGGAAAAAATACAATAGAATAGTTGTTATGTTACTAAAGTGTAAAATTAATGATACATATATGACAACTTAATGTGTTCAAAATAAATTTTATTAAAAATATAACATTTTTTCATGTAAATATTAAGAGATGCTAAATGGATAAAAATTATAAAATTTGAAAGAACAATATTTATTTTTTACATTTTTTTGGATAAAAAAATTTAATTAATTTATACTTATCCATTAAAGTACAATTATTTGTTCTATCTTTGAAAGGCTCCAAAAATAAATGCCCTTTGAAATTAAGACTCACCCTTCAAATTTGATCGGTGGTAACGATCCTTTAATAATAAATCCACGACTCAGCCCCAAGGATTAGCTCAATTGGTAAGACGTGCGCATACTCTCTTAGTTTGGGGAGAGGTCACAGGTTCGAGCCTTGAGTCCTTTGGGGTTAGGCCTTCTACGAGGATGGCTGGCGATTTACCACCTCTACCATCCACTAATGTGGAGGAGTATTGCTGAATTTCCTGTGCATATTTCCATATGAAAAAAAAATAAATCCATGATTCATTTCTTTTTAAAATTTGGTGAGGCCCTTTTGAAATTAAAGGAAAAGGTAAATTAAAGGAAAAGGTAATATTCACCCGTCAAAAAGCAAATATTGAACTTCTTATAAAATAAAATAAAATAAAAATGCAAGATGTCATATAACATAACTAGATTCGCAAAGGCCCTATTTAAATAATTCTATCAAAACTTTAAAACAAACGAATGTAGCCAAAAATAAAAATATTTTACCCAAAATTTCACTTTTTATAATGGTTTTTCTGGGTGTATGTGAGTGAATGAAATTCAAATGACCGTTAAGTATTAAGACTACATTGGTTGATTTAAAAGCAATTTGATTAAAAGCTAAATAGTGAGATTTAAAGAAAACCTTATCAATAAGAGATTTAATTTTGTTCAAAAGAAAAACTCGTGCATTCTTTTTAGTTTTCAAGCAAATTTCTGAGATTTTTATTTAGTTAATTTTGATTTTCATAACCACCTTTTTATATAAAATCAATCACATATCCATGTTATATTTTATATTAATGATAAACATTAAATTAGGTGACGTTTAACTATTTTTTTTAAGTGGAAGTTTATAAAAAATTTATAATCAAGTTTATATAAATATCAACTTGCCTTAAATAAGATATACTTTTTAAGATATAGATTAAGTTAAATAAACATAAATTAATTTATTAGAATTTGTGTTAAAAGATAAAAAAATGTATAAACATGTAGTGATAATAATAATAAATGCTTATAAAAGTCGATAAATTGTTTAAATCTCGAAATAATCAATTTAATTCCATTCTTTGATGTACATTGTTTCAAGGTGTAAATCAAAATCCTAAAGTTAATGATTCAAATAATTTATGTCAATCTTCAAAAGTGCTCATTTAAAGTGAAGGTTAGATTTGGTGAGGTTATCGTAAGGTCTAGATAATTGAATTTTTTCAAGGTAAGGTGTACAATCAAATCGACCAAGGTCAAATAAGAGCATGCAATCATTTTTCAACCACCAGAAAGTAAAAGGACTCGAACGACAAAATGATAATTTGTATATAAAACAATCACTAAAGACGACGTAATGAAAATAAATGATTATGAATTTCCACTAATTGTGTTAGTATAATAATCATGAAGTCACAAAATCATCAAAGAAAGATAACCAAAAACACTAACTCGGAGTGCTCAAGGAAAAATACATGTGAAAGTAAATGACCATCAAACCATTTGTCATGAAAACCAAGTCAAAAGGAAAGCAACCCAAAGAGTAAAGGACCATGGGATTTCCCTCTCAAACCAGCAAGCAAACCATAAGCTAAGTATTTACAAAATTCACATGGGGGCCCTTTTATTTTTTGTAAAATCAAGGGGAGTTGTTGGGGTGCCAACAAGCCTTCGTACATTTAACATATGACCCTTACTCGTTATAATCCCTTATTCCATAACACTATAACACATAAGCACTATAATCCCTCACATCTAACCCGTATTCTCTAATCCATTACATTTTATCCCCGCTAATCACTATAACCCTTAATATAAGAAATAAATACTATAACCATTAATGTTGATAAGTTCCGACCCTTATAATCGCTTAATCCCCAAAACCCTTAATCCTTATAACCCTTGGCATTAATACAGCCCTTAATAATTATAACATCCAAGTTATGTATGTCATAAAACCTATAATTGAGAACCCATATGTCCTTCAGTCCATATAACACCTAGACTTGTTAATCCATTTAACTCTTAATCCTTATAACATCAAATACTTGAACTCTAACTCTATAACCCCTAAAAATTCTAGGATATGTCGGATATCCGATGGATGTCGACAGACAACCTACGGGAGTCATCGGATAACCAATGACCGTCGGATATCTGACAATACCATGGATCAATTAAAAAAAAGATCAAAATTCATAATTTTAAAGGTGAAAATCAACAACACATTCAAATTCGTCGGACTTTGTCAGATTTTCTCATCCACTTTCGAGTTCAAATTTTGTTGTGTGGATAATTCTTATTAATGGAAGGTTTCTCAACATGGACACTAACTTTATCTTCATGAGTAGCCAGGGATGTATCATCACCTTTAGGGAGATTTTCCTTTCAATTATGTAAGAGATTAGCAACCATTTCTATAATATTATAGATATGTCCCATCCTTTCCTCCATATTAGTATCCAAATTAACTAAATCAACCTTACACATTGTCTCTTTAATCATATCTTCCAACTTGGACACTCGAGAAGATATATATTCACTTTCATCAAAGGTGGGGGATGAATCCTTTGATGGATTGATTAGAGTGTGATTTCTTCCATTCCATTTTGGTGAAATTTTGAACAATATAAACATATGTCACAACCAATGGTTCACCTAAAATATTTCCTTCTACTTAAATTTATTCAAATTTGAAATGGCATACCTTTTTCAAACTGTGATTTGAAGGTTGTTTACTAGTTGACTTTAAACTGATTTAAATTTAAATATTTTAGCTTCTTTGGGTATAAAACTTTGTCATGTTGTATCCTATGTGTCCTCTTTCCAATGGCAGTAGTATGACCTAATTCTGATGTGGCAATAAAAAATTATTGCAAATCTCTCAACACTTCTTATTTTTTGTCCTTTCATAATATAGAACTTGTACGGTATTCCATGTGTCAAATATTTTGTATATGAGTCTCAAAAATATACCATAACCACTTTGGTATGTATTATTGTCTATGCAATATATCTCTCTCAATTTGTATCTTGCATCATCCATATATTATTATTTTTCCCAAGACACCTATTTTAGACTCATTTTTGGATTAGTAAAAAATCATATCTTCCACTACAAAAATATCCAAACTTGTAATGCCTTAAGATCTGAAAATTTTACCATAGATATCTTGGAATTTTTTGTAGATGGGTTTTTAGTCTCTCTGTCTGAAACCTTGTACATAAGAATTTGTATCAAAAGTTCCAAGATGAATCCATTTGGAAGTGTCCAAGCTTTGATACCAAACGTTAAGCAATGAATTCCCCAAATGATCATACATCGACCAAAAAGAGTAATCCATGCCTTTATAATGAATGAAATAGATGAATAGAAGGCCTGTTTGAGGGGGAAATCTCCTCATACAATGTACTAAGTACATAAGACAAGAAAATATGACATGATTCAAATAAAAATGTCTCCTTCCTATATATACAGGACAAAGAGGTACAATTACAACTAATGGACCCAAGCCAACATAACTAATATAATAGTACTATTTACAATTAAAACTAATAGACAAAATCGAACATAAATGCTAATATTATGTGCCACACTATAGGGGGAATGTGCTAAACATTTAGGGCTTAACATAATATGCTTATACTATTAGTTTAGATTTGCTTTAATGTATTGTTTGCTAGTTAGTTTTGTTAGTTTGTTCTATTTGATTTTTATTTTCACTTTGAAATTATACTAAGGTCTACAAAACCCTAAGCAAGTTACTTTTGGCATGGATGTGTGGCTAAAAGCATGCTACATGGAAGAGAGAGAGAGAGAGAGAGAGAGAGAGAGAGAGAGAGAGAGAGAGAGGGGTGGGGGTTAATGACTGGTGGAGAAGTTGGAGAGAGAGATAAAGTGAAAGAGAGGGTTAGTAAGGGTTAGAGAGAGAGAGAGAGAGAGAGAGAGAGGATTAGTGGTAGGAGGAGGAGTAGGGGGGAGAGAGAAAGACATATGGGGTGGTGGTATGGGGTTAGGGGTAGGGGTAATATGAGGGAGAGAGAGATATATATAAATGGGTTAGGGGTTTAGAGAGAGATATATATATGAGGGTTTGGATTTAGAGAGAGAAAAAGGGGGTTGGTTAGTGGTAATAATAGGAGACAAAAAGGGAGAGAGGAGGGAGAAACGGTTAGGGGAGAGAGAGATGGGTGGAGTTTTTGGGTAGGTGGAGGAGAAGGGGAGAGATATAAAGTGAGGGATGGGGTTATTAAGGTTTAGAACGAGAGAGAGAGAGAGAGAGAGAGAGAGAGAGAGAGAGAGAGAGAACTTTGTGAGTTAATGGTTTAGATAGAGGGATTAGGGGTTTAGGGGTTTGAGAGAGAGAGAGAGAGAGTAGAAAGGGAGGTGGTTAGTTCTAGGAGGTTAGGGGTAGGGGGAGTATGTGTGTGAGAGCGAGAGAGAGAGAAAGAGAGATGGGGTGGTGGTTAGTCATAGGAGTAGGAGTAGAAGAGAGAAAGGGGGGATATAGGGGTTTAGGGGTAAAGAGAAATAGAGATATGGGGATTGGTTAGTGGTAGGGGGAGGGGAATTGGGAGAGACATAGAGAGAAGAGAGCTAAGGGTAGGGGGAGTAGAAGAGAGAGAGGGGGAGAT
>LPNX010566974.1:36167-46585 GCA_001517045.1 Pseudotsuga menziesii
TGAGAGAGAAATATAGAAAAGAGGTGTGGTTATTAGTAGGGGAGGAGGGGGATTAGGTGAGATAGAGAGAGAAGGTGGGTTAGGGGTAGGAGGAGTAGGATAGATAGAGAGGGATCTAGAGTGGGGGATAGGGATAGGATAGTGAGGAACGGGGAGGTTGGGGGTGGGGGAGAGAAACCACTTATACTATGAAACAAGAACTTGACATAGTTCTCATTTTTCTCTCTCCTAATTTTAGTATCTATTTTTACGTCCATTTAAAAAAGGGTTGATACCAGTATCGCACATTTTCATTTTAAGGCATTTTTGGGGCCTTTGAATCATCTTTGTCATAAAATATTATTACTTTATATTTTTAAGTGTGTTTTTAGAAATTTAACAAAATAACATACATTTAGAAGCAAGGTATATTGAAAAACATATACATTTTGCATTTTTTTCTTTAAAATAAGACATTTTTATCGGCAAAATAAGACTTTTTTATTGACAACATTCTAAGAGATTATAGAAAATAAATACATTTATAACAATTTTCAATGGATTTTCAGAGATGTTTTGTATAGAAATGATACTATTTCATCCTATATTCCAAAATGTTACGATTCACATAAATTCACGAAAAACTATACCATGTATTTGTAAATAACATATTAAAAAACAATATATATAGAAATTTTATTTCTAAAATAAAGTATAAAATTCAAAACAATACTAATATATCTTATCAAAAAGTTGTCAAATTTAGCATTTTCTTCAAGACATTAAACTAATCAACAATATCATGTAGGCCAAATTCTTCATTGAAATTGGAATTTTTCAGAGCTTGGCTTTCCTCAGGGACATCAATGTCCTCTTCCATTGGGTCTTATATTTCTACAAGAAGCCCAAAGTGCTCCTTTCCATGAGGGATATCTGTAAAAAAAAAACATTATAGTAAAAAAAAATATTATATTAAAAACAATTTAAGAAAAAACATTAACCTACCTAACTACACCCCAAAAAACAATATATAATTTTTTTTTTAAAGCAATTAACCTATCTAATTACACCACATAAAAAATTATATTAAAAAAAAAATAAATAAATAAAAATCCTACCTAACTACACCGCATAAAACATTATATTAAAAAAATTAAAAAAATTAACCTACCTAACTACACCACATAAAACATTATATTAAAAATAAAAATAAAAAAATTAACCTACCGCTTGCACCCTCCACCTCTGCCTCCCTTCCTTCCCCCACCTCCACCTCTACCTCCCATTAACTACCTCTTATATTTCACCTACCAAAGAGATGGAAGGTCAAATAAGGTCAAATATATCCAATAACTCCTTGTATGGTCAATTCTTGAAGGATAATTCCACAAATCTATCCACATGGATAGAAAATGTATTGATTTCTCAATCATTCCATCTTAACTAAACAATATTGAAATATAGTATATAGAGTAAAATAAAGGATAAAGTTTAGGTGGTATTTACATTTTCGAATATCTTAGCATACACCATATTGTGGAAGTTAATAAATTGACAAAAATAGTGCAAGAAAAAATACTAAATAACACTCCATGTTGTCACCTAGTAACAACCTGGAAAATTTGGTGGAGATGGAAACCAACCATCACAGAATCTTTACAAGTTAGATGTGTATGTGTTAGATATTTAAGTTGATAAAAATGTAGTTGGAAAGAAATGATGCTTCATGCAATTCAAAGGTGGTGGCTAGCCATTTATCTCACCACTAGCACTTTTCTTACAATTTTAAAACAAATTAGATAGAAGAAGGATAAATTAAAAATGAAAGCACCTAAGACTCCCCATGGGGTATTTATTTTATTTATATAAGAAATTTAGTATTCACTTAAATGAGGGATAGTTAATGTTCTACAACTGAGACATGGGGTAAAAGAAACCAAATTGGTGAAGTTCAAGAAATTGGGTGCTCATTTTTTTTATATAGTAGGAATTTATCTATGAATCCCTCTTGATGATATCCCAATGTTGACTCTTAATGTTTATAAATTGACAATGATTGAAGGATAATTTCACAAATCCATTCACATGGCTAGAAAATGTATTGATTTCTCAATCATACTTGAATATTCTTTAAACACTTTGTTATCTAACTGTTGTAGATACTTAGTGGTTTGGAAACATAGTATTATGATATGTAATGGTTTTATTGCATGTTCTCGTGTGGGAATGTACATCATTTGTAAAGATATTAAACTTGCATAGCACAACAACTTAACACTAGGAAATGACTTTAAACAAATGCACCAAATCTGAACATATAATTAGAAAATGGTGTACATGCCCGGAAATGATGAGTAGAATTAATTGGTGACATGCCACGTTTAGTTAATAGGAATAACGATGTAATACAACCTATCAAGTCTACAAGTGATCCACAACTACTCTCAAACCGTAGTTGATGTAATCATAACAATGGGACTATTATAGGTGTTGTTTCCTTTCATTCTCAACGTGTTGTTATAGTAGACCACTTCACCACTAAACAATGACTAGAAATGTCCACTGGAGCTATCTTATTGACACATATTTGAAAGAAATGAGTAACCTTAGCCTATGGTACTATGATTTTGTGTTATTATCATCCACCAAGGAGCAACTCAACCATCACTATCACTTAACTTCAGATATCTGCAACACTTTCATGTTTTCCAAATGGCCCCACCAATAGAAAAAAGAAAAAATTAAGCTATGTAACAAAGAAATAGAAATGTAGGAGAATGTGGACACTCTGCCTTTTAAAAAGAGAAGTGACCCCAAGGAGAAACTATTAGCCAACAATTTTCCATGTAGGAGAAATGAACCATCTATACTACCCCAAGCAGAAACAAACCATCTATACTACCCCTAACAAATGAATTTAGAATTAAAGGGATCACATGGGTTCTAAATGACATTCATTGGTTGAAAACTCTTTTAGGAGGATTATGTCATGCTCTGAGGCCCTATGCATAGTCAACCAGCCATAGAAACAATGTTGTTATCTTAAAACTATAATTCTTAGATTTGAAGCTTACCATAGTCCTATAGAAACATCCTTGGGGACCTGAAGCTCAACATCTATCCCATATGTTAATAATGGAATTTTTTCGAATAGAATTAGGGTTTTATGCAGAATAATAAAAATCAATATACTTCAATTCAAATTTTTCATTTAATAAACAAAGTATTGAAACTAAACAGTAATAAAACATAATTTTCATCTCTTCCAACTTTCCCTTTTTACACTACCAATTAGGTCACTATGTTAAAAGAAAAATAAATAAAAAATAACAAGGTGGGTAGATGACCCTATTTACCACAAGTCACAGATAAGGTACCACAAGAATGATAAATAAAAAAATTAAATAAATCAATGTGGGGTGAAACCAATCATTTCTCTCTCAAATGTACAAGTGTTCCATATAACCGAAAAGTTCATCATCACTCTATAAAGAAGGGTCCATGCAGATGATGTGACCATGTGGTCCTTGAGACTGCTCCTAAGGTCAAATTGGGATATAAATTTCTTATTTTTTTCCTTAAATAATGTATTGGGTTAGGATACTACTCTTCATGTGACAAACCTTTCAATTGGGTTTGTATCCTACTTGTGGGACAAACATTTATGCTAGAGTGCATGTCTTGTGTTATTTTCCACTATTAATAAACCATGAGCCCTATAAGAAAAATGTTTGACCTAATCCATTGGGTATTGACTTCATACTATGTCATCTAATAAGAATATATATTCTAATTATATGGACACTAACCAAGAAGTATGTATTAGGAAAGAAGACTATTACATTGGAATTCAACTTTGAACGATGCCTTGACTAAGGATACCCTTCTTAGTGTCATTAGCAATGAAATCAACTTGTATCCCAACCTTAGACCAAATATTCCCTTCAAAGGAACTATATCATGGTTAAGGGTCATGTACATGCCCCTAAAGCATGTCTTGGGTGAAGAGAAACTCCTGAATGCATAAAACCTCAAAATTAGGCATGTATCCTATGTGTGGACCAATGATTCCATACAAAGGATGTACCTATGTCATAGTTTGGGTCCCCATTCATGTCCCATATGATTTATAAATATACACTTTAGGTTTTAGTCTATTTAGTTGTGTCCTCAACGCATGTTTGGAGAAAGGAGAACCTTCCCTACTTTACCAAATCTCTAAATTAGTCTCACATCCAACTCACATGCCAAATATTATGTATGGTGGGATTGTATTGTTGTCCAAGTCTTCATTCATCTGTCATGTGCATAATAAGTAGTTATTTCAGGGCCTAAGAAATAGAAATTTGGCCTCAAACATGTCTTAGTAAGGAGGCATTTATTTTGTGTGCTGAATATTAGAATGGGTCTAGATCGCACTATCAAGACACACTTTTCACTTTGAAGGTCTATCTTGTGGTTTCGATCCTAGTTCATGGCTTGTGTGTCATATAAGTGTTCCATTTAGCACCCAAGCCATCAAATTTTGGTCCCAAACCCTTTCTAGGGTGAGAAAACCCTTCCCTTGGTGCACCAAACATTAGAATTAGCATGTATCTTATTTTAGGGTTAATGATATCATCCAAAGGAAATATCTCATGGGTTTATAATTGATTTGATTCAAATGATGCAGAAGTAAAGCCTGGTTTTAGATTGCAAAGTTAAGAAATTGATGAAGTGAATCTAGGAACTCCTTAGCAACCAAAGATGGTAAAGATGTCTAAATCCATTCCAGCATAATTCAAGCATAATATATTTATTTTTTCAAATATTTTATTTATGTTTTTGTTTGTAGTTACAATGATTTAAAACTTATGGCACATCGATGATCGAGCATTGCATACCATTGAAGGAAGTGGTGCCTTTTTGGTATAATCTAAGACAAGTAAATATGGTACTCCTTTATTTCAACCTTCTCTCCCACAACCAATAAGGAATTTGTACATTCATCAAATCCCTCAACTCAAACACAGAAATCAAAATTTTGGAATTAAAAATAATTGTTCAACAAATTCAACAAATTTAAAAAAATTTATTCAATTAAGAGCATTCCATATCATCAGGAATCTAAATCGCGAAGTAGAGGTGGAAGCAAAGGTTGGATCTTGTCTTAAATCCAGGAAAACTAAATTATCCAACAATGAAATTGGCCATCACCATATTCCTTAAGAGATTATACAATGAGTGAAATATTTAGTCATTATGTTTGAGTGAAATATTATACAATAAGTGAAAGATGCTACTCATACTTGTAGTTTATGTTTGAATGAATTGATAATTTCAAATCTCGCAACAAAGGCTCAGAAAAATCTGTTGTATGCACAGATTGGTGAAAAGATAGGGGAATGTTGTAATGTAGTTAATACAAAATATGGACGGGAACCCTAGACATGGAAGAAAGAGAATCAAACGTGAATCCTTAGTCGTTGGAGAGAATGTTGAGTCCCAAATCTTCGTTCTTCAACAAAATATACGATTTCTAGGTGGGTAGATGGGAAGGTCATCTAAAATGTCAAGGGTGGACTATAAGTGATGATAGAATGCGCTAGAAGATCCATTTACAAGAGAAGAATGTTCCTGGACAACCCAAATAGAGGTATTGGCTATGATATAGGAGGCCTAGACAAAAAATTCCTTGACATGTAGGAATATTAAGAGCTCTATTCACTTCTCCCATTGAGCAACTCGAACCCTACAAAAACACAATGACCCAAACCTTGAACCTATTTCATAACCCCCAAACCCTAAACGAATATGATTAAAATGAGAGATATGTTAGATATGGCATAAACACACTGATTTAGGAGGCATTATGTGGTTGTCTTGATATATTACAATAGCTTCGGTTCCTACCCAAAGGAGGAAGAGTCCACATTTTCAATCCCAAAGGAGACGGATTCCACAGTTTTCTCGGGGGTGATAGGTATAGTTCATAGTCCACTCTACGAGAGGTAGAGTCCAGTACAGTTTTCTTAGTGACAATAGGTAGATTTCACAATCCACTTAACGGAAATCGGAGGTAGAATTCAACTCAACTCGCAACGAGAGAGTGAGGTAATGTATGTCTGCATGAGGTAAGGTATGTCTACATGTTCATCCATACTTGGTGGCACGATTTCTTTTGCTAGCAATCTAGTAGGAAACCTCCTTAAATGTTGTGATTTAATACCCCTTCCATTTTCACTCAGTTAACAGACTAAGCCATCAAAATAGAGGATATAATTACTTGATGGACAAGTGGTTAAAGGTTATTAATTTCTTCTTAATTGAGAACCTATGCGGTTTGCTTGATTCATAATTTCTTAGCATGTTATCCTCATATATTATATGCCTATAACATGGAGTGATAAACTGATCTTAATCCATTTGCACAATGCTTAGATGTATGTGATCTTACTCTTTGCCTCTGTGGAGCAATCTCCTACTCATTATTCAATGTGTTGATCTCCCTTCCTTATTTGTTGGTGGTCTTATGTAACCTTCAATTTTTATAATGGTTTTATTGCCAGTGCTTGCATGGCAGTCTTGGATTCTTTAACGGTGGAAAATAGAATGATATTTAAGTAGAAGAAAATATCTATCCTTCATGTGAATATGCATTCTCAACTTAGTGAAAGATTTTATGTTATTTGATGACACTTAGTATAATAATAATTGGACTTGTCGAGTGATCCGACACATTGGAGTTGTGGAGAGATCATCACCTTTAGGGATATTTTACTTTCAATTATGTAAGCGGTTAGCAATCATTTTTATAATAGTATAGTTATTTCCCATCCTTTCCTCCATATTAGTCTCCAAATTAACTAAACCAACCTTAAAAACTGTTCCTTTAATCATATCTTCCAACGTGGACACTCAAAAAGATAGATATTCACTTTCATCAAAGGTGAGGGATGAATCCATTGATGGATTGATTGGAGTGTGATTTTTTCCACTCCATGTTGGTGAAACTTCAAAGAATATAAATATATGTCACAACCAATGGTTCACCTAAAATATTTTCTTCTACTTAAATTTATTCAAATTTAAAATGGTGTACCTTTCTCAAACCGTGATTTGAAGGTTGCTCACTAGTCAACTTTAAACTGAGTTAAATTTGAAAATTTTAGCTTCTATGGGTATAAAAAAAATTCATATTGTATCCTTATGTGTCCTCTTATGAATGGCACTAGTATGACCTAATTCTGATGTGCCAATAAAAAAATTATTTCAAATCTCCCAACACTTCTTTTTTTTTCATTCCAGAAGATAGAACTTGTACGGTATTCCATGTGTCAAATATTTTATATATGAGTCTCAAAAATATACCATAACACTTTGGTATGTATTATTTTATATGCAATATGTCTCTCTCAATTTGTATCTTGCATCATCTATATATGAATTTTTTTTCCCAAGACACTTATTTTAGACTCGTTTTTGGATTAGTAAAAAATCATATCTTCCACTGCAAAAATATCCAAACTTGTAATGCCTCAAGATCTGAAAATTTTATCATAGATATCTTGGAAATTTCTTGTAGATGGGTTTTTAGTCTCTCTATTTGAAACCTTGTACAAAACAATTTATACTGAAATTTCCAAGATGAATCCCTTTAGAAGTGTCCAATCTCTGATACCAAATGTTAAGAACCGAATTCCCCAAATGAGATTAAAGTGACAAAAAAGAGTAATCCATGCCTTTATAATTAATAAAAAAGATGAATAGAAGGCCTCTTTGAGGGGGAAATGTCCTTATACAATATACTAAGTACATAAGGCAAGACAATATGACATGATTCAAATGAAAATGTCTCCTTCCTATATATAGGGGAGAAAGAGGTACAATTACAACTAATGGACCCAATCCAAAATAACTAATATAATAATACTCTTTACAATTAACACTAATAGACAAAATACAACATCAATAGTAATATTATGTGCCACACTATAGGGGGAATGTGCCCAACATTTAGGGATTAACATAATATGCTTATACTCTTAGTTTAGATTTGCTTTAATGTAGTCTGTGCTAGTTAGTTTTTTTAGTTTGTTCTATTTGTTTTTTATTTTCACTTTGAAATTATACTAAGGTCTACACAAACCTGCGCATGTTCCTTTTGGCATGGATGTGTGGCTAAAATCATGCTACATGGAAGAGAGAGAGAGAGAGAGAGAGAGAGAGAGAGAGAGAGAGAGAGAGAGATTGGGGGTTAGAGGTTTAGAGAGAGAGTGGGGTGGTTATTGGTAGTAGTAGGAGAGATAGAGGGGAGGGGGTTAATAGTAGGTGGAGGAGTTGGAGAGAGAGATAAAGTGAAAGAGAGGGTTAATAAGGGTTAAAGAGAGAGAGGGGGGGGCGGATTAGTGGTAGGAGGAGGTGTAGGGGGGGAGAGAAAGAGAGATGGGGTGGTGTTGGTATGGGGTTAGGGGTAGGGGTAATATGAGGGAGAGAGAGATATATATAAATGGGTTAGGGGTTTAGAGAGAGATATATATCAGAGGGTTAGGATTTAAAGAGTGAAAAAGGGGGTTGGTTAGTGGTAATAGTAGGAGACATAGAGGGAGAGAGGAGGGGGCAGTGGTTAGGGGAGAGAGGGGTGGGGTTTTTGGGTAGGTGGAGGAGTAGGGGAGAGATATAAAGTGAGGGATGGGTTTATTAAGGTTTAGGGGAGGATAGAGAGAGAGAGAACTCTGTGGGTTAATGGTTTAGAGAGAGGAATTAGGGGGTTAGGGGTTTGAGAGAGAGTGAGAGAGAGAGTAGAAAGGGAGGTAGTAAATGGTAGGAGGAGTATGTGTGTGTGTGTGTGAGAGAGAGAGAGAGAGAGAGAGAGAGATATCGGGTGGTGGTTAGTCATAGGAGTAGGAGTATTAGAGAGAGAGGTGGGAGAGAGGGGGTTAGGGGTAAAGAGAAAGAGAGATATTGGGTTTGGTTAGTTGTAGGGGGAGGGGAATTAGGAGAGACATAGAGAGAAGAGGGTTAAGGGTAGGTGGAATAGGAGAGATAGAGGGGCGTTTCAGGGGTATACAGGTAGGGGGGTTAGGGAAAGAGAGGGTAGCTTTTAGGGGATTGGGGGGGAGAGAAAGGGGGCTGGGGGTTAGGGTTAAGTGGAGGAGAGAGAGAGAGAGAGAGAGAGAGAGAGAGAGAGAGAGAGGTGGGGATATTAGTAAGGGTTTGGGAAAGTAGGGGAGAGAGAGAGTAAGGGGTTACTAGTAGAGGGAGGAGTAGGGTGGAGAGTGAGAGAAAAAAAAGACAAGAGGTGTGGTTATCAGTAGGGGAGGAGGAGGAATAGGTGAGATAGAGAGAGAAGGTGGGTCAGGGGTAGGAGGAATAGGATAGAGAGAGAGGGAGATAGAGTGGGGGGTAGGGATAGGATGGTAAGGAGCGAGGAGGTTTGGGTGGAGGGGAGAAACCACTAATACTATTAAAGGAGAATTTGACACATTATCATTTTTCTCTCTCCTAATTTGTGTATCTACTTTTACCTCCATTTTAAAATGAGTTGATACCAATACCACACATTTTCATTTTAAGGAATTTTTTAGGTCCTTTGAATCATCTTTGTCATAAAATATTATTACTTTCTATTTTCAAGTGTGTTCGAAAACATTTAATAAAATAACATACATTTAGCAGCAAGTTATATTGAAAGACATATTCATTTTGCAAATTTTCTTTAAAATAATACATTTTTATAAGCAAAATAAGACTTTTTTATTAACAAAAATATAAGAGATTCTAGAAAATAAATACATTTACAACCATTTTAATTGGATTTTAATAGATGATTTGCATAAAAATGATATTATTCCATACTATATTCCAAAATGTTATGATTCACATAAATTCACGAAAAACTATACCATATATTTGTAAATAACATATTAAAAACAATATATATAGAAATTTTATTTCTAAAATAAAGTATGGAAGTCAAAATAGTACTAATATATCTTATCAAAAAGTGTCAAATTTAACATTTTCTTAAAGACATTAAACTTATCAACAATATCATGCAGGTCAAATTCTTCATCGAAATTAGAATTTTCTGGAGCTTGGCATTCCTCAGGGACATCAACGTCCTCTTTCATTAGGTCTTCTATGTCTGCAAGAAGCCCAAAGTGCTCCTTTCCATGAGGGATATCTGCAAAAAAAAACATTATAGTAAAACAAAAAATTATATTAAAAATAATTTAAAAAAAAACATTAACCTACCTAACTACATGGAAAAAAACAATACATTAATTTTTTTAAACAATTAACCTTCGTAACCACACCACATAAAACATTATATTAAATATATATATATGTGTGTGTGTGTGTGTGTATACATATATATATATGTGTATATATACATATATATATATATATGTGTGTGTATATATACATATATATATATATATAGATATATATATATA
>LPNX010566983.1:717-90595 GCA_001517045.1 Pseudotsuga menziesii
TAATTGAGTAATTGAAGCGTCGTCGATTAAGCAACGCTTAAGAGGATAGCCGTCGCTTAAGCGACGCTTGCAAGCCTAGCTGTCGCTTAAGCGATGCTTATCACCACCATTTCAAAAAAAAAAATTATCTTCCTGATTTTTGGCACTGTTAAAATAAAAAATCCACGCGGCGTCGGAAAAAACCGTCGGATTTTGGATCGAAATATAGTAGTGTATGAAAAGAGACCTTATAGCTGGGTGTGGAACTATTATCTTCGTCGGTTCTTAAGTATGTACAGCCTGAATTGTTTTACCGCTTTGAATAATGCATAAGCTTGTTTATCGACAACTGGGTAATTCAATTTGGATCCCTGCAATTCAATTCGGCTCCCTGCAGACCAGTGCTCATAAATGATATGGGGTACTCGTCTCCCCCGTCTTCCTTCTGAGTAAGCACCACTGCTAATGAATCGTCAGATGCGAAAGTGTACAAAATAAAATCCTTCTCAAATTTTAGACTTTTGAGAGATGGTGCATGACCAATAGATGTCTTTATTTTATTGAATGCATTCTTCTCTACATCAGTCCACTTGAATTTTACACTTTATTTCACCATTTGCTGCAAAGGTTTAAAAATTTGAGCGAAATCTGGCACAAACCTTCGCACAAAATTTATTATCCCCATGAATGATTGCATACCTTTTTTTATGGGGTAAAGGGATCTGTTCTATTCCCTTAATCCTATTTGGGTCTATGGAGATCCCTTTTTTAGAAATGATGTGACCCAATAGCTTTCCTTGTGTAACCACAAACACACACTTCTTGGGATTCAGCGAGATACCATATTTTCGACAATGCTTGAAAATTTGTTTTAGATGGAATGCATGTTCTTCTCTCTTCTTTGAAAATATCGTGATATCATCGAGATATACCACAACACTATGGTCAATCAGAATGTGGAAATCTATATCCATGGCCCTTTAGAAAGTAGCTCCAGGATTTATGAGTCCAAAGGGAATCCTTCTATAAGCAAAAGTTCCCCACCTTGTTCTGAATGTAGTTTTAAGTCTGTCTTCTTCAGCTACTAACACTTGATTGTAGCTAGAGAATCCATCTAATAATGAAAATAACTCATAACCCGAAACCATCTGCAATATCTGCTCCATGGGTGGGACTGGATAGTTGTCTTTATGTGAAGCGCGATTTAGGTTTCTGAAATCCACACATACTCTGATTTCTCCAAATTTCTTCCTTATTAGTACCAGATTCGAAACCCATTCTGATTGTCTGACTTTGAATATAATTTTAGCATCCGACAATTTCTTCACTTCATTCTGAATTAAAGGCTCCAGTTTTGGATGCATTTTTCTCAAAGGTTGTTGATAAGGCTTGACCCCAGACCTTATAGGGATGGAATGCTGTATAATTTTTGTATCATATGTTTTAAGTTCTTCATATGTCCATGTGAATACATCTTTGTACTGTTTGAACAAACTAAGGAGCTTTTTATTTCACCGGGAGAGCAACACTTTCCCAAAGTCACATATTTGGGCTCAACTTCAGTTCCTAAATTTATCAGCTTGAATTGTAAAGATGAGCTATGAGTCTTGACATTTGCTGGTCTTCTGAATTTGTTGTCTAAATCAAACATCCGCTCTAAGGTCCTGACCCATTTAGGAATAAAGTTGTCGAATTTTAACTCAGCTTGATGTTCTTCATCATCAATAATTTCCCCTTTGAAGGTCTCATCATTCGTCAAACATTCCATAATTTGTTAATCATCACCAAAAACTCGTAAATTGGTGATCATGTTTAGAACCGAAGGCCTGAAAACTAATTCAATAGAACATCTATTGTTAGACAGTACAAGTCTTGCAGCTGAGGTAGCTAACAAGTCAGCTGCTGCATTCTTTAGCCTAAGAATGGATACAATATTAAAAGCATAAAAAAATTTTAGCAAATCCCATACTTCATTCTGATAAGCTTTTAAATGAGGTGAAATGAAATATATCTGATTTCGAATCTATTTTACAATTATTTCAGAATCCCCATACACTTTCAGATTTTCTACTTTTAATTCAATTGCTTTTCTTAGTCCCTGAACTAATGCTTCATATTCGGCTATGTTATTGGTACATTCAAACTCTAATCTACATGAAAGGAAATGCTTATTTTCCTTTGGGTCAATCAGGACACAGCCGGGTCCTAATCCTTCCAAATTCTTAGATCCATAAAAAAAAGTGTCCAAAAACTATCTACTTCTACTATACATGAATCAAAAACCACATCCGAAACTAAGTCTACTATTTTACAATTAATCTCATCACACTGTGAAAACCGAAGGAGATCAGGCTAGGTGTCTGGTGTACCGCTGGCTTCTTTCACTTAGTAGTTTCCCAGTTCTAGTTCAATGAAGTAATTCCCCAATACAGAATTCACTGGTTCGCTCTTACCCTCCAACTAAGTAACATTGTGCTTCATGTGAGGCTCTCTTAATACTTTAATTTGATTGGGAATTCCTTTATAAGGTAACCAAAGATGTGACCAATCTGATGCAAAATATCCATTTAGCTTTGCTGACCAATCCAGACTCAAAACAAGTCCATAAGCTTCGGGTATGTCTGCTACCACAATATCGATGAATTGACATACCTTTTCATTTGAAGATAATTGAATCAAAACATCCTCCATTTCCCCAATTACCTTCACATTTGTTTTGTCTAGATTAATAACCTGGTAGGTAAATGGTTTAGGCTGTCCATTTATCTTTTTGCGGACTGAAAGTGGCATAACATTGATTGATGCCCCTAAGTCTACTAAACAATTTTGCACGTTATGGTTGAAAATTTCAAAGGTTAATAGAAATGGTGGGGTTTTGTGTTTAGAATTGCCTCCCACACTTGCTTCACCAATTTCTTCTTCTTCAGGCTGATTGTCAGTGGGAAGCTTTTCTTCAGGTATTTCAAGTGCTTTTAACAATTTTTCCTTCTACTGAGGCACATTACACATTTCAAATAGTGAGATATTTGCCTTATCCCTCTTAATATCTTCCACAATATCATACTCCATCTTATGTTCTTCTAGATTCTTTTTTATATTATCACTTTTCTCTACCACTGGCTTAACAGGCATGTTGATTTGCTTCGGATCTTGACTAGTAATGGTAAACTCAGGAATTTAATCAGCTGTGGTGCTTTTCTGAAATTTCTTTACATTCTTTTGGAGTCTCTTAATTTTTGGGAGTACTGACCTTCCTTCTTTTATCAAACCTTGACTTATAGTTGTCACATTTGTTTCTGAAATATCCTCATGTTTCAAATTACTTTCCTCTTCAGTATCAAACATCTAGACATAGTCCCATAAAACCAAAGTATCTTCTTCTTGTTCTTTCATGGATTTATTACCCTTTCTTCCTCATCATCAGCTTCTATTAGTTTAGAGTCCAATAGCTGATTCATTACTAATGTCATCGAATTGATCCATTGAGGGAAAAAAATTTCAGAATGGGGTTGTTGATGAAAGGTGCAAAAGTTATCCATACCTACCTTTGTTAAGTTCTTCTCTCCTTTTATAGTAAGTTTTATATGCTTTCTAAGCCTCCTTTTATTTTTCCAAATATATTATTCTGTTGGATAGCTTCTGCATCATCTTCACCATCCCTTCAAAGTCATGTGACTGCTCCTCCTTAGGCTTAGTAAATAATAAGGCTTTCTTACCAGAAATTTTTTCTCCTGACTGCTGAGGATAATCTTCTATTCTCTCTCTTTCAGCTTCTACTCTCTCAGCTTCTTCATAAGTTTCTGATAACGTAGGTTTGAATTTCATCTTGGAAAACATGGCAAATTAGGCCCTAGAGCTGAAGTATAATATTCAATCAGAACTTTATCAGATGGCTTATCAGTTGCAGAAAAATTCTTAAGATAAGCAGCAAACCTTTGGGTGAAACTATGCACTTTTTATTTTCTTTCTTTCTTTAAAGCTCACAACCCTTTCATTAGAGCTGCATGAGTTTTCTAGGCTACATATTTACTTCTGAATATACTTTCATGTTGAAATATTGTAACTTCGAAGAATATTGCATATGTATATTTTGTGGTCCCCGATGGTCCTATCAGGAGAACCACTTGTATTATCTTGTACCTCGATGCTTCTAATCAGAAGAACTAATAAGAGTCATGAGGTTGTCCCCTCTAATTGTAAAGGTGGGTCATTATCACCCCAGTGTGGTTACTTGAGCCTACATGTGTAACTCGAGCCTACATGTCAGATGAGTTAATTGAAGTGAACGAATGAATATAAATAGAGGTGTATCTTTCCTCATTTGAGAACACACTCTCACTTGTGTAGCGCATTAGTGGAGAAGAGAAGTAGCTGGAGAAGGAGGAGGACCAGGCTTTGATCTCCTTGCTAGTTTTATCTTTTATCTTTTTGGGGCATCTATATTAAGGAAGCTTTTGCTGGGTTTTTCCTTTTAGGGTTTTCCTAGGATAAATATTTGTGTTCCTTTTGTATGGTTGTGTTTGTCTATCTTTCAGTGATCCTGCTTATATGCTTTTGTTATGAAAAATGAAATGAAATACTGATGTCTTAGCTAAGCATATGAAAATTTAACATGGTATCAGAGCCACCCTGAAAAGAAGACATTATGCAGCTACAGAATCTAGGTCTTCTTAATTTTTGGTTCTCTCTCCATAATCGATCAACAAAAGAAGGCTAGGCTGACTCTCCATTGAAGGGCACATTTTTCTGTCGAAGCAAAATTCGATTCCGAGCATTTTCAGTTTTTCGTGTGGGAAATTAGGGCTTCTTGCAGAAGAAGAATGTTTTAGTGATCCTAGCATAGGATTTCTCTCCTCATCAAAACCAAAGTTTGGAGACCTATATCAATATTTTTGGTTGGGTGAAACTCTGGGAAAGTCAAACCCTAGTTTGACCTGGAGCTAGAAAAACTCTAAATACTAAAACTGCTAAGATTTGGTATATTCGCTATATCCAAATATTGGAGAAGTTTCAAGATCTGAAAATTTCAGAGACTGAAGATAAAATCCTGATGAACGCTGTCTCGAGAATTCAGCCTCTAATTCACTATATTCTAGGAGATATGATCCCTCCACGTTAGGGTTCCAGCCTCTTCCAGAATTCATCCCTAAACAAGACACCTAGGGAAACTTGATATAGCTTGGGATACAAAGGTCCAAATGGAATTCCTGAAGATGTTCTAGAAATACAATGGACTGTAATTTCTGTGTTCTGAATTTCAGAACCTGAAAATGAACCAGTGACATGTGGCATGCCGTACAACTTCACTGTTCTGAACAGTCCTGTAACAGGTCATCTTGGGAAACTGATCATAAATAAAACTTGGTGAAACCAAATCTTATGAAACATGTGGTTTTGGATCAGGGACATGTGAGGTTACCTCAGTGCAAAATTTTAGACACAGAGGATCAGTAATTTCGTAGATATCACAGAAACAGTAACAGGCATTTCTGCAGAAGAAATTGGAAAACTAGGGCTTCCTGTTCCAGGAGCTTCCCTCCACTGTTTTCAGAAAAGGAGTACATTGGACAGATCCATTTGAAGAGATATATCTTTCTATCCAATAATATTTGAAAGATTCCAAGTTTTGAAAATTAGGGTTTCTCTGACAAACCCTAGATCAGCCAGCTCCGGAAGCAGGACGGACACCTCAAATCCGTAAGATCTAATCTTTTGCTATTTGAATTTGAGGTTCTCATTTCAAAGTGATCTATCACATCAGCTTTATGATAATCTTGGTGAAGTTGAAAACTTCCAAGAATGAAAGTATTTGATCTCTCTGAAGAAAATGAATTGGACACCTACATTAGTAGAGAAGTTCCAGTTCTAGAGGGAGATGAGCCTCAAAGCCTTACACAATAAGAACTTGATCAAGGCCAAGAAGATCACTGTTGATTCAATCACGGATCAACTTGTACCACAAGTGTCTTCCCTAAATAAACCGAAGATGTTTGATTTCTTGATCAAGCTATTTGAAGATAAGAACATAATTCAGAAGATGGATTTGAGAAAACAATTGAAGAATGTGAAGATCCAGAATGCATAACCTCTTGAAGCAGTAGAAGAAGAAGCAGAGAATGCAAAAGTGGTGATAGCCACCTTGAATGGCCTCCCATGATCATGGGATTCATTCATGCGAGGAATGTGTTCCAGAAGAAAGTGATTACTTTCATTTGACTTTGGGAAGAAGAAGAAGCTCGTCTCATAAGAAGAGAAGAAGAAAGATGGGAGAAAATTGAAGATCAAGCTATCACCATTCAAAGAAGATCCCTCAAATGATGAGGAATATGAAGAACTCAATTCTTGACAAACCTCTTATCCATATTATCATTTGGATAAGAAATGATGATAAAGCAAAATGATCAAGATGGATTCTACCCATGAAACAAATAAAAGATAAGTATTCAATTGTCATTTCATGATATTGTTTTACATTTGATTATATTCAGTTGATGTGTTATGCATGATAGATTGTTTGCATTAATGACTGTATACTACTAATATGCATGTGATGGGTAAGTAACTCACGGTGCTATACAACTCTCCATTGCTACTTATCAAACCTCTTTGCTGACATATTGGATTAGTCTAGAAAGTTTCTGTGAGATATGGATGAATGTTGTATTGGATAAATAGTTGCATGATGCATAAGAATTTGTCGTTATGCATATGATTTATGAAATAGTTCTAACCATGCAACTAGTGCATTTGAATTGTAGGAAAGGTCCTGTACAACCTTCTACAAGAAAATAAGGATGAGACTTGTTCCAAAGAACGAGTGATGATAATTCAATAAACATGAATCTGAAGCTCCCAGGGTCAGAGACACCATGACGGAAGAAAGAGCTTCAAAGAGCGGTAGATCCACCTCGAAGGATGAAGACTACCATGGGTATGAGAGATAACTCAAGATGAAGAAAAGAATGCTATGAAAGAATCTATGATCAAAGAATAATAGTTGATGATGGGGAATGATGTATATGATATGATTTCAAGACATAAAGGAAAGTATGTAGTATCCTCCATATGGATATACAAGAACAAGTGTACAAAGCAAGGTTCGTGATTTGCCTCAGAAAGAATAGACTATGACATGACATACTCTATTGACCAGTATATATCAAGCATAGAACCACCTGTACAGAATGAAGAAGGAAGATAATACTCCACTTCAGGGGGAGTGACTACAGAAGATATCTGATTTCGACACGGTACGACATGATGGACAGCTTCCTGATGGATCGAGACTTTTGGGTTCCGACCTTCAAAGTTGAATGCAGAAGAATAGGATATGTTGATGATCTGACAAGATGAACTCATGGAAGATGTTATGATAAAAGAATACTAGAATGATGTTTGGGATATAGTACTCAAACCAGAAAGAAAGAATGTGGTATCTTACAAATGGATTTGCAAGATAAAATATGTCGCTGATAGAAGTAAGGAAAGACTTGTGGCTAGAGGTTTCTATAAGAAAGAGGGAATTAATTCTGAAGAGACACTTACTCCAGGAAGCAAGGTACACTTCCTTTAGAACTATGATGGTAGTTGCTTCCATGATGAAGTAAATACAATCCTTCCTTAATGGTATGATTGGGGAATAGTTTTACATCGAAAGGATTTGAAGTTGAAGACAGATGGACTCATATATGTAAGTTGAAGAATGCCCTCTATGGCATGAAGCAAGATCCATGAGCTTGGTATGGAAGGATAGACAGTTTCCTGTCAATTATGGGATTTACCAAGAGTAAAGTTGATCCTAACCTTTATCTCAAGGTTGTAGAAGATGAACCTGTCATCCTGTTATTATATGTGGATGACTTATTCTTAACAGGGAAGGAGAAACAGATCATGGAAAGCAAGAAGAAACTAGCAGAAGAATTTGAGATGAAAGACCTTGGGTTAATGCACTATTTCCTAGGTTTGGAAATATGACAAAGTTCAGAAGAAATCTTTCTCAACCAAGGAAAGTATGCGGTAGAGATATTGAAGAGATTCAATATGTTGGAATGCAAATCCATGGCCACACCCATGGACTCCAACCTGAAGCTGTTAGATAATGACTCATCAGAGTTAGTGGATGTGACTCATTACAGACAGATCATTGGGTCATTAATGTACTGAACAAATTCCAAATCAAACATTTGTTTTGCTGTGAACACCTTAAGTCAATATCTTGTTCAACCAAGACGGGTTCACCTAGTAACTCCAAAACATGTGATGAGATATCTGAAAGGGACTATAGACTTTGGTCTATACTATGATGGTAGACATGAGTATAGATTGTATGGCTACACAGATGCAGATTGGGCTGGAAGTATCTCAGATAGGAAAAGCACATTAGGTAGATGCTTTTGTTTGGGGTCTGCTATGAGTTCATGGTTTAGCAGGAAACAGTCCATTGTTTCTCGTAGCACGGCTGAAGCAAAATACATAGCAGATTGCTATGCTAAGTTGTGAATTCATATGGCTTCGGAAGCTGATATCAAGTCTCTTTGACCTGAAGATGGATACTACAATGATTCTATGTGATAACCAGATTTGTGATGATAGAGAACCCTGTGTTCCGATTGTAACACATAACAATTCGGTATTTCTACATGCGAGATAAGATGTAGATGATTATGTTTCAGTATTCCCATACTAAAGATATAGATGATGTTTCCATATTTCTATACTGAAGATGTAGATGATGATGGTTTGAATGATTATGTACTGATGAAGCCTCTGTCTCGGGTAAAGTTCGAACACTTTCGAGACAAGCTTGATTTTGTTCGAAAAGACCTCCCTCGAAAGGGGGAGTAGTGATGTTGCAGTGGGATTGTATCATCCCTGGGCACTTGTCCTAAAGTGATCCAGAGACCTTGGTCCTCGGGAATGAAGAGGGATTGTATCATCCCGGGACATCTGTCCAAACGTGATCCAGTGACCTAGGTCCTCGAGAATAGAGAGGGATTGTATCATCCTGGGACATCTGTCCAAAATAGATCCAGTGACTTCGTTCTTCATGAATGTGGTGGGATTGCATCATCCGTGAACTTCGGTTCAAAGTGCATCTAGAGGTCTCGTCCCTCGTGAATGTGGTGGAATTGCATCATCCCTGAAATTCGGTTCAAAATGTATCCGGAGGTCTCGGCCCCCGTGAAAGTGGTAGGATTGCATCATCCCTGAACTTCGGTTCAAAATGTATCCGGAGGTCTCGGCCCCCGTGAAAGTGGTGGGATTGCATCATCCCTAAACTTCGGTTCAAAATGTATCTGGAGGTCTCGGCCCCCGTGAAAGTGGTAGGATTGCATCATCCCTGAACTTCGGTTCAAAATGTATCCAGAGGTCTCACCCCCCATGAAAGTGGTGGATTGCATCATCCCTGAACCTCGGTTCAAAATGTATCTGGAGGTCTCAACCCCCGTGAAAGTGGTGGATTGCATCATCCCTGAACCTCGGTTCAAAATGTATCTAGATATCTCGGTCCCCGTGAATGTGGTAGGATCGTATCATCCTTGAACTTCGGTTCAGAACGGATCCGGTGACTTCGGTACTCGAGAATGTGTGTTGATCCCATAATTCCTAGAGGAAGGATTGTCTGAGTTCCACATATGTGTTGATCCCGTAATTTCGAAAAGAAGGATCATTAGTAACTCCGTAAAGACCTAAATCCCGTAATTTCGAAAGGAAGGATCATTGAATTGATCCTGTAATTCCAATAGGAAGGATTGTCTAAGTTCCACAGATGTGTTCATCTCGTAATTCCAATAGGAAGGATTTTCTGAGTTCCACATCTGTGTTGATCTCGTAATTTCAAAAGGAAGGATCGTTAGTAACTCCATAAAGACCTAAATCCTGTAATTCTGAAAGGAAGGATCATTGAATTGATCCCGTAATTCCAATAGGAAGGATTGTCTGAGTTCCACGGATGTGATGATCCCGTAATTCCAATAGGAAGGATTGTCTGATTTCCACAATTGTGTTGATCCCGTAATTCCGAAAGGAAGGATCATTAGTAACTCCGTAAGGACCTAAATCCCATAATTCTGAAAGGAAGGATCGTTAGTAACTCCGTAAAGACCTAAATCCCGTAATTCCGAAAGGAAGGATCATTGGTAACTCCGTAAAGACCTAAATTCCGTAATTTTGAAAGGAAGGATCATGTTGATGATTTGATGATGTTGATGTTTTTATGATGATGATGACATGCTGATTGAAAGATCAGAATATGATGATGATGTTGTTGCTGATGATAATGATGTTCTCTAATCGAAAGATCAGAATATGATGATGATGATGATGTTTCTCTGATTGAAAGATCAGAAGTTGCTGATGATGATGTTGTTCTCTGATTGAAATATTAGAATATGATGATGATGTTGTTGCTGACGATGATGATGTTCTCTGATCGAAAGATCGGAATATGATGATGATGATGTTTCTCTAATCGAAAGATCAGAAGTTACTGATGATGATGTTCTCTGATCAAAAGATCAGAATATGATGATGAGTTGATGTTAGAGTATGATGATGTTTCTAATCGAAAGATCAGAGGCTGATGATAATGATGATTCTGATTGAAAGATCAAAATGTGATGATGATGATATTTTGATGCTGATATTTTGATGATGATGATGTTGATGTTTTGATGATTTTTCCATGATGATGTTTCTGATCGAAAGATCAGAGTATGATGATGATGTTGTTGTTGATTGAAAGGCCAAAGTGCTGAAGAAGATGTTGCTGATCGAAAGGTCAAAGTGTTGAAGATGATGTTGCTAATCGAAAGGTCAAAGTGCTAAAGAAGATGTTGCTGATCGAAGCGGTCAAAGTACTGATGATGCTGAAGACTAAAATTGAAGATGAAGACTACCTGATGTTGAAAATCTTCCAATGATTTATAGATGTATCACCCTGATGATGCTGATGATTTCCTCTATCTCTCTCCTACTATTGTTGTTGTTGATGTTGTTGTAGAATACCCTTCTCATTAAGGGGGAGTGTTGAAATATTGTAACTTAGAATAATATTCTATATGTATCTTTTGTGGTCCCCGATGGTCCTATCAAGAGAACCACTTGTATTATCTTGTACCCCGATGCTTCTAATCAGAAGAACTAATAAGAGTCATGAGGTTGTCCCCTCTAATTGTAAAGGTGGGTCATTAGCACCCCAGTGTGGTTACTTGAGCCTACATGTGTAACTCGATCCTACATGATTAACTCAAGCCTACATGTCGGATGAGTTAATTGAAGTGAATGAATGAATATAAATAGAGGTGTAGCTCTCCTCATTTGAGAACACACTCTCACTTGTGTAGTGCATTAGTGGAGAAGAGAAGTAGCTGGAGAAGGAGGAGGATCAGGCTTTGATCTCCTTGCTGGTTTTATCTTTTATCTTTTTGGGGCATCTCTATTGAGGAAGATTTTGCTGGGTTTTTCCCTTTAGGGTTTTCCCAGGATAAATCTTTGTGTTCCTTTTGTATGGTTGTGCTTGTCTATTTTTCAGTGATCCTGCTTATATGCTTTTGTTATGAAAAATGAAATCAAATACTGATGTCTTAGCTAAGCATATGAAAATTTAACATTTCAAATGTGTCCCAGTCTGGGACTGATTTTGTAGGCAGAGCAAAATACCATGAGGCTGCTGCTCCTTTCAAGGTATGTGGAAACAATCTGTAGACTACATCTTCATATTCTCTAGCCCTTGGTCCTTCTATAGCCAAATAGAAGCTTTGCAAATGATCATCTACTAGAATCTTTTCACTTGGGTCAAAATTGGGCAACATTTTCTCAAAAGCCTGAGGTGAGTCATGCAAAGGAGGTGCCAGGTTTAAAGGGGACCTAGCCTTCCAAGCAGGTGGTGGATTTGGTGGGTTGGGTGGCTGATTTGCATTCACATTAGCCATGATTCTGGGTGGAGAATGAGGTGGTGAATGAATAGGAGTATGAACAGGTGAACCCAACTGATTCAGAGGTTGAACAACTTGATATAAGGCTGTTTCTACCAGTTATTCAAAATCTCCAACCAACACTGTGTCTTCCACTATAGGACAGTCTTTCTTTCGATATTCCCTTCTGTGTAAGACAGGAATAATTGGTAATCCTCCAATATTCTTCACATATTCCCTAGTATGTCTTCTCATATCATTAACTACTTTGTTATTGATACAATATAGGTGCTCTTTACCCTTCTCTTCAGGAATTGGATCGAGAAACAAACTGCTTTCAAAACTGTCACCGGTGGAATAATCTCAAGAAAACGGGTCTCCTCGGCTAGCCATGCACTGGAGGCCCTCCTTCTAGAGCCAAAATTGTTGAGGCCTGGAAAATCGGAGGAAACAACAGTTAGGGATTCTCCCCAATAAATGTTCCCAACTAGCCCGTTACTATTTGGTATGGGGAATCCATCCGGTTTACGGTCTGGCTACTGTAGGTTAAGTAACAAAAATAAAGGGTTTTATCGGTTACGACCCAGTCCACCATGTGTATTTTTTAGTTTTTTAGTTTTAGTATGATATGAAAGTGCCTATCTAAGAATGCAGATTGATAGAGAATACGAGGAGCGGTCACAATGTGATGCGCAGGTTCTTACCTCTCGTATTAACTCTCTCGCATCTAAATCACTCATAGCAAGAAAACTAAAACTAACTATCTAACCTATCCCTAGGGAGCAAGATTATCATTTATCAATGCATAATTTATTTCTACGCATGCATTAAGAAAAATCACAGATAGTTGTTACTTTATTCAAAACACATCAACATTAATAGATAGATGAACAACAAGATAGCTCATTGTTTATGAAAAACCTTCATTACTCATAGTGGAAATTTCAGAGAATAAACTAGAGAGCATTCATACAAGAACATAGGTTCAAAGAGTTAGAACGATCTCACATTTAATGGACAACAGCTGAAAATGAAATAGTTCACATTCAACTAATCCATAGCACAGCATTTGAACATTCCACCAATATTTCTCCAACAGGAAAATTTTAATTATCTATTGCAAAAGGAAATAGTTCTTCTTACAGCATGTTCTCACAAATCTATCTGGGAAAAATTCCCCTATTCCCTCTAACTCTCCTATACTTATACCACCATCCAAACTCTTGGGCTACCCCTCGGTAACCTCTCAGCTTCCCCCAACCGTTCAGTCCCACAATTTTGTCTTTTAGTGAGTGCTCATGATATATACAATACGTTACATTTCATATTAATATTTTAAGAGAAATTTATAAAAAAGGACCAGCTTGGTAACCGATTAACTTTTCCCAATCCTGGGCCTTTGCTGCTATCAATCTATTTGAGATCTCAGACCCTTACTTTCTTCTTCTCTTTCTTCATCTCTGCTTCTTCATTTTCTTTCTCTTCCTTCCTTGCTGCCTCATTTCTTCTACTTTGTCTTCTAGAAATATCTTCTCTACAGCAGCGACCACCCTGTCATGAATAGACAGTTCTTAGGTCACTTAGCATTTGACAAAGTAACACAAACTGTATTAAAACATACATCTTGTAAAGTGAACTGTCAAAAATATTAATGCATGAAAAGAAAAAATGATAATGCAAAGAAAATCCTGCACTTTCGTATCTTGAACTCCGCCAAATCCACTGTCCAAACTAAAATCACAAGCCCAAACAATAAACTCCTTATCTCGATCTTGGTCGCATCTGGACCAATTCGACATCCTCCGATGAAAGCATGAAAAATGACACAGTAACCGCCATCAAAACATAGAGTGAAAGCACATGAGAAACGCGGGAAAACCCTTACTGGCGGGAAAAATACTAAGCATCGGGTGAAAACAAAACTCTCATCGGTGGGCGAAAACACTATAAGTCGGATGGTTAGTGCACTAAGGAGCCGCAACGGTGAAAGACATGAGGACTACAGCTTCCACGACAATAGGACATCATCAGCGATTGAAATAATAGGGAACTAGCTAGAAATGCATCGGTAGATAAACCTACTAAACATCGGAAATATAATGTACTATTCAGCCACAATGGCGGAAAAAAATCAGACTACGTATTTTTCTTTCAAATGAAAACTATGGCAATTGGAAGTTTCAATGACTAAATGTCGACGATGATGAGCTCAACGCCGCCGCCGTGTCGGCGATGCAATAGACTAGCCCTCCTATCAATAGTATAAAAAAAACTTCTGAAAAGAAAAAGAAATTTAAAACAATAAAATCATGGCATTAGAAAATAAAAGAGCTATCCATCATAACATTTATCGTTTAGCTTCTGCAACAGCAATTCCGTATGGAACTACGACCCCAATGCACTATACAAAAGATTTCCAACAGAGAAAAATGAAAACATTTACAAAGTCAAAGGTATTAGCTAGACAAGGAATTTTAGATCATTTAACCTCAGAAACGAAAGAAAATAGTTTACCTCAAATCAAAATCAAAAATTCAAACTTGTAGCAGAGGAACAACCGAGTTCAATAAACCAAATAAAAAACAGGCAAGATAAAATCAACAAGGAGGGTCCAAATATTTTTTTAAATTTGGGAAAACAGTTGCAGCTGCAACAATATGCTACCATGTAGTATGATCCTATAATCTTGGCCACCAATTATAGTGCTCCATGTGTCCCTATGCATAACTGGAATCCTACCTATCCACCTATGCCAGGTCACCACACTGCCAAACCCACATACTTGTAGTGGTATTTCGATAAGTCATAAATGTTTTTTTAACCAATGATAAGAATTTTCCAACAACAATAAACTGTCTTTTTATCCCAATGAATGGTTTTTTGACCAACGGTAAGCATTTTCTAATAACAATAAGTAGTTTTATGGTCACCTTGAATATTTTGTTAACTTAAAAGGAGTGGTGTTTTGAAAACTAATAATGGTCTTTTTATGGTTAGTAAATGGTTTTTTGGCAATTGTAAATGGTTTTCCAGCAATTGTATATTGTTTTTTGGTAATAAAAGCTGGTTTTATGGAATTTGATTGTACTTCAAACATGCATTTTCACATCTCAATCCTCCTCTACCCAAATGGTCCATATTTGTTGATCTATGGTCCAAAATTAAATCTCAGTCATTTGCAACTTATGTCCCTGAATTAAATCGCCATCACTTTTTCTTGTGCAAAAGGTCAGGATTGTGCATCGAGACTTTCACAATTCAATCCTATCCATTCGCAACAAGTCCCCTAGATTTACATCTCGAACACTACTTTTTGTGCAAATGGTGAAAATACTTCCACTCAAAATTTCTTGTTAAATCCTATCCATTCATGGGAATATCCTCTTTGATATCCTCTAAGATTTTAAATTTGTGTGAATGGCCCACATCTTCCCTCATAACTTACTTGGGATAATCCTAGCCATTCGTGGTAGACCCTAATCTTCCTATGTCCACCTCATCTCCACCTAGATGCCAACATAGCACTTAGACCTTGCCACATGTGCACCCTTGACCTTGTTGGCACTGCCAACTGCACACCCTAGTTATATGTGGGTATTCCACGTCACATTTTTCTCCATCCACATGGATATTCCATATTTCACCCCTTGTCTATGTCTAACCTGCACATCACTTCTTTCAAATGGCACTGGTGGGGCCCAACACTAATTTTTCCAAAATTTTCAAAAGTTTCAATTTGTTTCATTATTAATGTGTGTGTACATGAGAGTGTGTGTATGTGTATGGTGGGGTCTTGAGAGGAATATTTGTCTAAGTACATATGGCACTTCCATGAATGGGTGGATACTAATGCTTTATGACTTGGCATTTTTTTATGAAAAGTGGCTTCCATTGAGTTACACATGGTGCCTCTATGACCAAAATATGACTTTTTTTGAATTACTTGGAGACATCTTGTCACTGCATATTCCATCAATTGACAGAATACATATTCTCTTCACAGAACCACCATGATCACAAAGATGGAACCTCCACTAGATTATATTATTGGCATCAACTCTTAGACAGTTTCCCCTTATCTAACTAGAGGCCTGAATTTAATCCATTTGCGGGACTCAATGCCATTTTTCCAATTCATTTACTAAGGAATTTATTCAAATTTGCATGCATTGCCTCCTCTGTGACTCCTTGAGGAAAGGGGGTACTGAACTAACCAAACTTTGATGTACCAGACTACTCTGATACCAAATTTTCATTTACCTAGTAGGGTCAATTAATTCCCCATTATAGATTACATGGTACTTATTAACCCATATTATCCCATCAAATTCATGCTCTCAAGCAAAATATTGTAAAAATATCATATTCCTGCTAAATTGAATAGTTTATAATGAAGACATAATACATACATAACATACAATGAAAAATACATAATTCATACTAATTGTGCAATCAATCATACCACAAAACAAGATAAACATTCTCATAATATTAGTGGACAACTATACATTCTGTAAAACCTAATTAACAAATAATAACCATGGCATCAGACATAGATAGAAACTTATCTTGAAAATAATTCCTCCAACTAGCTATGGATTAAGGAAGTTCCTTCCAACCTTAGGTTCTCTATCAAGCTTTATGTGTCTTTGACAAAGGTCACCCTTGATATGGGACTATCATTCCATGTGGTTTCAAATCACACCTCTTCTCTTCAATATCATCCACACTCAACCTAGATCACTACCTCAGCCAAGGGAACCTATCCTCTACCCAAGTGGTGAATAAACGCCATCCATAAGTAACCCCAACATTTCACTCATTCCTTGTCATCTTGCACAATTCCATGGATGGTACCCCCTTCTCTACACCACGGTCACTGAGGCTATCCCCATACCCTTCTAGTTCTCCAACATAGGCCATCCAATAAGTCTTTTTGAAAAGGATACACGTATTTCACACTATAGGCTATGTTTACTCACTTGTGCGCACCAATCCCTAACCAGTAGTTTATCAAGGTAATTAGGATTTTGTTTATCATGGTACACTCAGGAGATCTACATAATGGAATTGATTATCCCAGCAAAGACATGATGTATGATTCCCAACAACAACAATTCTAATAGAGTATTAATTTCCTTCCCTATGTATGTGGAATTAATGACTAATGACATGCTACAATGATCAAATTTCCACAAGATATATGCTTGATAGGATTATGACAAGTGGATCACTATGGAATCCCACTTAAACCCCTCCTTTAATCCTAATTAGGATAGGAATTATACACATGTTAATGAATAATTTCCAACACTTAGGATAACTAGGTGACTAGGGTCTTCTCATAAACCTCCCTTACACTCCCCCCTCTCATGGAATTATAGACCTCATTATGTTTTTCGTTTTTCTTCCCCTAACAATTGGTTATATTTTCAATATTAATATCATGAAAATGAATTTTTACATATTCCTATTCATCCATACAATTACGTCAAGCTTCCATCCTTGCCATCAAGTACAAAATTATATTAGTGCATTCTGGGGTCAAAAACAAGGTGTTATAAGGATAGACTGATCATTTTACTATTTTCCCTACCAAATACATTGGATTATCTGGTGGTCGACGACACCAAATCATCATCAAGAACTCTAAAATTCAATGAAATCATATTTGTATCCCTCTACCAGTGAATCACTGTCTATGAGAGGGTTATCTAGCAAAAGGGTTCAACTATGGGATATCAAAGTCCAAATTCAAGTCCAAAGGATGCAATTTGAAAGGGAAGTGATGGAATTGTGAGAAACAAGGGAAATCAAGGAAGGATTGTTGGCATTTAAAGAAGGAAAATAAGGATGAAAATCCAAATCAACCATCAACTAAATCTAGTATCAATTTCAGAAGAGATGACATGTGTGGGGTTTTGGATCTAGGTGCGTATTCTCACATGTATCCACATGGATATTGGTTTGTCAATTTTCATCCCTATAGTGGTGCAATGGTCTACTTGAGTGATGATCATCCTTTGTAAATTGTGGGAAGATGGTACATTAAGATCAAGGTAGATGGTGGCAAAGAAATGAAATTGTGTGATGTACAACATGTAAAAAATATACAAAACAATTTTATCGCAATCAAGATGATGGATAAGTTGGGGTATTCTACTATGTTCTATGACAATCATTGAAAAATTATTGAAGGATCCCTCATGGTAGGAAAAGGAGAATCTTATGGGACCCTATGTTGTTTATGAAGTGATATAGTGAAAAATTATGCAATAGCAACATACTTGTTAGCCTTAGGAGAACTTAGACAGAATTCATCCAGAATTATGCTCGGGAAGATAAAGAATTCGGTCACAAGACAGAAAAGAGATGCGAAGGAAGAGAAGTTGCGATAGAGGAGAAGCCACAATGGAAGAAACCGCAACAGAAGAAGAGAGAGCAGTGAAAAGGATAGCTCGGTTGATCATGGGTAAGGATTTAGTTAGAATAAAGCATGCTTTTGGTAATAAAGCATCATTGTATTTTGGGTCGATAGTGCCTATTATTATTTGTAACTAAATGTGCGAGAATAGAAATGACATCCTATCATCTAACAGAAAAGAGTCGGTTGATTAGGACAGCTAGAAGCTTCTAAAATGGTGAGCCCAATTTGTGTGTGGGACTGATGTTTGTTATTGATTGTTTGTTAAAGAAGAGAAGAAGATATCTGATTAGCTAGAGGAACAATCCAAGTTGTGTGCAGATCGACAAAGAAGTGAAGGAGAGAGGAAGTAACTAGACCTAAAACCTGAGATCATGAGAGGAGAGAAGTTTGTCTAAATTGTAAGGAATACCTAGAGGATATTCTACTCGTTGAGTGCACAAATAAAAGGTGTTAATATATTTCTCATGCCATATGAAGAGCGCCTTTGTGGTTTTTCCCATATGGGTTTCCATGTTAAGTGTTGTCTCTATGTATCATTGATTAAATTGCTTATGTATGTTGCATGTATGTTATAAATAAGTAAATTTGAATGTGTCGCTATGC
This sequence comes from Pseudotsuga menziesii, assembly GCA_001517045.1. Taxonomy (NCBI): domain Eukaryota; kingdom Viridiplantae; phylum Streptophyta; class Pinopsida; order Pinales; family Pinaceae; genus Pseudotsuga; species Pseudotsuga menziesii. The sequence continues at coordinate 19,642 of LPNX010566983.1, forward strand.
ATTTGTTTATGAAGAATCCCTCGTATGTGTTTGTCACACTGCTTATTGAATGAATCTTTAATAAGGATATTATGTTGATTATTATGATATGTGTCAACCGGTAATTAGACTGGTATATTGAATGAAAAGACAAGAAATAAGAAGTATAAACCCTGGCTTCGGTTGAGTGTTGTGATAAGGTACAATAAGAGTAGAAATCCCCACCTAACTACAGAAACCTGGTTCTGGAAGTTCCTCATAAGGATATCTTGGGTGATATTGCATCTATGTCGCGGGTGTTGCTGGTTGATCCCTGCTCTATCAGGTCTATATCTAGGTTTGTTAATGACTGAGTATCTGAACCTGGGTTGACCAGAGGAGAAATTCAACCAATGGTTTCATTCTCGAGACTGTAAATCATTATAGTGGGAATATATTGTGTCACCCAACGAAGCCAGAAATTCAAGATTGGGTGGATTCTAGGGCAATAAAATTTGCATAGAAAGAAAGTGAAGGATCTCGGCTAAATCATACTAAGTAATTGGAGCGATACCTCTATACAGATATTCATGATATTTTCTTTTGTGAATTTCCTATTTTTTTGTATGAATAGTTATTGTGGCTAGCAACCCAACGGAGAAACTTTGAAGGGGGAGAACCAATAGATTGGATTCCTTAGTTGATTCAACGACTGAAAAGTGTTAGAAACCCCATATCTACGGCGGTTGAGTTCTGGGTTGATAGTATTTTGGAAGGATATATCACTGACATTGTTATCGACATGACAAAATCGTACAATGAGGTGAGAATATTTTTTTCCCAAGGACCTAGAGGTTGTTATTTGAAGTATTTAAAGGTTTGGATCAAGATGCTTGTATGCGAGAAAGGGATCAAGGATAATTTTAAGAACACCCCCAGGAATTTATATGTATAATAAATGGGAGAATCTCCCTAATATATAGAAAAAATTGAAGGCTATTTTATCCACAATATAACATGTATATATAATTTTTTGGCTAATCTTTTATTTTATTATATAATCTTATAAAATCTTGAAGAATCATTCACTAAATTATAAGAAATTGTAAAATCTTGGGGAATATTTCACTGAATTATAAAATATTTTAAAAAATTGGCAAATCCTTCATTAAATTATAAAACTTGGAATGTCTTGGTGAATCTTTTGTTAGGAAGACTCAGATTTTTATTATGCAAATTACTAAGGTAGTGCAATAGAAGAACATATATCAGAGCTCGAATCTCTCAACTCCTAGACCCTCAAATGAACAAATGCATGAATGAAGAGATGAGGGATTTATTTATATATTTCACAAGCAGTATTGGGTCACTCACAACTGAAGATGTTGGTGAAACACAACTACACTAACTAGATTCAGGAAAAGTGGGACTCCACTTTTTATCTTGTCCCTTAATGGTCCAACTAACATGTGGGGACCTAGATATTGACATACCAACAAACTAATAGAATTGAACACTTTACAATGTCGAGTGATTATGGCACCAACAAACCATTATTACAACATGGAGTATTATTGAGACCCATAACCTTAATATAGTGTATGAATTCCCAAATAGCTTGTTTTCCAAATCTTTCATTTTTAAGCTACCCTTCAAGAAAAAAATAACCTACTTATCCATTTATAGAAACGAATGCCACTTTTTCCTTTCTTTTGTTAACAATCAAAATATGAATTTTGTCATTTGATTTAGAATTTTTAGAGTTAGTTAGAAACTTGTAATGGTTATTAGAAATAATAACATACACTAACAAGAATAGAAAGCACAGTAATGAATCATCATGCATATTATTAGAACTACTCTATAAAAGACTACTTTTTCTCATATAAACTAAGGAGGTGTTTGTATCCACGTCCTTGAAATTTTTGAAATCATGCAAAATGTAGTAAAATTGTTTTATCACCCTCATTGAATGCAAAAGACAAGATAATAAATAGCATAATGTCTACATATCAGGTCAAACATGCGCTGTACATATTATATACAATCATGATGTAAATGAAGTATCATGTTCCAGCTAAATAATATAATAACATACATAACTAGATCCATTTATGGACTATGATAGAAATTATAAATCAAAACAAATCACCAAAAAACATTTTATAGTTGAATGACCCTTACAAAAAACAAATTATCATAAAACAAGTATTGAACCCGACAAATTTATGTCACAAATAAAATTGACGAACTTTGCAATACAAATAAAAAAATACACCAGTCACAAACTTCTCTATACAAATAAAAGAATCTACAAGTGCGCTTTGTACAACTCTACAAGAAGACAACCAAAATAATGACCATTCTATTGTAGTACCTCCATTATAATCAACGTGAAATCATTTATATTACAAACATCCCATAAATAAAAAATAACAAACATAAAATATGAACATATGCACTCTCATTAATGCCTTCGATCCAACAATAATTGCAGAGCAAGATCCTCATAAAATCACATTTTAAACAACTGGGTCAAATTCTGTTTGAATATATAAAAACCATGTAGCATCTCTCCATCAAGAGTAGCATCTGCTAACAACATATAAATGTTAGTCGATAGGTTAAGTATGACCAGGCATAAAATATATCAGATCTTTTGAGCTCTATAACACTTACACATAACCAATACTCTTAGGATAGAATAAAACCATCATAACACCAAATGATCCCTAAGAATCAAGAGTGCCCTAGAACTCAACAAGACTAAAAAAAGAGTGCATGATACTAAAATCGTGATAAAATGTAAATTTACAATATACTAATCTATTTTAGATGTGGATAAAAGGCATAAAAGGTTTGATAAAAAGCTATACCATGTTAATTATTGGATGAAAAGCATGATGTGAGTTTGTATTCTTTGATAAATTGCATGTGTCGCATGCCCCTTAAAGAATTGAGCTTTCTACAATGGATATGTTATGCAAAGATTAAAATGTCAAGAAAACTAAGAATGAAAAGTGGAATCGCATCAACCAGAACCTTCACCTTGGAAGTGAAATTCAATGTGGGTGAACCATGATTTTCCCTCCCATGCTATAAATCAAGGGTTGAAAGAAGATATCACATGAAATTGACTAAAAATCCAGGTAAATGCAACCATGTGCCTAAATTACAAGGAAAATGGAGGGAAAAATAACCCTTGGGAGCCTCCACTACTGAAAACTGGGGGTGAAAGAGTAATTTCACTATATTTTATCTATAAATTGGGGGAAAAAGATAGATTGGAGGGAGATTTTTCTAGGGGCAGTGGTGGTGTTTTTCGTTTTCCTCATTAATATATGGGAGTCTATTCATTTTGGATTTATTTTTTTTCTAATAAATATTGGACAAAAATATTTTAGCTGAAAAAAGCCTTTCCATATAAGAAAATATCCCACTAAATTTTTGTAACCCACTTGACATACCCAAGGGCTATATATAGCCCCTACAATTAGCCATGGTGGTTATATAGTGATAATTAATAGCCACATGAACCATAAGAGACACAAAGAAATAGGCTTCCATACACATCCTTCAAAATGAGATCTTGTGGCTATCCCCTACAACCATCATTCACTAGTAATATCATATTTCATGGTTATCCCTCTCTCCAACCATCAATTACTAAAACAATCATATTTTATGGTTGTCATCTATACCCATCTAACACTAAAAAAAATCAAATGTTTTGGTTTTAATTTACATCCATCTAAACACATTACGAATCGGATCTTATGGCTTCCATTTATATCCATATAAGCACATTTTAAATTGAAGCTTATGGCTTCCATTTACATCCATCTAAGCACATTACAAATTGAATCTTATGGTTTTTGTTTATATCCATCTAAGCATAAGAGAAACCAGAAAAGATGTTTTCCATCTATAGTAATCTATCCATGAGCGAATAGAGAAGTTAGAGAAGATAGAGAAGGAACTTCATAATCCAGGTTTTAAATTGCATGAAGGACATCCACCTACATTCAATTATTAACATAATAATCCATATAACATAGATAAGCACAAGGTTCATCCATCCTGCATTCAACTACTAACATAACACCCATATACATAAACATAGATCAAGTTATCCTCAACAACACATATGCATAATAAAATAAAATAAATAACACATACGAAAATACTTATCTCAGAGAATGCAGTTGGATTCAATAGTACCACGTTCCTCCTATCCATAGACATAACATGCTCATGCATCTCTTACAATGGAAATCACCCCCTCTATGAGGACATGGTTCCACAAGTAGAGGTACTCTCAACCAGAGTAACCACATGTTAATCCCTCACCAATTTCCTTCCCTTTCGTCTACACTACCCAATGTTGATGTATTTGTAACTTCGGAATGTATTCACTTGTATATATTATGTATTGTACCCCAATGTTTATTCCAGGAAGTATCTATAATGTAATTGAGTCATGTCATGCCCCGATGTTCCGATCGGGAGATTCAATAATGTAAACAAGTCATGTAAAGTCATTGAGGTTAACCCTCCATTGTAAGTTGGGGCAATAGTCCCCACAATTGTGTCAAGGTTAACCCTCCTTGTTGATCGAAGGGAAAAGTACCCATAGTTGTGGGGCACTAGGGTTATTAGACTCTCATAGAGATGTTGGCCCTAGTAAGTAATTGTTAAGTGGAGCTGACATGTTGAAGTGGACATCAAGTGAAAGAAATAATATAAATAGAGAGTGAGCCTCTATTTATCATATACACACTCACTCATTGGGACGTATGAGTGAGAGAGGAGAAGCTCTCTCAAGTGTGAGAGAGAGAACAAGCTGTGGAGATCATATTTTCTGTTTTCAGGTTTTACTGCTGCCATTGGTGCTCATTCTATCTCTGAGGAAGTTGTGGGGTTTACTCCTTTCTGGTTTCCTCGAGTAAAATTCTTTGTGTCCCTTGTCTCTTGTGTTTATTGATGTGCATGTTATTCTCTCAGTTAAAGATCCTAAGATAATGCTAGCTTGAATGATAAAAATCTAACATGGTATCAGAGCTAACATGAGAAGAAGACATTGTGCAACTACAGAATATAGGGCTTCTTAATTTTTGGGTCTCTCTCCATAATCCATCAGCAAAATTATGATAGGCTGACTCTCCATTGAAGGGCACATCTTTCTGTCGAAGCGGAATTCGATTCCGGGCATTTTCAATTTTTGGTGCAGGAAATTAGATGTTACAAAAGAGGAATTTTTGAGTGATCCCAGCATAGGATTTCTCTCCTCATCAAAATCGAATTTTAGAGACCTGGGTCGATATTTTTGGTTGGGTGAAACCCCCGGAAATTCAAACCCTAGTTTGACCTCGAGCCAGAAAAACCCTAAAATACTAAAACTGATAAGTTTTGGTACATTCGCTATATCTCGATATTGGAGAAGGCTCAGGAGCTGAAACTTTCATAGGACAAAGATAAAATCCTGACTTACACTTTATCCAAATTTCAGCCATAGATTCACTACATTATAGGAGATATGATCCCTCCAAGTTAGGGTTCCAGCCTCTTCCAAGATTCATCCCTAAACAGGACACCTAGGGAGAATTGCTATCTCGGGATACAAAGGTCCAAATGAAATTTATGAAGATTTTATTGAAAGGGAACAGACTTTAATTTCTTTGGTAGAAGTTTCAGACCCCAAATATGAAACAGTGACACGTGGAAGTCCGTGCAACTTCGCTATGCTGAAAAGTCCTGAAACAGATCACCTTGGTAAAACACTCATAAGTCCCAATTGGTGAAACAAATTCTAATGAAACCTATGGTGTTGGAATAGGGATAGGCGAGGCTACCTCAGTGTGAAGTTTTAGACATAGAGGAGTAGTAAGTTTGGAGATACCTCAAAAACAGTATCAGACATTTTTGCAGAAGAAATTGGAAAACTAGGGCTTCCTGTTCCAGGAGCTTCCCTCCACTGTTTTCAAAAAAAGAGTACATTGGACAGATCACCTTGAAGAGGTCTATCTTTATATTTAATCAGATCTAAAAGATTCCAAGTTTTCAAAATTAGGGATTCTCTGAAAAACCCTAGATCAACCAGCTCCAAAACCAGGATGGACACCTCAAATCGGTAAGATCTAATATTTTTCTATTTTCATTTGAGGTTCATTTCAAAGTGATCTATCACATCAGCTTGATGATAAGCTTCGTGAAGTTGACAACTTCCAAGCATGGAATTATAGGATCTCACTAGTTCTTGAAGGAAATGAATTGGACACCTACATAAGTAGAGAGGTTCAAGTTTGAGAGGGAGATGAGGATAAAATCCTTACACCAGAAGATCTTGGTCAAGGCCAAGAAGATCATTGCTAATTCAATCACGGATCACCTTATACCACAAGTGTCTTCCCTAAAGACACCAAAAGATATGTTTGATTCCTTGACCAAGCTATTTGAAGAGAAGAACATAAATCGGAATATGACTTTGAGAAAACAGTTGAAGAATGTGAAGATCTAGAATGCAGAGACCATACAGTCATACTTCACAAGGGTCTCTCAAATGAAAGAACAACTTGAAGTGGTAGAAGAAGAAGTGGAGAATGCAGAAGTTGTGATAACCACCTTGAACGACCTCCTAGGATCATGGGATTCATTCATTCAAGGAATGTGTGCCAGAACGAAGTGATTACTTTCAGAAATACTCTAGGAAGAGCACACACAAGAAGATGCTCAACTCATAGTAAGAGAAAAGAAGATGGGAGCAACTGAAGATAAAGATTTCATGATTCAAAGAGGATACCTCAAGCAATGAGGAATATGAAGAAATCAACTCTTGAAGAACCTCTTATCCATCTTAGCATTTGGATAAGAAACGGTGATATTATGAATGAAGAAGATGATAAAGCTAAAGGCTCAAGAAGGATTCTACCCATGAAACAAATAAAGATAAGTATTCAATTGTCATTTCATGATATTGTTTTGTTATGCATTTGTTTATATTCAGTTGATGTATTATGCATGATAGAATGTTTTCATTAATGACAGTATACTACTAATATGCATGTGATGGCTAAGTAGCTCATGGTGCTATACAACTCTCCATTGCTACTTATCTAGAATGGAACCTCTTTGATGACATATTGGATTAGTGCATAATCTCAATGTTGTCCTGGTGGAGATGCAAGGAATCTAGAAAATTTTCCGTGAGATATGGATGAATGTTGTATTGGCTAAAATAGTTGCATGATAATATAATTATGCATAAGAATTTGCCATTATGAATATGAATTATGAAATGTTTCTAACCATACAACTAGTGAATTTGACTTGTAGGAAAGATCGCGTACATAATCACCTACAAGAAAAGAAGGATGAAACTTGTTCCGAAGAACAAGTGACGACAGATAAAGAATAATATGATGAATACAGCGACATAATTGATGCAGAACCTTCCAGCTATGAAGAAGTAACTAAGAAGAAAGGGAAGACCAGTTCAAGAAGAATGATGTCTAGGATGCAGTATCGATACATGAAGGGAAGTTCATAGCTCCATCATGCAGTAGATGGAAACATCATGGGATACAAGGCAATATTAGTATCACGAGGCTTCTCACGAAAAGAAGGCATAGACTACGAAGAGACATTTGCAGCCAATGGGAGTTGAGACACATGATAGGCATAATCACGTGTCCAAATGAAAGAAGGCCGTGTACGAGCTCAGAAGACACCCATGGGATAACACATACATGAGGAGCTTGATGAAGATCTGAACCTTTACGACAAGGTTGAAGATGAAAGTATATAGAGGATGACAAGCTCTCAGATGGGTGCGAGAAGAAATTTTGAAAAAGTTCAAGATAGAGGATCTTGGTATCCAATGATCCTAGATGGATACATAGAATATTAGTAGCAGAGGAAGCTACTTGTCACTCTGGTATAGAATGTTTCAGTGCATAGAGTACGAAAGACAGAGGAAGAATGATGCTCCGCTTCAGAGGGAGTGATTGCAGAAGATCCTGAGGTTCGACATGGTATGACAGGATGGACAACTTACTAATGGCTCTAGGCTTTACTAAGAGTAAAGAGGATTCCAACCTTTTCTTCAAGGTTGAATATGGAATACCAGTGATGCTCCTGTTATATTTCGATGACTTGTTCCTCACAGAAAAGAGGAACTCATTAAAGTTGCAAGAAGGAGACTTTCTGCCAAGTTCGAGATGAAGGACTTGGAAATGATGCACTATTTTCTAGGCATGGAGGTGTGGCAAAATGCAGATGGAATTTCCCTGGGACAAGGGAAGGATACATTAGAGATCCTGAAGAGATTTAGGATGATGGATTGCAAGGCCATGACCACACCTATGGCATCAAAACTGAAGCTATTGAGTGATGCTTCATCAGAGTTGGTTGATGCTACGATGTATCATCGAATGATTGGGTCCTTGATGTACCTGATGAACACGAGACCAGATATTTGCTTTGTTGTGAACACCTTGAGTCAGTTCCTAATAGATCCGAGACATGTTCACTTGATTGCTTCAAAGCATATTCTGAGGTACCTGAGGGTTACAGTTGATTATGGGCTCAAGTATGAGGCGAATCAGAAGATTAACCTAGAGGGTTGTGTTGATTCAGATTGGGTAGGAAGTGCCATTGATAGGAAGAGCACTTCAAGGTGTTGCTTTAGTATGGGATCAGGTGTGATCTCTTGGTTTAGCAGGAAACAGTCTTGCATGGCACTGAGTACAGCTGAAGCAAAGTCTATCGTAGCTTGTTCAGCTAGTTGTGAGGCAGTATGGTTGAGGAAGATATTGTCTGATTTATTTGATCTCCAGTTGGATGCTACTTGTATATATTGCGACAACCAAAGTTCTATGAAGTTGTCAAAGAACCTGGTGTTCCATGACAAGTCGAAGCATATCAAGATCAAGTATCACTATATCAGGGATATGGTGCAGAGAGGAGCAATGAAGCTCCAGTATATTGTGATGGATGAATATATAGATGATGTGTTGACTAAGACATTAGCCAGAGTGAAGTTTGAGTACTTTAGGGAGAAGCTTGGGGTTCTCTAGATCGAGGTTCCCTCCAAGGGGAAGTGATGAGTCCATGAGCCATTCTGACATGGTGAGAGGATTTGTTCCTTCCATGGTGGTCAGATGTAATGGATGAGCCATTCTATTATGGTGAGAGGATTGGTTCCTTCCATATCAGATGTGAGTGCTGGGCCATTCTGATGTGACTGTAGGACTGGTTCCTACATGATCAAATATAAGTGTTGAATGCCATTCTCTGAATGGAGGCACCTAGTCAGTTACAAGGAATACTCAGTCTGGGGATGAGGGCCATTCTAATATGACTGTGGGATGTGTTCTCACATGATCAGATATAAGTGCAGGGCCATTCTAATGTGATTGAGGGATGTGTTCCCACTTCATCATATATAAGGGCCGATTCCATTCTTTGGGAGAACGGAGGCACCTTGTTAGTTACCAGGAATCCTCAACCTAGGGTTGAGAGCCCTTTCAACATGTAGGTGGGATTGGTTCCTCGCATGGTCGAATATAAGTGTAGAGCCCTTTCAACATGTAGGTTGTATTGGTTCCTTGAATGGTCGAATGTAAGTGCAGAGCCCTTTCGACATGTAGGTTGGATTGGTTCCTCACATGGTCGAATGTGAGTGCAGAGCCCTTTCGACATGTAGGATGGATTGGTTCCTCGTATGGTCGAATATAAGTGTTGATCCCTTCCTTGGATAGTGGATGGTGTTCCCTGCTATGCCAGAGGATATAAGTGATGTGCCTTTCTAGGGATAGTAGATGATGTTTCCCACTATGCCAGTAGATGTAAGTGTTAAGCCTTTCCATGGATGATAGATGGTGTTTCGTATCATGCCAGTGGATGTGAGTGCTGGGCCTTTCTGACATATATGATTGGATTGGTTCCTGTCATAGTCAGATGTGAGTGTTGGGCGTGCCTTTCTGACATGGTGTTGGATGTGTTCCTCTCATGGTCAAATGTAACTATTGGGCGAGCCATTCTGACTTAGGGTCAGATATAAGAGCTGAAGAAGACCTACATGGAGGCTAGGCCTACAACCAGCATGAAAAAGGGTTGTCTTTGTAGAACTTCCTGTGACGAGAAGAATGAAGAGATAGCACCATTTGATTGAGATAGCAGAAGCAGTAATGATGATGATGATTCAGTGATGATCCAGCTTTGATGATGATCTAGACTTGATGAATATGACTTGACAATGAAGATGACTTGACAATGAAGATGACTTGAAGATGAATATGACTTGATGATGATCTAGATGATACAAAGAAGAAGACTTGTGCTGATAAATTGTGTCGATAGAATACCTTCCTAGTTAAGAGGGAGTGTTGATGTATTTGTAACTTCGGATTGTATTCACTTGTATATCTTACGTATTGTACCCCAATGTTTATTCCAGGAAGTATATATAATGTAATTGAGTCATGTCATGCCTCAATGTTCCGATCGAGAGATTCAATAATGTAAGCAAGTCATGTGAAGTCATTGAGGTTAACCCTCCATTGTAAGTCGGGGCAATAGTCCCCATAATTCTTTCAAGGTTAACCCTCCTTGTTGATTGGAGGGAAAAGTCCCCACAGTTGTGGGGCACTAGGGTTATTAGACTCTCATAGAGATGTTGGCCCTAGTAAGTAATTGTTAAGTGGGGCCGACATGTTGAAGTGGACATCAAGTAAACGAAAGAATAGAAATAGAGAGTGAGCCTCTCTATTTATCATATACACACTCACTCATTGGGGCGTATGAGTGAGAGACGAGAAGCTCTCTCAAGTGTGAGAGAGAGAACAAGCTGTGGAGATCATCTTTTTTGTTTTCAGGTTTTACTGCTGCCATTGGTGCTCATTCTATATCTGAGGAAGTTGCGGGGTTTTCTCCTTTATGGTTTCCCTGAGGAAAATTCTTTGTGTCTCTTGTTTCTTGTGTTTATTACTGTGCATGTTATTCTCTCAGTTAAATATCCTAAGATAATGCTAGCTTGAATGATAAAAATATAACACCCAGTGAGTCATGAGTACCCACACTCATAACGTCCCTTCTGATATCACCACCCTCACCCAATAGATTTAGATTCTAGACTAGGGAAAAGAAATGGTCCATGAGGAAACCAAGGTAAACAACTAAAAAAATTATTTGGTAACATCACTCTCCAATACATAACACAAAGTCACATTCAACTCTACCCAACACAATAACTAAATAGCACAACAAGAAGATAGAACATGTATATAAAGCTCAAGAACAGAAATTCAAATCCAGGGAGACCAACTCAAATTGGCTAAGGTGTGGTTGGGATTCATTGTGGATACTTAACTTGAATTATTTGAGTGGTTAGTTAGCTCAGGAGATGCCCTTCCTGGATTAGCACCATGAGGAGGAGTTACCAAAAACCAAGGAGGGCACACTAGTGATGAGGAGTGAAAAAGTGGGTCCAATAGGATCATTAATGACCTGTAAGCATGAAAATAGGGAACTCCAACTAGATTTCAGGAGAAAATGCGCACTTGGGGAGGTGGAGGAAAAAATCAAGGAGGTGGAATCTAAAATCTAGGTTATAGCTCCTAGAATCAAGGGATAGGGCGCCTTAGTGGAAATGGTGTCCAAAAAAGAGTATCTCCCATCCAATAACGGTGCATTCACCAAGTGGAGCAACCTAAACATTCATGAGGGTGGGCTAGTGAAAGAGGGGTTTGTCCACTAAACCATGAGTAAGGTGAAATAGTAACTCCATAGGCCAAAATAATAAAGAATGGGGTCCAACAAGTAATGTTAGGGAGATAACGATTCCTAGTCCTAAACCCCCTCACAAATGGAAACCATGTCTCCCCCTTAGCGTTTATATTCCATGTTGAGCAAGTTAATTTTATTTAAAAAAAACAATAACAGTAATGTCTAGGTACATATTCTTAGCACCCTATGCCACAATAACAAAACAAGATAATAATTACATATGTCCTGGGCTTAAATCATTGGGATATTACAACCTCATCAAATGGAATAAATTATCAGTAGGATATTGGAAATGGGAAGACGAGTCCTTCATACAAAACCATCCACAACTAACCAAACATTGAGGACAACACTTGTATAAAGGGAAGGGGCATGTTAAGCCCTAAATTGGTCCCATTCCCCCCTCAATTGGCAAATTTATATTAGTATTTTTATATTATTGATGTTGTCTTGAGTCCATTAGTGGTAATTGTACCTCTTTGCCTCCTATATATATCAAGGATGCCTTTTCATTTAAATCATATTATCTTATATTTGCTTCTCTTGTGTATGTAACAATTGTATAAGGAGGTTTCCCCCTCAAAGAGGCTTTCTATTCATCTATTTTATTCATTATTATGGCATGGATTACTCTTTCTTGTCTTTCTCATTTGGGGAATTTGTTGCATAACAAGAAATGGTGATCACATTAGAGTGGATGCAACAGTATTTTTTACAAGTGGAGCTTGATTTCCCGTAGAGATGGGGTTATATACCTGGAATTGATTCATATTCCAAGGACTAGAACTCTCCCAATGAAAATTGGAACCAAAAAATGGAGTGCTTACCCAAGTAGGAGGAGTTCCCGAAGGAGGATGGTTTCTCCCTGGAAAATAACCACTCCATGCTAGAGTTTTGTTAATAGGTGGAATGGTAACCCTTGGTACATTACGAATTGTAGGAGGAGGATTTCTCTAGGATGGCGTGTTAAGAGGTGACTTTGGTATCATAAATGCAGATGGGACTAGGTTTAATAGAAAAATTATGATGGCTAGCAGGGTGGTTACTGCAAGGATGTTGGCTTTAAATGGCATTCACTCTCTCCCTTACAGTACAGACTGAAATGACATTCCATCTCCGGTGGAGTAATTCCTACTTAGAACTTAGCAATGGTAGTTTTATGCTTCTTCTCCATGGATCCAACCTCATTTTTATCCCCTCTCTGATGCTTGAATATCCTCTGCATGGTGGAATCTATGAAATTTATTTGCATTGGACAAACCTGAACTCTAGAGTGGTCTCAAGGGGTGAATATCACAAGGAAAAATCCAAATATGTGGATCATCGTGGTCATCGTGGTAGGCGAGGTTGTGGTCACCACATTCCTTCACAATGCATGGGGACTATTGGTCTTCTTGTACATATTGTGATGATGATTGATGCTCTTCTCATCATCCATAATGACATCAGCAAGGTTAATGAAGATAGAAAATCCTGAATTTTAGAGCTTCGCAACATAGTTCAAGCACTGTAGCCAGGTTTTCACCCTGGTTACGTGCAAATGCACCTCCCTTCCATCAAAGGGACAGAAGGGTAGAGTTCACAATGGAAGAGTTAGCTACAAACAAACTGCTAGTAACAAAAGTAAACAAAATAATAAAAATATATAAAACTAAATAAACAACAATGAGACAATAATACCTTCCGATTCCCTTGAAAGTGAGCCACCATGCCCTGACTCAGAATGATTCTGCCTCTCCACAGGTTTGGTAGTATGGAGGATGACTCAACACACAAAAATGTGAGGAGCTGGGGTGATGGAATGATTGGCAATGTGAGTATTTTGAGAATGATGACTTCTCAACGTACTCACGGAAATATAATAATGGCAGGAAGGAATAAGTCAATCTTGTGATGGAGACCTCCACACTATTTTATAGTTTTTCTTGTCCTTATCTCTCTTTTAGGGTTTTGGAACCCTATTTAGGGTTTTAAGCCCTAATTAGGGTTTTTATCCATTTTGGGGGTTGTAAGCCCCTTTGTGGGTGTTTAGCTCTTTTGAGGGTTTTTAAGCACTTTTTGGGTTTTTTAAGCCCTTTTGATGGTTTTTAAGGCCCTTTTTGATATTTTTTGAGATTTTTGAGAGAGCATAAGGTTAAAGCATAGTTATGGAGGTCAAAAATGAGGGAAAAAGGATAGGAAAAATATCTTTGTATATGGTTTAGGCCATGTAGAGCTAGTTGAGCATTTTTTTGCGTTAACAAGCACTCCTAGACTAGTGCATGAACATTGTTGAACTATACCATCTACCTTCACCCTTTCTCTCTACCATTAGAGATGATGTGAAAACTCACTAGAATTATGATGAATATGGGGATGATAGGAATTGCAGCGAGGTAGATGAGGCAACTGATGGTGTCAAGTAGGAAAACTAGGCTAGTGCAGCGCAAGAGATTAAGCATGGAGACACTCGTGTTGTGGTTGGTACAAGTGGAACCAAATCGGAGCACCAACACAACATCAAAGCTGAAGACAAGCCACATGATCCCACAACATGCTTATGCACTAGGTCACTTGTCAAGTAGTGACTTATTCTTTCCTGGTATTCTCCTTTATAGGATCTAAGTCTGGTTACATGCTTCTTTTTTTATAGATCATTTAGTGGTTTATAGTCTCATTTTTTTCTCACTATGGACAAAATCAGCATTTATGAGAGACATCAAACTGATATTTTGATAACTTGTTATTTTCTCCCTTGGAGAGGCATGCAAACTCATAACCTAGGTTGTTTTCTAATGATGGGAGGCCCATTTTCTATGTATTTCTATGTACCTATTTTTGTGATATAATGTGAATGCTAACTTACAAAAAATAAATAGGAGGATGATTTCCCCTAGGAAAAATTCCACTTAATGGTTTAGGATTACCCCCTATAACATTATCGCCCCAAGGTCTATGAAAATCCCATAAAAAATGGTTGCTTCATGGTGAATATTTTTTACCAAGAACATTAACATTTCATGATGTAGGGTTTCCCCAAGAAATAGAACCAATCCAAAAAATTGGAATTCCTTGAGGGGGGTTAAGACCCCATAAGATATTTCTAGTGTTGGATGGAATATCCCAACCATAGATAAAACCCATGTTTTGTAAATCTAACCCATCGATAGGGATACTTTATGTTGATATTGACCCATTTCTAGGATTAGGACTTGAGAATTCAGTAATAGGAACATAAATGATCCCTGTGCTTGGATTAGTGATAGATGAACAATGTGGTGGAACTAGAGGACTTACCATCAACATTCCATAAGGATGGGCACATATATTGTGAGGTGTACTGGCAATAGGCTGAGACCCACTAAACTGTGGTATGGAGGAAGCACTTGTGCCACTTATAGACACATGAGGAATGGTGGAACTATATCCTTATGCTTCTGATGAAAACTAGTATTGTACATGTTGTGATGCAAATTTTAAAGGAAAACAAGTTAGTAGTTGGTGAGTTACCCAGTTCCAGTACAACTAGAACATGTGTATTTATCTAAGGACGATTAATGTTGGTAAGTGGTTTATTATCCATAGTCTCGATTTATGGTGGATCAATTTTTTCACTTATGTTTAAAGGGACTAGAAAAAATTCTTCATTTGAAGAGGCTTGATTGGATCCTAATAAATAAGTATTTTCTCTCGCATGACTACCAAGATATGTAAGTTTTTAGTCTTCCATTCTGAATAGTGTCAGGTGAATGTAAGCATATCCAAGAAGTAGTAGGATGATTTAAGGTGACTCTCTTCTCTTCCACCGTGAATGGAAGAATGGTTAATCATCCATATTGAAATGTTTTAATCTTTTAGATAATAAAAAATGAAAGAAAAAACTCAAACAATCAATCCTAGCTCTAACTAGAAAAAATGTTTCACGCAGCACAAGAATACAAAAATAACTCTTATTCACAACAAGCAAACTACTCTTCCCAAAACTAGAATAAGGTTGTTAAGGCCCTTATCTAATTAGTGAATATCTAAGTAAAAAGGGTCTTCTGAAAAATTATTTCGGGGGGAATATGAATTCCTAGTAATCAAACGACGAATGTGTCATAGAAACAGTTATGATAACCCTCATGCAATAATCGCCCAAGGTGCAAGTACTTGCCTTTAGAAAATACCATCCAAAGGAGTTGAGGCAGATGTTAGACTCATGTTATATTTACTACAAATATATCTCACTTGTATTCATGCATGTGATATCCTAGGAATAGCATCTAAGGTTACCACTTCATGATTAGCGTCTAGGGGGGGAATCCATGAGTCAATATTAGGTTTAGAGTAAAGGATGTGGAACTTAATTCCTCAACTTGAAGCTTCATATAAAAGTGGTGCCATCCCGAGGACTTTCCACTTCAATCAAAAATCCATGTACAGACATTAATTTCATTAAACAAGTGAGGAGGGGATATCCTCCCCACTTCCCTAGCTTGATCGTAGTGTCTTAAAACATGTGTTAGATGTTTTTTCTTGGCAAGCACATTTTGATAATAATAGATTTTCTCTTGTTAATCAATTTCCTATTCTTGTTTTTGGTTTCCTTTGAGAATTTTACCCTCCAACCCTGAGCCAAGTCCCTATTACTTAATCTCGATGAGTTTTCTATAAAATAAATTCTAATATATTTTAATTTAAGCATTCATCTTAATGTTTATTATTTAACTAGACCACGGGGGTTAGAGAAATTGGTAATGCATAATTGAAATGTGAATTTGTAAATGGAAGTTCACGAGTTCAAATCTCATATGGGTACTTATTGGAAAAAAATGGTGTTTAACTCAAAGGTATGGTGTGAAGCTTGTTGATGATGTTATTGATGCAAAGTTGCAAACTAAAGAATGCAAAATTTCAATATCAACGTCTTTCCTTTTAATGAATAAATTTTAATCCAAACTAGGTTATTTTTCATTCAATCCAACACAATAGAATAAAAACTATGAGATTATCGATGCAAACAAACTCTACTGGTTAATCAAAGGATTATTTTTCAACATGCAATTAGTGCAACTTTTGAGTTTATTTTGGTTAAAATAGCATAGAGTTAGGTACAATGAGAAATGTTTTTCTTGAAACCTTTTCAAATGCAAAAGAAAAATTCGTGATACTTTTTTAACCCAACAAAATATTTAATCTTGATAAATAAATTTTGCAACAAATAATTGCAATCATGACAATATGATGTTTCTTTTACTAGAAAAAACAATTTTTTTCAAGAAAAGAAGTAATTTTTTTTTCTTTTAACCTACTTGATGTATTCACCCGACACAAGCACTACTCTGGAAATGAATAAATGAAGCAAAAATCCTAAAGGGATATCCAATTTTCCTCTTGAGACACTAAGTGATATTTTAATTTGTATTTGGTAAATGCAATATGTAAGCAAAAAATAACTAGTCTTCAGTATCGCCCCTAAGTGTAACATCAACAAGAAGAGAGAAAACCTAGAAAGTGTGTTGAAAACTAATGTTTTACCAGGTGGTCACTACATTTAGCTTCAAATGGGTGACCAAATTGCTGTGATTGTGTATTTTGGGATGATAAGGGTGACCAGTCGTTATTGTTGGTCAAACAACATGACCACATAAGCTGAGAAGGAAAAAATTGACCCAGACGCTAAGTAAAACTATTCATATTTGTCTTAAACTTTCCTAGACGACTCATGGAGGTAATACAAACTATATTATGGTTTATAAACATAAAATAGTAGAGAAAATCAAACCGACTTAAAGAAAAATAAAATAAATTTTCCCAATATGGCCTTAAATCATGTTATGAGGGAAAGTGTCACAGATTTAATAAGATGAGTACTTTCCCTAAAGAGTAGGTTAGCCTCAATGATAGATAAATAAATCAACTATTATATTGTTCCCTATATTTAATATGCATGCAAGGTAAAAAAATTAGAAAAAATAAGAGTGTGCACCTCGTTACTGTCATTTGTCCAAATCTTTGTTGAGTTGACTTCTTGAATTTTGATCATTTCTCCTAAGTTGTGAGAACATTCCTGCATGTTGAAGATTGTGTAGCTTATAAATATATTCTTCTTGTATTATTGATGTGTCAAGTTGTATTATTATTGTACTCCATTTTTGGATATTATTATTGTAATCAATCATGTAAAGTACCTTGAAAGAATCAATGTAAACCCTTTCAGTTGATCGGGCCAAAAGATTCTAGAAAGAACATATGATATTGTACCATTGTGAAGTTGGCCCTGTAATATTAGGAATTCATCCCCATAAGGAAAAATTCACTTGGAAAACAATTATAAATAGGGGACGTGTTCCCCTCATTTGGACAGATCAGTCACTCAAGCAAGTTCCCTGTGAGAGAAGAAAAAGAGCAAGCTCACTTGGGAGAAGAGTAGTTGCTTGGAGAACACAACTTATTCTTGGGTTTTCTATCTTGTCTTATTCTTAGAATCTTTGTGTGGAATCACATTTATCTATTGGATTGTACTAGAATACATTGCACTTATTAATGAATCTATACTAAAGAAGTTTGGTTGGTTTTCTTCCCTATTAGGGTTTCCCAAAGGATAATCTTTGTGTTCTCTTATTTTGTTGTACTTGTATTTTTTTAGTGATCCTATTGTATATGGTTATTGTATTATGCTGCAAATTTTTTGAACATCTAAAATGACCATTGTTAAAGTATAAAATTCTAACATGGTATTAGGTCCATCTTGAAAGAAGTCAGTGTGCAATCATAACTGATGAAAGTATTGAACATGCATTTCCATTGTTGTCAAATGATCAAATGTCAAATGTCAAATGTCAAAGGATCGGATGTTAAAGGATCATATGTGAGAGGATCAGATGTCAAAGGATTAATGGGATTAATAAAAGAACATTAGATTAAGCTGAATACTTCCTCACACACGACTAGCTTAACGAAATGCATATGGAAGAAAGTGGATGTCACATGAGAGAAAAGATCCCACCATGAAATTAGTCGCAAATGCACATATAATAATATAAAAATAGGAACATTGAAAATGGAACATATGCACAAATACCATTTGTGAGACGTATGAATGAAGAAATACAAACTTGTGTGTAAAAGTCCCAAAAGGAAAATGGTATGTGGTACAAATACTATTAAAGGAAAACATGATTTATGAACCTATGTGTGAAATTCCCACAAGGACGTTGGCATATGTGCTCCATACGCCACACAAGGATGAATTGTGATAAGTTGAACGCCAACACAAATCCTAACTTGATGAAAAAGAAAACAAGTGGGGTGGTATCCAAGGTTAAGGAACTTCACCAAGTGTACACATCTCTTGAGCCAAGAAGACTATAAATAACAAAGAGATTCCATGTGGTGAATTAAGCTTGTGAATAATGGAAATATGACATAGTTGCTTGGACAAGATTCATAATTATTTGGGGTATCGATGGCTCGATGATCGCAGTAAGTATCTTTACGCAGTGGAGCTAAAGTGCGCAAATCGATCAGTTATGAATAGTGAATAAGTGCACTAGATTAAGAGGATACTCATATTTTGGATGTGCGATGTTATTGCTCAATAAAAGACACAAACCATAGAACAACAGATGTGATTGAGCTAGGAACTCTGTTTAATATTCAAATGTAGATCGTGGAATTACAGAGAAGATGTAGAATGTAATAACTATAGCACACCATTTTTTTGGCAACTGTCTATTCAAACGCAGATACTTAGACATGAATCAAAGAATTATAGCAGTTGCATATTATGAAGACATTCACAAGAATATGATATTTTTTATTTTTAGTTTTGCAATGCCATCTTATTTTGTATCAGGGAGGTCGAACAGGGAAAGGAGAAGGGGGTTTTAGGATTATTCCAGTCAGTGTTGGAGAATATAATCGATGTGTTGTAGCATCTTTTTTGTTGGTGCAGATAAAACACGGGGGGTTGGATCCTCCTTCCAGTTGTAGTCAGTAAATACAATTGGGATGTTGTAGCATCATTTCTGTTGGAGAAAATAAAACCAAGGGGGTCATAGCCTCCTTCCAGTTGGTGTTGGAGAAAATAAATATAATTTGGTGCTTCCACAACCGTAGAGAGAAATTGTCCACAGGTGATATCTTGAAGACACAAGTCACATTTTTCCCAAATGGACATATATTTGTTTAGGTCAGTTCCTGAAATTCTTGAGTTGGTTCTCACGCAGATTGAAGTTGTCGCAAGTTGGTGCTAGAAACCTACAGATTGTACTTGAGGTTCATATAAACACCTTAAATGAGTTGGTTCTCATGTTTGGAAATTGAAATCTCCCACTAATGTAATTATACACATAGCTTTATAAATATACAATTATGTTTTCAAATATTTGTGCATTGTTGCATTTGTTACTTGGTTGTTGAAAACAAATTTAATTTGTGAAAATATCTCATAGTTAAATAGTATACATATATGTGAAATTACTAATACACCCCCCTCTAAGTAATAAGATAAATCCAATAATTGGTATCAAAGCGGATGGCTTCAATAACAGAATAACATCTAGAAGAAGGAACCAGTGCAGATATGGATAAGTAAGAAGGCCTTTCCGCCAACAAGGCTCCAAGATTTGATGGCTCTAACTATGCTTTCAGGAAGATACGAATGGAATTTTATGTGGAGTCACTTGGTATGGATGTTTGGAAATCAGTGCAATATGGATATGAGTTCCTGAAAGTTGCAGATGAGTTAGAAGAAAATGATGAGCACACAACCTCTATAACAGTGTAAGTTGACCTTGACAATACAAGACAATATGAATGGAATGCGGGAGAAAATAATGCCATACTGTGTGGGATAGTTTATGTCAAGTTTACATGCAATGCACCACAGTGAAAGAATTCTGGGACAAGTTAAAGAGTATTTATGAAGGTGATGACAAAGTCAATAAGGACAAATTGCAAAAATTCTCAACATAGTTTGAAACACTCAAGATGAAGGAGGAGGAAGATGTTGCCACATAATTTTTAAGAGTGGATGAGATAGTAAACTCTATAGTGTGACTTGGAGCTACAATTGAAGAAAATTATATTGTACAAAAGATCATGAGAACTCTTCTTGCATTGGTTCAATTCGAAAGTGTAACTTTTAGAAGATACAAGTGACTTGGATATCCTGAACATGGATGAGATTTATGGAATTCTCACAGCATATGAGATGACAACAGAAGCTGAGAATGTATCTAGGAAGGAATTTTCATTTACAGCCACCGGGAAGCCAAAAAACAGCAATAATAAATGCATTGACACATCGGACGAAGAAGAGACTAACTTTGTGATAAAATTGAAAAGAGGACAAGGTAAGTACAAAGGAAAGCTACCTTTTAAGTGCTTTAAATGTGGAAGGATTGGACATTTCGCTTAAAAATGCACATATGAAGAAAACCGAGATAGTGATAGTGAAGAAGAATCAGACTATCAAGAATGAAGAAGCAAGCATCAACAAAACAGAGTCATGGAAAAAAAGAAATTTCAGACACAAAAGAAAATCTTGTACACCAAGCAGGATAATGTTTCAAAATATGAATACAATAGTGATAACCCGAGGGATGTATTGTTCATGGCGCTAATCCAAGATGAAAACTCAAGAGGAGGAAAGTCTTCAACAAAAAGAGATCCAACCAGTACTTCAAAAATGACAAAGAAATGGACTTAAAATGGTATACACCTGCCCTCTACAAATTCTGAGGAAAAGAAAAATTCAAGCCGCAAAAAATAATCATTCAGATTGGAGAAGATTGTCAAAAATGAATACGCCTATGATGAAATAACAATTCCATTATCAAAGTACAAAGTCAAAAAAGTGTTTAGTCACAATGAATAAAGTTCAAGGTATGAAGACAAGGACAATATTGATGTCAACTAGGAAGGTAAACTAATTAGGGCTCTAGAAGATTTGAATAAATCAAGAAAATATAACAAGGTGTTAAAGGAACAACTAGAAAAGGTGAAAGAACAAGTCAACCAGATCAGGGATATGCATCAAGCATTAAAGAAATAGATGGAATTCAAATAAGAGGAATTTCTTTACACAACAGAAATATTCAAGGAACTAGAAGAAAATGAATGTGCACTTGAAAAATCCTGGAGGGAGTCAAAATTAGTGAATGAGCTATTGTAGAAACAAATTGCACTAAAAGAATCAGAAGTTACACACTTGAAAGATTAAAAAAATTGGGCAGTTCAAGGGAATTCTAGAATATGCATTGACGCTGACACCCAAAACAAGTTCAACAACAGGTCGACTATACCAGATGAAATCCTAATCTACCAACAATCTCTAGAAGATAAAAGTGGTATTGGATATGTAAAGTCTAGTGATAGCATCTGCGACAAAGGAGAACCTAGTTCCAACCAAGTAGCTACATTTCCCAGAGAATTTGAATAGATTACAAGAAATGAGAATACCATGTGTGCTAACACTTTCCATACTGTCGGTTCTATAAAAGGTTTGAGATGTAGTTTTGTTGGATATATAGCAAAATACTCTCATGCCATAAGATGTTATGTGTCTGATAAATATGGACATGAGACCTCGCAATGTTTCATAAAAGCACAACAACGAAGGAAACATATTTGGCACAAGTTTGTGAAAGAGTTCCCAACACGGGAGCATAGGTCGGTTATGCACCATAAGACTTGGGTAAGAAATGTGTCTCAAAAGTGCGTCAGAAATGTAGACAACAACAATACAACTCAACCTATCAAAAATTTATGGGTAAGGAATATATCTCAGGAGTGTGCAAAAGATGGAAATAACAACTGCACAATACCAGCAGCAAGTGATTGTTGCGTACATTGTTAACCTAGAGGGGTTATGCAATATCCTTGAGTCTAAAATAGGTATATCAAAAAATCAAGTATTAACATAGTAAGTTGGTGTGAATTGAATTCATTTGAAGATATTTTACTGTATATTTTGAAGTGTGTCATTGTTATTATCATAGTAAAAATTGCCATGCATAAAACAGTAAGGAAACAAATCTGAAAGTAATACACAATGACTGCGCAAAAAGGAAGCTTTTATTAAAAAAATTGGATATTGAAAGGTTGTATTACATTAGGCTACAATCAGGAAATTAGAACAGATATATGTAGATGAAAAACATCAAAGTAAATCCTATCACAAACAAAATTTAAGTCGACAGAAGATAAAGACGGGTCATAGATACAGTTCGAGATCAACTTCTTCCACTCGGATGGCAGACAAAGGTGAAAAGTGCAAGTCCAAATCCATTGGAGATGGCTCTATAGACTCAAACAACTGCAACATAGGAAGAAGTTATAGTGTTGAATTTAATGAATCGTAGTAATCGTTCTCGGCCCCAATTCGGTTCAAAAGGTTGAATGTATGTTGATGTTGTTGTTCCCGAATATCAACTTGCCAACTCAGTTTGGACAGCATATTGAAACTGATCCCATTGAATTGTTATTGTGGTACCATGGCATAAAATTGGGCTCTTGTATCTTGTTCTACCAAGTACCGATATCCACCCGCATTTGTCCCAAATCCACCTGATGAAACTTAATCACCAAGCATAGGTTATAAAGGGATTTGTTCAATCGTTAGAAACAAGACATAATTGGCGAACGGGGGCCTAGGAATGACAATTCAAGATGAAAATTACAAATCAAGATCAAAAGAGTAGGAAACATGGTGATGATCTGAGTAAAAACACTACCAAATTATAGAACTAGGAGATAACTCTTCACGTGCTCAAACATAAATTGAAGGGACGTCGAGATTGATGAGTTCATGCATTTTGCAATCCAAGGGACATCACAACGAGGTCAAAATTAATGTGTGGAATGATAGAAGAAAAAAATTTGATTCAAAAGAATGATGTTGAATTCAATGGTTCAGTATGAATACACCACGTGGACAAGATATCAGGAACATCAACCTTTACCACGCACACAAAAGGTTGAAAATATGTGTGATAACAAGAAAAATTGTTGACAATAATAAAATGCCCCATATTCGAAATATGAGATAAGATCATTTGTAGGATACATTAAATTAGACACAAACAATGTAATTATGTAAAATTTTACTCTGAAATTCTAACACAAAGACAAAATTATCAACGAACTGGCATACCAAAGGAAGTGAGAACAAGGCTAGGGGGATTCAGCAAAGCAGAATGTCCCTTTTCCATTTATGTCAAAGGGGGAGAGAAAGATAAAGAGAAATCCCAATGAAAAGGGGAGCAATGACATAATGAAAAAGCTGAAATAGATATCTATGCAAATGAAAGAATCTTATGACGCATAGAAGTAGAGCTCACCTTTGGGGGGATTTTATGAGAGGAGTTATCATTCAAAGTGGGTTTGAAATCAATGACAAAGTGGGGTATTGTTGAACATGTATTTTCATTTATGTCAAATGTCAAAGGATCAAGGGGATTGCTAAAAGAACATCAGAAGAAGTTGAATAATTCCTTACACACAACCAGCTTGAAGAAATGCATATGAAAGAATATGGAGGTCACATCAAAGAAAATATCCCGCCATGACATTGGTCCTAAATATGCATATAATAATACATAAAGAAGAGCATTGAAAATGGCGCATATGCACAAATACCATTTTTTATACTTACGAAGGAAGAAATAAAAACTCGTGTGTAAAAGTACCACAAGGAAAATTGTATGTGGTATGAAGAATTGTAAAGGAAAACATAAGTTATGAACCTATGTGCAAAATTCTGTCAAGGACGTTGGCATATGTGTGACATACACCACATAAGGATGAATTGCGATAAGTGGCACACCAATGCATATCCTAACTTGATTAAAACACAAACAAGTGGGGCGATATCCAAGGTTAAGGAACTTCACCAAGTGGACACATATATGGATCCAAGAAGACTATAAATAATCAAGAGATGAATGTAGTGAAGTAAGATTGCGAAGAATGAAGATCTGAGATAACTATTTGGACAAGATTCAAAATTCTTTGGGGTATCAATGGTGCATTAATCACAGTAATTATATTTATCCAGCGGATCCGAAGTGCGCAAATCAATTAGTGGTGAACGGTAAATAAGTGTGTTAGATGAATATGATGCCCGTATTTTTTATGTGTGATGTTCTTACTCAATAAAAGACGTAGACTGCATAATAGAAGATATGACTAGGCTGGGAACTTTGTTTAATATTCAGACGCAGATAGCATATTTGCAGAGAAGACGCAAATTGCAATAATTATCATACACCTTGTTTTTGGAAACTATATGTTCAAACAGATATACTCACACACAGACCAAAGAAGTTACAGCAGTTGCAGATTGTGAAAACAATCACAAGAATAAGGTATTTTGTATTTGCAGTTTTTCAACACCATCATATTTCATATCAAGGAGGTCATATGAGGGAAGGAAAAGGGGATTGTAGCCTCCTTTTAGTCGGTGCTGGAGAATATAATCATGGTTTTGTATCATCCTTTATGTTGCTGTAGATAAAACCTAGGGGGTTGGATCCTCCTTCCAGTTGCAGTTGTAGATATAATTGGGATGTTGTAGCATCCTTTATATTGGAGCATATAAAACCCAAGGGATCATAGACTCCTTCCAGTTAGTGTTGTAGAACACAAACAAAATATGGTGCTTCCACAACTAGAGAGCACAGTTGTTCATAATTCAGAGCTTGAAGCCTCAAGTCGTAGTTTACATAGATATACAAATATATATTCAGGCCAATGCCTAGGTCTCATGAGTCGATGCTCATGTAAATTGAAGTTATTGTAGGCTGTTTCTAGCAACGCACAGATCGTACTTTGGGATCAGGTCAACACCTTAAATGAGTGGGTGCTCATGTTTGGAAATTGCAATATCCCATTGATGTAATTACACACACACACATGGATACAATTAGTTTTTCAAATATTTGTTTTTGTTGCATTTTTTTATTGAGATGCTGAAAAGTTTGTAATTGGTGAAAATCTGTCATAGTTAAATAATATGCATATATGTGCAGCTATTGATTCATCCCCCCTCTTGGTAATAAGATTAATCCAACATAAAGTTGGAAACTAGGGTTTCCTATTTGGGGCAATTCCCTCCACGAACCAGCTGAAAAATAAGGTCAAATCAACTCACCATAGAATGGCAGATCTTCATGTCGAGGCATATTCCAGATCCGATAATTTTCTATTTTTACTCTAACATTGTTGCCAAGAAAACTAGGGCATCAAATTTTTGGCAATTCTACCCATAATGTCCAGAAGAAGAATACCATTACTCAACTCACCTTGAGGAGGCTCATCTCTATCCCAAATCAAATTTGCAATATTCTAAATTTTGAAAATTAGGGTTTCTCTATCAAACCCTAGGTCAACCAAAAAGTAGATTGTAAAAAGAATTAGAGAAAGCACTAGGTTGGAACACTCTTATTGGTAAGAATTATTATCTTTATTTCCATTTTAGTTTCTCATTTTATCAATATGATAAACAATACCAAGCTTGAAGGATTTTAACTTCTCAACATGGAAGCATAGAGTGCTTCTCATATTAGAAGAACGTGACTTGGAAAACTATGTCAAAGAAGAAGTTGCAGAGCCATAGGAAGATGAAGACAAATCTAGACATAAGAATAATATTATTAAGTGCAAGAAGATCAGTGTTGACTCCATCAAGGATCACTTGATCCCACATGTTTCCTCCTTGAATACTCCCAGGGATATGTTTGATGTGTTGACCAACTTGTATGAAGGAAATATTATAAATAGGAATATGACCTTGACAACTCAACTCAAGGGTGTGAAGATGTAGAACTCAAAAAGTATACAATCCTATTTCACACGGGTCTCCCAAATCAAAGAATGGCTAGAAGCTATTAGAGATAATGTTGAAGAAACAAAAATAATTATACGTGGTGATAACTACGTTCAATGGTCTCCTAATATCATGGGAATCATTCATTCAAGGAATTTATTCTAGAAGGAATCTCACCAATTCCAGTAGACTATGGGAGGATTGTACACAAGAGGAAGCCAAAATTGAAGCGAGAGAAGAGAATATGGGTGAAGATGTCAATAAATCCCTAACATCTCATATCAAGAAGGGAAAGAGAAATAAAGAAGAACAATCTCACAAGAATCATAGAAGATTCCAAAAGAAACATAAAAATCAAAAGGACTATTCAAATTTCAGATGTTACTCTTGTGATGAAAAGGGACATATTGCAAGAGGTTTCCTCGAAAGAAAAGGCCATTAAAAGAAATTAAATAAGAGGAGGTATCATGATCATGCTACATAAAATGATGAACATGTACAGAAGAGAGCTAGAGAAGATTCCTCGAATGATGAAGAGTATGTCTTGATTTTATCACTCACAGGTATTGTTACTCATGGATCAATGTTTGGCTTGTTGATAGTGGTGCTTCCAATCATATGACAAATTTTAAGCACTCTTTCACTCACTTGACACAAGAATACTCACCTCATAAGGTGAAACTTAGAGATGATCATCAATATCCCATAAAAAGGGTAGGAGAGGCATGCTACAAGATAAACTCAAGAAAACCTATCAAGATAAAATATGTTCTCTATGTACTATGACTAAAGAAGAATCTCCTTTCCATATCAATACTATATGCGAAATTATTCTAAAATTCATTTGTTGATGGCCAAGTACTCATGTGTCCAAGAGGTAATACTTTTGATGGTGCAGTAGTAATTGGAGAGCAAGAGGAACGATTGTACAAATTGAAAGGACAACCAGAACAAGTGTTGGTTCATGACACCATTTGAACCAAGTGAACTATGGAATAGATGGATTGCACATATACACTACAATTCTTTACAGATCATAATCAAACTGGTGACAAGTCTTCCAGAGCTACAGACAAAACATGAAGGCGTGTGCAAAGAATATGCCAAAAGGTAAAAATGTAAAGAAACCATTCCAAGTAGAGACATCAAATCAAAGGATATATTGGAAATTGTACACTCATATGTATGTGCACCCATGTCATCCAACTCAATAAGTGG
This sequence comes from Pseudotsuga menziesii, assembly GCA_001517045.1. Lineage (NCBI taxonomy): Eukaryota > Viridiplantae > Streptophyta > Pinopsida > Pinales > Pinaceae > Pseudotsuga > Pseudotsuga menziesii. The sequence goes on from LPNX010566983.1 coordinate 47,396, forward strand.
GTATGCATATTATATTTCTTTTATAGACAATTATTCCTGCAAAACTTGGATTTATTTTTTTAATACAAAATATGAAGGGTTTAATAAATTCAAAGAATTTAAATATCTTGTAGAGAATCATACTGAAAATAAAATAAATACTTTGAGATCAGATAATGGTGATCAACTTACTTTATAAAAATTCAAAACTATATGTAAATAATCAAGGATTAAGACAGAGTTTAACACTCCCTACAATCCACAATAGAATGGTTTTGCAGAGAAAAAGAAAAGGACAATACTAGAAGCATTAAAATCCATGATCCATGATTAAGATATTCTGATGCACTTATGGGCTGAAGTAGCAAGAATAACAGTCTATGCACATAACAAAACACCACATCGTGTACTAGAGAACAAGACTCTAGAAGAAGTGTTCTCAAGAGATAAATTGGAAGGCATCCATCTCAGAATATGTGGTTTCCTAGTATACATGCATATTCCCAAAGAAAAGAGAACAAAATTGGATCCTTCAGGAAAGAAGGGAATTTTTTTGGATACAGAGATACATAGAAGGCATACACAGTTTATATACTGAGATTCAAGAAGATCGAGACTAGCAGAGATGTTACCTTCAATGAATATACATTTTTCAGTAGATCAAGGCATATTCACTTTGATGAAGTACATGAAGAAAAACCTTAAGCTCCCAAAGTTAGAGACATGGTTATGGAAGAGATGATTCCATAAGAACATGATATGACCAAGCCACACAAACCATTAGATCCACCCCAATAGGTGAACACATGCAAGAGAATACTATATTGGGCACGAGAGATCATTCAAGATGCAGAGAAGTGTGGTTCTCCATACGGAACTTCTAGAGAAAGTAAGATACATTGACCATACTCATGTTATGTAGCACTATTGTGTGATATCATTGATGCAAAGGATTCTAGCTATGAAGAAGCATCTAAGAATAAAGAGTATAAGGATGTTACGATCGAAGAGTACCAGTCGATCATGAAGAATGATGTTTGGGATGTGGTTCCGAGACTAGAAGGGAATTCAGTAGTGTATTCCAAATGGATCTACAAGATAAAACATGCATTAGATGGTAGCATTGATAAATATAAGGAAATATTTGTGGCTCATGGCTTCTCCCACAAAGAAGGCATAGACTATGAAAAGAAATTTATTCCTATAGATAGGCACACTTTGATTAGAGCTATACTTGAAATATATGTAGTGATGAAGTGTAATGTACACCAAATGGATGTGAAGACATCCTTCCTGAAAGGTGTAGTATAAGAGGAAGTGTATGTGGAGCATCCACTAGTATTTGAGACACGTGTGCAAATTAAAGAAGGCCTTGTATAGTTTGAAAAAGGAACCCAGGACATGGTATGGAAGGATAGATGGATTTATGATGAGCTTGGGCTTTACCAATATTAAAGTCACGGGGACTTCACTTAGTGAACCTCTCACATAGCACGTGCGATCGTGGGATATTAAAGAATACCCTTAATTTCAAGAGATATTGACCCAGACTCTTTTAGTTGAAACCCCCTCCTAATACTTAAAACCTCCTCCCCACCCCTTTTTATAGCTCAATCCTTATAAAACACCATACCCGACCCCACCTTAAACCCTCATCCCCCCAATACCTGCAATATATTGGTTCGATTTTTGATAATTTTAAAACCCACAATATGAACTAACGTGATAGTATATTGGTCAACAAGTGAAGCCCCCGTGATTAAAGTGAATTCTAAACTTTAATTCAAGGTTGAGGATGGAAAAACAGTGATACTATTTTTGTATGTAGATGACATGTTCTTGACAGGTGATGAGAAGCTCATTGTAGAAAAGAATAATAATCTTATCATGGAGTTCGAGATGAAATACCTGGGTATGATGCATTATTTATTAGTTAATTATGTGTGGAAAAACCCAAATGATATTTTCCTTAGTCAAGGATAATGTGTGGTAGAGATACTAAAGAGATTCAGGATGATGGATTGTAAGGTCATGGCTACACCGATCGCATCTAACTTGAAGTTGTTGTGTGATACTACTTTAGAGAGATTTGATTTCATAGTATACAGGCATATTATTGGTCCATTGATGTACTTGAAAAATGTTAAGTTTTCTTAATTTCTTAGATGATATTCTAAAACAATTTATAATGGTAGGATCACTTGAAGAACAACAAGTATAGTCACACAAGAGAACACAAATATTTATCCTGGGAAACCCTCGTGGGGGAGAATACCTAGCAAAACTTCCTTGATATAGAACTCAAACAAAAAAATGTAAAACCCCAAGACAACTCCTCCTCTCTCTTTCTGACGCACTTCTTCTTCTTCCTCTTGCAGACTAGCTTGAGTGAAGTGAGTACAAATGAAGGAGGTACCTCCCTATTCATATTTGACTCTTGACTTGACCTAAACACTAAATGGGCTGACTTGTCTAACTGACAGGTCCGACTTGACTAGTAGGACACCAAAATAATATTTATTATAATGAATCAAGGGTATTTTTTACCCGAATTACATTTGTAGGTTTATATTTATTATTTCAATGACTCTTACATGACCAATTACATTAGTGACATCTCCTGAAGAAGAAATACACTTAGTACAACTAGAATATCTTCCAAATTTACAATATTTTAATGCTCCCTCTTAACTAGGAAGGTATTCTATACCAGCAACAACCACTACCACCATTATACATCTGATTAGTGAGTCTCTATATGTCATACGAATTTTTGGAACAACATCATGTATCTTCATCATCAACCTCAATATGAGAATATTGGATCATCTTCTGCAACTTCTTATGCAATATCAGTAAGTGGATATTGAATCTGCTTCTACATCGTTGATATGTGGATACTGAGTAATTCTTCTACAGTATCAGTATGTGGATTCTAAGTAATTATTCTACAATATCAGTATATGGATACCGACTCTTCTTCTGAAATATCATTTTGTGGATATTGATTCTTCTTCTGCAATATCAGTATGTGGATACTGAGTCTTCTTTTACAATATCAATATGTGGATATTGAATATTCTTCTATCACATCAATATGTGGTTACTAAATCTTCTTATGCAACATTAGTATGTGGATACTTAATCATATTTTGTCATATTAGTTATGTGAATATTGAATCGTCTTCTGCCATGTCAGTATGTGGATATTGAATCGTCTTTTGTCACATCAGTATTTCGATACTGAATCTTCTTATGCAACATCAGTATGTGGATATTGAATCATCTTTTGTCATATCATTATGTGAATACTAAATCATCTTCTGTCATATAAGTGAGTAAATGTTGAAGCATCTACCTGCAACATCAGTATGTAAATACTAAAGTAACAACAACAACAACATTATCATGTAAGTACTAAAACTTCATAATCAACAAATAATTATATCATTATTTGTATAATCAATAAAGTATTGAAACTGTCTCATCAATCATAATTATGAAAGTACCAAACCTGTCGCATTAAAATTAGTATAAAAATACTGAACCTACCTCATGAACATCAGTATGAGAATATTGAACCTGCCTCATCAGTATAGGAATACTGAAACCACATCTTTCCCTTTGGACTTTTGGAGCAGCATCACGGTGGGTTCTCTGGTATATCCACCCAAGCGTTTTTCTAACTTACTAACCCTTTTGGGCCAACAATACTATTCAGTCAGATGGATCTCCCTGGGGACCAAACAATCCTTGTATGTCTTACTAACCATTTTAGAGACAAACAATCCTATCCAAGAATACTAATCACTCTAGGATCAACAAGCCTCACCTGAATTACTAACCCTTTTGGGCCAACAATCCTAGCCACACATACCCTACCATAGACCGATCTACCACACCACTACAACAGAAATCCTTCTACCTCTTCTACTCCCTCTTTTGAGGGAGGTCCTTTCGGAATACACCAAGCTTGTCTCAAAAGTATTCAAACATTACATGAGATGGAGGCTTGGTAAATATACCTTCCACTTGTTCCTCTGTAGGAACATATTTGAGCTTTACATCTCCCTTCTGCACCATATCTCGGATGTAATGATATATGATTTTGATATGTTTTGACTTATCATGAAACACCGGGTTTTCCATCATCTTAACACTACTCTAATTAATGAAATGGATATCAGTCACATCCACCTCTGTAACAAATAATCCTACCAACATATTACGAAGCCAAAATTATTCGCTACAAGTTGAACATGTTGCAATGTATTTGGCTTCTGTCGTACTAAGTGCAATACTAGAATACTTTCTGCTGAACCAAGAGATCGTGCCTGATTGAAAACTAAAACAACATCATGAGTGCTCTTTCTGCCTTTGGAACTTCCTTCCCAATTTAAATCTCTAGATCCATGTAATCTAATCTCTCCATCTGATGCATATTTGAGACCATAATCTAAAGTCCCCTTTAGGTATCTCATCACATGTTTTTCTCCTACTAGGTGAATATGTTTGGGATTCACCATATACTAACTTAAAGTTTTTATATCAAAACATATATCAATCCTTGTATTGATTAAGTACATTAGTGAACCAATAATATGTCTGTATAAGGTAACATCCACTATCTCTGAAGAATCACCATTCAAGAGCTTCAAATTTGTTGTCATCGGAGTAGTCATAGCCTTATAATCCATCATCCCAAATCTCTTTAGGATATCTACTGTGCATTTTCCTTATTTTAGAAAAATATCATCTTAATACTACCAAACTTCAAGACCTAGAATTTAGTGCATCATTCCAAGGTCTTTCATCTCAAATTTTGCAGCGAACTTCTTCTTGCATTCATTGATGGGCTTGTCTTCACTTGTCAAAAATAAATCATCTACATATAGCAGAAATATCATAAGCCTGCCATCCTCAACTTTATAGTAGAGTTTGGAATCTTCTTTACTCTTGGTAAAGACCAAACTCATTAGGAAACCATCAATTCTCCCATACCATGCTCTAGGTGCTTGCTTCACCCCATACAGTGCCTTCTTAAGTCTGCATACATGACTTTTCTAATTATATGTCTCAAAACCTTGTGGTTGTTGAATGTATACTTCTAATTTATTACTCCATTTAGGAAAGTTTTCTTTACGTCCATCTGATGTAACTTCCACTTCATCTTGGATGCCAAGGAAAGGATGGTTCTAATTGAGGTGGAGCTTGCTACTAGTTCAAAGGTATCCTCATATTCGATTCCTCTTTATGAGAGAACCTATGAGCTACGAATATTACCTTGTACTTCTCTATACTTCCATCTATTTAATGCTTTGTTTTGTAGATCCATTTCAAGGATACTACCGACTTGTTCTTTGGTCTTGGTACTTCTTCCCATACATCATTGTTTATAATGGGTTGGTATTCCTCGACCATGGAATCTACCCATTCACTCTGCTTTGTTTCTTCTTCAAATCATGTAACTTCTTTTTCAATGAGATTGCACATCAAAGGCACATAACTGCGGTATGGATTTGGCTCCTTCCTTTCTCTGATGATTCCTTCTGGGACACCATGTCTTTATGCTTCTTCAATTACTTATTATGCTTAATCAGGCCTTATTTTGTGTGATATCATCTCACTAGACAATTCTTCAGGTCTCTGAGGTTCTATCATGTCATGGTCCTCAGGTATAATTTCTTCCTCCTCATTTCTGACTGGTTTAGAAACTTCTCCAGCTCTAGGATTTTCATGGTCCTCTTTGAATTCCTTGTCTTTCCTTGATTTTTTAAAGTTGTATCTTCATCAAACGTAACATCTCTACTTAGATCTATTTGACAGTATCCTAGGATATAGATTATCACGTCCCCAACCCTTACTCGGCGGAGAGAACGCGACAACATCTATCAACCCGGGCAATCTAAGCCCCCATGAACATAATACATATATAAATATGCATTAAACTTAAAGCATATAAATACACATATGCATAATAAAATGTACACGATATATACAGCGAAATCAAATCATTCATTCAACACATTCATGCATTCAACATGTTCATGATAATTTCATAATAATTCATAAGCAAATACAGTTGCAGAACTTAATTAAACAAGAATGCTTATCTTTGAAATAAGTTTGTCCCGCAACCAGCTATGTCGCTGCAATGTTCCACCCAACCATAGGCTAGTGTTCTCTTTAATCTCTCAGCAACACTACCACCCCCAACATGGGCATGATTTTCCCTAAGGAATAAGGAACACTAGCAGAATTTCCCCATAGCCAAGGATACAATAAAACTCAGTCAATCCAACACAGTTGGGTTTATCAAACTTGCACAGGTAGTGGTTTACACTTAGCCAAATTCACATGAGACACAACCAAGCCAATAGATGGGTTTATCAGGCTACGAGCCAAGCCATCCTTCCAGTTGGGTTTATCAGGCTACCAAGGAGGTGGAAAGACTAACTGCTAAGCTAGTGAGCTCAACCCTAGAGCTATGAACACCCACACCAGATCTAGCCTGACTTATAAACAATTACACCCCCAACACAAGGAAGCATTCCCTTATTTTCTACATAGTCCCTCAGGCCATTCCTTCCCTTCCAGTGTTATTCAGGGCATGCAAAGAAGAAAACCAGCCTTCTAGATTGGTCTGTGAGGTTCTTTCACACACTAGGTTTATCAAGCAATTCTAGACTCTATTTCCATTCCTTCAATCAATTCAGATGCCAAACGTGGATGCACACACAGTGATCTCAGTCCTGGGTTTTATCAAAACGTAGCAGACGTCGAGGATTACATACACACACAGAAATTTACGAATTGTTGAACATTGTCAATGCCAGACCGACTGCTGCAAAATACCAAAACGAAAATTTGTTGGTCTTTCAAATCAAAGACACAAAATCGGATTCAGGAAAAATCGTGTTCAGGGAAACAACTAGCAGATAGGACAAAACGTGAGAGAGAACAATCCATAGAGGAAAACCAAAACATGAAGGATTCAAATCGCCGGACAGGAGAAATTCCTGAAAGGTTCAGACTCAGAATCATTTTTTTTGCTTGCACCTGCTACGTGAATGCAGAATTGGTTTCCCCAAAAACGTTTTTCCATTCCCAAAATTGTGAGGGAAGGTGAAATGCTACCACGTGAGGGAAAGGTGGTCGTTTTTGGTGTTTCCTTGCCCAAGAAAACTTAAAAACATTTTTTCCAGAAATGGTGCTCTGCCCATTTCGAATTTCTTCCCCGTCTTCCAATCCCCCACTCCCTCATCCTTAGGAAAAATCATGCTCCCATCTCATTTAGTTGCGTTGACATAGCCGGTTGTGGGTTTTAATTAAAAATTGTAATTTTAACATAATGTCCAGCTTTTGAATGTTTAACTAGCATAAAATACCATCGGCTCAACCTTAATTGCCGAAACATAAACACTAAATCAATGGTGGGGATTTTTCCTAGCTCCACACCATGATTATTTAAATGCAACGGGGTCAAACCAGGGTGTTACATTCACCTCCCCCTTCAACGGCACGGTCCTCAGTGCTTTACAACATTTAACAAAAATGCTTGCTGGTACTGCCCTCAACAATCCGTAGATTCAAACAAAAATGGATGTGCCAGTAGCATGGAATCCTCCAGATCCCACATAGCTTCTTCAGGACCGTAGTGCTCCCATTGCACCTTCACCTGTCCTATTTCTCGGTTCCAGAGCATTATGACCTTCCTAGCGAGGATGTGCATGGGCTCGATTTGGAACTCTCCATCTAGTTCCACCTGTATCACATCCCAATTTATTACATGGTTAGGATCATGTAAATATTTCTTAAGAAAAGAAACATGAAAAACATTATGAGCTCTAGTGCTAGCAGGCAATGCAAGTCTATATGCCACTGATCCTATTCTTTCAAGCACTTCAAATAGCCCACAGTGTCTAGGTGACAACTTGGAACAAATTCCAAGCTTCAAGGAACTGTTCTTTGCTTTCACTCTGAGGTAAACATGATCCCCAACACTGAACTCTTTGTTCACCCTATGCTTATATGCATAACTTTTTTGTCTGTCTTGGGCTTCCTTCAAATTCTTCCTGATCTTTACAACTTCCTGCTCCACTTCCTTGAGCAATTCTGGACCAAGCACAACCTTGTTCACTGAATTATCCCAAGTCACTAGTGTCCTACACCTTCTGCCATACAAAGATTCATATGGACTCATCCCCAAGGACTCTTAATGTCCATTGTTATAAGCAAAATCTACCAGGTGTAAATAATATTCCCACTTGGTTGGTTTGTCCATCACATACATGTGAAGCATGTCTTCCAGCACTTGTTTAACTCTCTCAGTCTATCCATCGGTATGAGGGTGCTAGGCATTGCTGAAATTCAACTTTGTACCTAAATATGCAAACAACCCCATCCAAAAATTGAAAATGAACTTGACATCTCTGTCATAGACTATTGCCTTAGACAATCCATGCAGTTTGAAAATCTCCTTCATGAATATCTTTGCAATGTCATCAGTCTTACGTGTAGACTTAACCGGTATAAAATGTGATGCCTTTGTCAACTTTTCCACCACAACCATGAGGGAATCATGTTGTCTCCAAGTCATCGAAAATCATGTGATAAAATCCATGGAAATAACTTCCCATTTCCATTTTGGAACTGGCAAAGGCTGCAACAAACCTAGTGGATGTTGATATTCAACCTTCACTTGTTGACACTTGATGCATCTTGAAATATATTCAGCCATGCCCTTTATAATTCTTGGCCAAAAGTACTGCTTTCTAGGTGTAGCAATCATCTTCTAATATCTTGGGTGACCAGAATATGGAGCTTGATGGATCTCATCCATAACAATCCTCCTCAAATCTGTAACATTTGGAATATAAATTATGTTCTTATAGGTAAGAAGTCCATCCTCTTCCAATTTATATCCCTCATACTTCTTTTCAAGGCTTTGTTGTTGCAACTTGTTCTTGACATGTACATATAATTCATCTTCAGCAACATGATTGGCAATCTGTTGCCTCAAATATGATTGGCAAATACTAATGGATGCCACATGCATTTCTTGCACCTTCCTATTGAGTGCATCAGCTACCTTATTCTCTTTTCCTTTTATGTGCTTGATTTCAAAATCAAACTCACATAAAAACTCCAACCATCTCACTTTCCTAGAATTCATAGTAGGATGATCAAACAAATACTTCAGACCACAATGGTCTGTCCTTAGCTCAAATATTCTTCCCATCAAATAATGTCTCCACATCTTGAGAGCATGTATTATGGCTGCAAGCTCTAGATCATGAGTGACATAGTTCTTCTCATGCTCCTTCAGATTTCTTGACTCATAACATATCATGTGGTTGTCTTGCATAAGAACTCCTCCAAGTCCTTAGCCACATGCATCTGTACATACCACAAAATATTTCTCTGGGTCTGCAACTTTTAAGACCGGTGCACTTGTGAGAAGATACTTCAACCACTAGAAACTTTCTTCACACTTCAAGGTCCATTCAAAATTTATCCCCTTCCTTTGCAAAGAAGTGATAGCGTGTGCAACCTTGAAGAATCCTTCAATGAATCTCCTGTAATATCCTGCAAGCCCCATAAAATATCTTACCTCTGTCACATTCCTTGGATTAGGCCAATTCTTAATAGCTTCAATCTTCTCAGGGTCGACAGATATACCCTCCTCTAAAATAAAGTGACCCAACTATTGAATTATATTCCTATAGAAGTCACACTTGCTTAGCTTCGCATACAGCTGATGTTCTTTGAGAAATTGCAATCTTAGTCTCAAATGTTCTTCATGCTCTTCTTCATTCTTAGAATAAACAAGAATGTCATCAAGGAAAACAAGAATGAATTTGTCCAAATACATGCTGAAGACAGTATTCATAAGGCACATAAATGTTGTTGGTGCATTTGTGAGACCAAATGGTACCACTACAAACTCATAATGTCCATACCTTGTTCTGAAGGTTGTCTTATGAATGTATTTGTCCTTGATTCTCACCTGATGGTACCTAGACCTCAAGTCAATCTTGGAAAATACCTTCGCTCCTTTCATTTGATCGAAGAGGTCATGAATTATTGGAAAGGGATATTTGTTCTTCACTGTGACTTTATTCAACTTATTGTAATCACTACACAATCTAAGTGTACTATCTTTCTTCTTTACAAACAGAACTAGTGCTCCCCAAGGAGACACACTCGGCCTGATATACATTTTCTCCAACAATTATTGCAGCTCCATCCTCAGTTCTAACATTTTTGGTGTGCTCATTCTGTAGGGTGCCCTTGACACTGGTGCTTGTCCTGGCACAAGTTCAATTTTGAAATCTATGTCCCTCTTTGGAGGAATTCCTAGAACCTCATTAAGAAAAACACCCTTGAAGTCTTGCAACACAAGACAGTCTTCCAAGCTAGGAGTTTCATTCTTTGTTGTCTCATCAATATGAGTTGCATACAACTGACAACCTTTTCTACCAAACTTATTTAACTACATTGCTGAAATCTGCCTTACCGAGATTACCTTTGGAATGCCTCTTACAACTACTAGGTTTCCTTCTTCATCCATGCATTCAAAAGTCTTATTATAACAGTCAAGCTTCACTCTATGAGCTTCTAACCAATCCATTCCAATGAGAACATCATCGGAACCAAGTGGTAGAACATTCATATCTACACAAGTGATCAATCCATTCATCACCAATGGGCATTTCTATGCCACTTCATTAAATTTTCTCTTGGTTCCAGTGGCTAGCTAAACTAACCAAGACTTGCTATGCTTTACCTTCCTAAGAGCACAAACCTCCACTACTCTAGGAGCAATATAACTGTGAGTAGAACCAGGTTCAATCAAAATAGAAATAGATTCCTCAACAATCTTACCTGCAACTTCAACCACCATTGACTGGTGATCTTCCTGGCAGTCTTCTAGTGCTGCATAAATTTTAGGTACAATCCTTGCTACTTGTCCCACTATTTCTGCCTCTTGAATATTTTATGTTGGCCTTGCATTCTCATTCTCAAGTGGGCAGTGCCTGCACATGTGGGTTCCTCCACATTTCCAACATTGGAGTGGTCCTTTGTTCTGCTATGGATCTTTTGGCTTCTCTCTCGTTGCTCTAGCTAGTTGCTTCTCAACTTGTGCTGGTTTCTTCTGTTGATTCTTGAAGTTAGAAGGTTTGTAACCTTTCTTCCTTTGGTCAGAATTCTCACTCCTTTTGTCCTTCCATGTTTTTTGGTAATTCTGTTTGTTCTTGCTTTGCTCGTAGCAATACTTAGCTTTTCTTATTGCTTATTCTAGAGTTCTGGGTTCATGGAACTAAATTCGGTCTTTGTAGGACTGAGGTAGTCCACTCAGAAAGCACTATATTTTTACCTTCTCATCTTTAATATACCTGACATACCTCAGCAGTTCCAAGAACTTGTTTGCATATTCCTCCATGGTTTGTTGTCCCAGTCTTAGCTCATGTAACTCTTTGATCTTGTCATCATAGTACCTGTCAGAGAGGTACTTCTCATTGAAATACTTCTGGAACTGCTTCCACGCAATATTCCTTTCATTGATATTCTTTACTTGTCTGTAATGCTCCAACCATATGGATGCTCTTTCGGTCAAATTGAAAATGGCTACTCTCACTTTCATATTTCCAGAATAATCTTGGACTTGGAAATATTTTCTTATTCCCAAAAACCAAGCTTCAGCTTCTTGACCATTCTTTATCTCACCATTAAAGGTAGGAGGCCTTTCCGTCTTAAATTCATCTCGTAATTGGTTCTAGTAGTGCCTCCTTCTCTGATTCTCATGGGAAGAAGAACTAGAATCTCCAGTGGACCCTTCAAAGTCATATGACTCGCTAGGTGATCTCTTTCTTCTTCTAGCAGTGTTCTTAATCCCTTCTGGATTTTCTATCCGGTCCTTGGAGTTCATCTTTCTCTGAATATATGTCAAAATTTGCAGCATGGCTGCATTAAGCTAATTTTGCTCCTCCTGAGTGTTAATCAATATTTCATTATCTGCCTTGTAACTCTGCATCTCTTCCATTAGGCTTCTCATGGTGGCTGCAAAATTTCGGGGAGTCTCTTGCAATCTTCTCCCATTAGATTCTGTCTCAACATTTCCAACTCAGAAAATTTCCCCCATAGCATCTTCCTCATACTCATTGGGGTCATGTGCATAATCAGCTATGTTGTATATCCTCATGGTTGAACCACAACTCACTTTACCCAACTACACTATCTAGAATGCTGCTTTTGAAGGTAGCTATGATTCTGAAAAATGTGTTAATAACACAGTTTGTTAAATTATAAATTTATAGTATTCTCAGAAATTCATAAATACTTAGCTTCACTTGGAAAAATCATACATTGACAACTTTTCCCAAAACAAAGAATTTTCTTTCACAAAGAATGACTGTCTCAAGGGAACGACGGGGGTCAAGAGGGGGTGTAAATATTTTGATTTCGCGCAATCTGGTGCATAAACAAGCTTCCATTTTTCACTTTTCAGACCCCTGAAAAACCTACTTAAAAACCTGGTGAATTTCTCTGATTCGACAAAATTTTGAAAATTTTCACCCACTGCATTGGAAAAATTCTTGACTTTCACCCATCGTAGCGGCTTCATATTCATCTTCCATCCGTCGTAGTGGCTCCATCTTCTTTTCTCATCCATCGCTTCGTTGGCTTCATCTTCTTTTTCCCTCCGTCGCTTCGTTGGCTCCATCTTCATTTTCTTTCTACCGCCGCATCGGAATACTTTTCAAGTTTTACCCGTTGTAGAGGCTCCTTCCCTATCTTCCATCCATCGTGGCGGCTCTTTACTCTACTCCCTTCCCCCGCTCCATCCACTCTATTTTCATCTTCCATCCATCGTAGGCCTTCGCCATTGCGGAAGACTTATAAGTTCTCACCCGATGTTGCCGCTCGAAGCCCAACTTCTGCCCACCATTGCATCTTGAAGCTCAAATTTCGTCCATTGTTGCAGCTCAAAGCCTAACTTCCACCCATTGTTGTGGGTCAGTTCTTGGCTTCCACCTACCGTTGTGGCTCAGGTATCCTTTTTCTCGCCGACGTATCGGCTCAAAGTTCCTTTGTCCACCGTTGTTGCGGCTCAAATCTTGTCTTCCACCCACTACGGTTAGCTCACTTCAGCCTCCTTAGTCGACAAGGAAGAATTTTTCACACTTAAAAAAATTTCCAGAAATTTTCGTCAGCTCGTCTCACCCGACGCCCATCAGCTCAACTCACCTGACGTTGGTCGGCTCCTTTCGGGCAACCTAGCTACTATAGCAACTCACTCTTTTCTTTTATGTTGTTGTTGCAACTCAATAAAAAAAACTCACCCGCTATGTCAATAAAGAAAGATAGCCATAGCCACTGTTGTTGCTCTCTTCAGGTTTCTTAGCCGCAACACAAACAAGTATTTTCTCCAATACTTAGAAAAATTTATACTTAGAAGAATTTCAGAATTTAGAAAAAAAAAATCATGTCTGCCTCTTCTTCCTGCTGATCACAGAGGTTGGTTCTTCATGGCCATTGAGGCCCAAAGCTCCAACCAGAGCTATGTTACCACACTATCGCGTCCCCAACCCTTACTCGGTGCAAAGGACGAACAACATATATCAACCCGGGCAATCTAAGCCCCCATGAACATAATACATATATAAAAATGCATTGAACTTAAAGCATATAAATAGACAGATGTATAATAAAATGTACATGATATATATAGCGGAAGCAAATCATTCATTGAACACATTCATCCATTCAACATGTTCATGATAATTTCATAACAATTCATAAGCAAATACAGTTGCAGAACCGTTAATTAAACAAGAATACTTATCTTTGAAAAAAGCTTGTCCCGCAACCAGCTATGTCGCTGCAACATTCCACCCAACCATAGGCAAGTGTGCTCTTTAATCTCTCAGCAACACTGCCACCCCCAAGCTGGGCATGATTTTCCCTAAGGAATAAGGAACACTAGCAGAATTTCCCCATAGACAAGGATACAATAAAACTCGGTCAATCCAAAACAATTGGGTTTATCATAATTACACAGGCAGTGGTTTACACTTATCCAAATTCACATGAGACACAACCAAGCCAACATATGGGTTTATCAGGCTACCAGCCAATCCATCCTTTCAGTTGGGTTTATCATACTGTCAAGGAGGTGGAAAGACTAACTGCCAAGCTAGTGAGCTCAACCCCAGAGATATGAACACCCACACCGGATCTAGCCTGACTTCTAAACAATTACACACCCAACACAAGGAAGCATTCCCTTCTCTGCTACACAGTACCTCAGGCCATGCCTTCCCTTCCAGTTCTATTCAGGGCATGCAAAGAAGAAAACCAACCTTCTATATTGGTCTGTGGGGTTCTTTCACACACTAGGTTTATCAAGCAATTCTAGACTCTATTTTCATTCCTTCAATCAATTCAAATTCCAAATGTGGATGCACACACAGTGATCTCAATCCTGGGATTTATAAAAACATAGCAGATTCCAGGGATTACATACACACATAGAAATTTACAAATTTGTGAACATTGTCGGTGCCAGACCGACTGCTACAAAATACCAAAACGAAAACGTTGTTGGTCTTTCAAATCAAAGACACAAAATTGGATTCAGGGAAAATCGTGTTCAGGAAAACAACTCGTAGACAAGAGAAAATGTGAGAGAACAATCCATAGAGGAAAACCAAAACGTGAAGGATTCAGATCGCTAGGCAGGAGAAATTCCTGAAAGGTTCAGACTCGGAATCGTTTTTTTTGCTTGCACCTACTGCATGAATGCAGAATTGGTTTTCCCAAAAACGTTTTTCCATTCCCAAAATCGTGAGGGAAGGTGAAACGCTGCCGCATGAGGGAAAGATGGTTGTTTTTTGTGTTTTCTTGCCCAAGAAAATTTAAAAACATTTTTCTATAAATGGTGCTCTACCCATTTTGAATTTCTTCCCCCTCTTCCAATCCCCCACTTCCTCATCCTTAGGAAAAATCATGCCCCTGTCTCATTTAGTTGCGTTGACATAACCGGCTGTGGGTTTTAATTAAAAATTTCAATTTTAACATAATTTCCATCTTTTCAATGTTTAGCTAGCATAAAATACCATCAGCTCAACCTTAATTTCCGAAACATAAACACTAAATCAATGGTGGGGCTTTTTGCTAGCTCCACACCATGATTATTTACATCATTTATTTAAATGCAATGGGGTCAAAACTTTGGTGTTACATAGATTCGGTAATTTTTTTATTGCTCACTATATCCTACAAACAATCCCTTATTCCCTGAAGGATCCAAATTTGATCTTTTCTCTTTGGGAATGTGTATGTATATCGGGAAACCAAATAGTTTTAGGTGATTGACTTCTGGATTTTCTCTGGTAAACACCTCTTCTGGATTCGTATTCCCAAGGGCACTATGGGAGATTCTATTATGCACATATATTGTTGTTATGGTTGCTTTCGCACACAGGTACATAGATAGAACTTGATCATGGATCATGGATTTTATAGCTTCCATGATAGATCTATTCTTCCTTTCTTCCACACCATTTTGTTGTGTATTATAGGGAATGGTGGTCTGCCTCTTGATGCCATCTTCTTCGTAGTACTCATTGAATTCATTTGATGTGAATTCTCCTCCATTATATGATCTTAAGGTCTTGATCCTCTTTTCAGAGAGGTTTTATACAAGAGCCTTAAACTTCTTGAACTTCTCAAACACCTCATCCTTATTCTTCAAGAAATAGATACAAGTTTTGCGGGAGTAGTCATCAATGAAGGAAGTATAGTAAACATTCCCACTTGATGAAGTAGTTTTCATTAGTCCACATACATATGAGTGAACAATGTCTAGAATCCCTTTTGCTTTACTGTTACTGCTTGGATAAGGGTTCTTGGTATTCTTTCCTTGTGCACATCCTTTGCACACTCCTTCATGGTTTATCTGAATTTCTGGAAAAATTGTCACCACCTTTTTCACAAATGGTAATGTTTTCTAATGTACATGAGAAACTATTTTGTGTCATAACTCACATGGGAGTATCGTTCTAGTCATCAATGTTGAGTCTACATGTCCCTTCAATATGTAAATTCCTCCTTCTTCAACTCCAATCACTAATGCATCATCTATAGTTTTTCCTCATGTCCACATAAGAACTTAAACATCTACAAAAGCAACTCCAAAGCCTTTCTTATCTAATGTTGAGATATAAAGGAGATTCTTCTTTAGTCCTAGGACATATAGGACTTCCTTCATCTTCATGGGATTTCATGATTCCATCTTAAAAAGAGGCTTCTCCCATCCCTTTGATGGGATATTAGTAATCATCTCCAAGCATTAATTTGTGTGGATAATCCTTATTCTCAAGAAAAGAGAGTGAATACTTGAAACCTTTCATGTGCCTAGAGGCACCACTATCTGCTATCCAAGTATCAGTACTAGGTGAGACTGAACCTGTGACTGCTAAGGTTAAAAAATATTCTTCACATGAATATTCATCTTCTTTAGTTCTTTCTTCTTCTTCTTGATCATTGTCTTCGGCTACATGGGCCTAGAATATTTTTTTCTCTTCCCTTATGGGATAGTTTATGGAGATGTGTCCCATCTTGTGACAAGTGAATCATTAATAACGTGAGAAGACTTTCTTAAACTTCTTATTCTTCTTAAACCCCTGCACTTTCCAGGGAGTATAATCATAACTCTTCCTCTTGTTCTTTCCTTTGGTATGGACTGACAAGGCTTGATCTTCACTCTTCATTGACTATTATTATTTATTCTTCTTAAACGCATTCTTCCCATAACATTCAGAACTTGGTCATCTTTCTTATGGAGAATATTCCTCGAATAAAATATTCCCAATATATTGGAAGACCATTTAGGGTGGTCATTACAACTTCTACATCTTCTATCATGTCACCAATATCTTCCAGATCCTCCTTGATCTAGGATACTCTTGCGAATTATGATTGCATGGTTTCTGAATTCTGAGCCCTCACACCTTTAAGTTGATTTCTCAAATTCATCTTCTTCCTCATATGTCTTCCTTCACATAACTTGGATAGGGCATTAAACATTTCCTTTGGTGTTCTTCTTGAAGATACTTGAGAGATCAAGTTATTTTTAATGGTGTCAACTATGATTCTTGTACCCTTGATCATATCCTTCTTGTGATTGGCCTTAGTGTCATATCCTTGTGGTTCTGCAACTTCCTCCTTTATGAATCCTTCCAGGTCATTCTCTTTTATGATGAGAATGATTTGGTACTTCCATGCTCTGATGTTTTAAGCACCCTCAATATTCCATACATCTTGGTATTGTTTTTCATCCTTAATAGAATGAGAACCTCAAATGGAAATAGAAGAAATAATACTTACATGGAGAAGACTGCTCCTGGATGACCTTCTTCGTGATGACCTAGGGTTTTATGGAAAACCCCTAATTTTCCAATTGGAATCACTTATGGGGTTGAGTGGTATAAAATATTCCCCTCCCCAAGGAGACATATAATGTATCTTACTTTTTTTGAGATTGATGATGAAACCTCAAAAAAATTGAATGCCTAGTTCTTCCAGGCAGCTTTTTTGGGCCCAAAAATGAAACTTCTTAGAATTCAGTTATGTTTTCATAGAAAGATGCACCCTAATAGGGTGAGTTGAGTGAACCCTCTTTTCTTTTTGATATGTCGAGGGAATTTTTCATAAAAATAAACCCTATTTGTACAATGTCTCCTCTCAAGGTGGCTTTCATACCATGTTAGGTTTTCTTAATTGCTTAGACGATATTCTAAAACAATTTATAGTGGTAGGATCACTAAAAGAACAACAAGTATAGTCACACAAGAGAACACAAATATTTATCCTGGGAAACCCTCATTGTGGATAAAACCCGGAAAAACTTCCTCAATATAGAACTCAACCAAAACAGTGTAAAATCCCAAGACAACTCCTCCTCTCTCTTTCTGGTGCACTTCTTCTTCTTCCTCTCAGAGACTAGCTTGAGTGAAGTGAGTACAAATAAAGGAGGTGCCTCCCTATTTATATTTAACTCTTGACTTGACCTAAACCCTAACTGGGATGACTTTTCTAACTGGCAGGGCCGACTTGACCAGTAGGACACCAAAATAAGATTTATTATAATGACTCAAGGGTACTATTGACCCAACTTACATCCGAAGGTTTATAATGATTCTTTCGATGACTCTTACATGACAAATTACATCAGCGACATCTCCCAAAGGAGGAATACAATTAGTACAACTAGAATATCTTTCAAATTTACAATATTTTAACAAAAAACACGAGGCTAGATATATGCTTTGCGGTGAATACATTGAGTTAGGACATGGTAGAGTTGAGACATTTTCACCTAATTGCTGCAAAGAATGTGTTGAGGTACCTAAAGGTTACTATTTATTATGGGTTAGATATATGATGGATCATATGATTACCTTGCAAGGCTATGTTGACATAAATTACGGTGGTAGTGTCACAAATAGGAAGAGCACATTGACTTGTTGCTTCAGTTTGGGGTCTGGCATGATTTCCTAGTTCAGTTGGAAACATAAAAGTGTGGCACTTAGTACACCCAATAGTGTAGCTTTTTTAGCTAGTTGTGAGACACTATGGCTTCAGAAGCTACTTGTAGGATTGTTCGATATTGAGTTCAAAGTGACTTGCATTTTATTCGACAACTAGAGTTGTGTGAAGTTGTCCAAGAAAACATTGTTTCATGACAGGTCGAAGGAAGTCGATATAAGGTACCAGTATATCATGGATATGGTGTAGAGAGGAGCAGTGAGGCTCCAGTATATAGCAACCTATTATCAGATATCCAATGTGTTTACAAATCCTCTGTTGAGAGTGAAGTTTGAGTACTTCAGGGAAAATCTTTAATTTTTCCAGATCGATGTTCCTCGAAAGAGGGAGTAGTGAGTTCCATAGAACATGTGTGAATACACAGGTTACATAACTAGGGTGGTGTCCACCTGAGATGATTTGGTAGTGGGTAGTCACTATGTGTGACTCAATGTATATTCCTAGGCTACACTCACATGGATTCCATGGCAGACATACACACATGTGTGAAGATGTAGTTTATGGACCCGACATGATCTCCACATGAGGTGACGTGGTAGAGGTTAGTCATTGTGTGTGACTTAATGTATATTCCTAGGATACACTCACGAGTGTCATCTTTCTTTGCTGTATGAAGACGTAGGTTGCGGACCTAGTTTGTTCTCCACGTAATGCTATGTGATAGAGAGTAGTCACTATGTGTGATGTAATGTATATTCCTAGGCTACACTCACGAGGTGATATGGATGTGACGTGATGGTGAGTAATCACTTGGTGACGTAATTTGTGCTACTAGTCCTCACTCACAATATGATAGTGTGGTAACGCAGGTAGTCACCTAGTGACATAATTTGTGCTCCTGGGTTGTACCCACTTGAAGGCTTGATCATAGAGATTAATTCTTATGATGTATAGATTTAAGAGATTTCAATATTCAATGGTCTGAGTATAGAGTTGCAGCAATTATGATAATGATGATCATGTTAGAAGAATATATTCCTTTTTAAGAGGGAGTGTTGAATATTGTGTAACTTCAGAACATATTAGTATTATTGATGTGTCATGTTGTATTATTATTGTACTCCCTTTCAGTATATTATTATTGTAATAAATCATTTAAAGTACCTTAAAAGAATCAATGTAAAGCCTTTCATTTGGGTCGTCCAAAAGATTTTGGAAAGAACATATATTGTGAAGTTGGCCCTAGCATATTAGGAATGCACCTTTATAAGGAAAAATTCACTTGGAAACCAAGGAAGAAGAACAAGTTGACTTGGGAGAAGACTAGTTGCTTGGAGAAGACATGTTATTCTTGGGTTTTCTATCTTGTGTTATTCTCAATATCTTTGTGTGGAAGAGAATTTATCTCTTAGATTGTACCAGAAGACATATCACTTACTGATGAATCTATACCGAACAAGTTTGTTGGTTTTTCTTCCTTATTAGAGTTTCCCAAAAAAAAAATATTTGTGTGCTCTTGTTTTGTTGTACTTGACTATTTTTCAGTGATCCTATTATATATGGTTATTGTATTATGTTTCAAATTGTTTGAATATCTAACATCACCATTATTAAACTATAAAATTATAACATTTCCCACAATAAAACGCAATACCTTCCTCATTATTACAACAAGTAAATAATAATAGACATGCAAAAAGAACCTAACTCGTACATATCAAATACAAACACATAAAAATATATTTGGGGTGTGGTGAATCAAATAGATTTGTATTAATCAATGAACAAAAACATAGTACTTACAATCCTTGACTTTGCTTATTGTACTCCATTATCTAGAGCTCGAGTCTCCCCCTTTTTGCTTAGCCTCAATAATTAGAAACCTCAAACAATAAAAGAGTCCTTATTTCTAGTATGATGATGTTTTTTGAACTCTATCTAACCTACTCCATATTCACTCAATTGGTCCTTTCTATATATTTGAATTACATTTAAACTAGTTTATGATTGTGAATTGCATGTTATACATGCATTACAAGCCTTCTCTATTTGAAATTAAACCTTAGTTTGTTTGAGTGTGCACTTTTACCCAATTTGAATCCTTGGTTGCACTTTATAGGATCAATGTAGAGACCAACTTTTATGTATAAACATAGCGATTAGACCCCCTTTCCCTAGGGAAAATAATGATCAAACTCATATTCTTGTGAATTTCATTGTTTTGAAGTCAATTTCTAATGCACAAGGTTTATTGATGTCCAATTATGCCTTCTTCATTAAGAGTGTTAAATATCATTATAAAACCTCATCATCAACCTCTTAATAAACCCACCCCTGACACATCACATGTTTCCAATAGAATAGTTGGATTCATTTCCCATAAAGTAATCACCCCTTCCCCATATGGTTCATTTCCACCAAACCTGTTACATGGTTTTCTTGATCTCCCATCAACCATCAACATTCCTCAAAGAGGACCCAACCCACCTTTCTAGTTTTCCCAACATGGGGGCACAACCAATCAATGTGCATCCCACTTCTATGGCACCCATATCCCATATATTGATTCAATATGGGATATCTAATTATCTTGGAATCATTCCCCCTGTCAATCCATATTTTTCATTCCTAAACCCCCTACTTCTAACCTTGCACTACATGCAGAGATGAATTTTGTTCAACATTCCCCCATTTAGTAGGTTCAATAGTCTGAACAATTGAATCCGTCAAACTCCCCTAATCCACCAAATCAAAGGAAGAATAAATTAAAAAACAAATATAAAAATCAGACTCCAAGACAAGGGGGAAACTCCCCTAACCAAAAAAATTGTAATGTCGACAACCACAACCAAAACATTGGTACCAAAAACCTACCTAAGAAAGGAAAGAACATTAATATTTGGACTAAATTTGTTGCATCATGGGTGGTGAGTATAGCCATTACAGGTGACATTGTCTCTTGATCCTTAAGTCTTATCAAATATTGGATACCTAGAATCAAAATGGTGCAAACCCTCCCCCAAGGTAATAATGTCACCCAAACATGACAATTGTGTTGTAACACCCCTTTTCCAATCAAGGAATTGTTTTATCATGGCTAGAAACTTGGATACCAACTAACCCTACACTACACGGTGAGGTCTCTTTCCTACAAATCTACATGAATTATACATACATTAATATTCACACCCACAACCGAACGTACGACATATTTGAAAGTGTTCCCACACATCGTGAGAATGATCCATCTTCCACTAGTGAATCCCTTAAGATTCCATGATTTAGCAGTGACATTGTCCCCATCATACCAAATACACTTCTATGATGTACCTATCATAATATTCATTTGAGAGAAACACAACTATATCATTGTATATGATTAATCCCAATCCCTCACTAATATCTCCACACTCTAGATATGATCTCTAGACCTTCCATTCACAAAAGAAGGATATACTAATGGCACTAGGCACCATAAATCCATCTAATTCTTCCTTGTAACCTCAATATTTATGGTGGTGAACCTATCCTTATCATCACCAATCACCTTCCAAATATCAGTCACAATCATGAACATCATTATTTATCAGTGCATTATCAATAAAGGTACTTCTACTTGTTGCATGTACACTATGGTTTGGAAATGACTGGAATCCTCTACTCTCATCCCTTATGCTAGCACCCTTAAAACTTATTATTTGCATCCTTCACAACCAAAAATCCTTTACAAGAACATATTCATCGAACTAGGGGGAAATATGGTTCTAATTGATGTTGAATTTATTAATCCACAACTAGACTACAAAATACTCTTGGGTCATAGTTACATGTATGCCATGAAGACAATTTTCTCCTCAATATTTCATGTCATGATGTTATCCCATAATGGTAAATTGATCATCCTATACCATCTTGCATACTAGAATCCACTCATCATGACCAACCTGGAAAACATATTTCCCATAATTTGTATTGAGATCCCCCATCCCTTAGTGAGATAGGATCGGGAATCTACAAAGATTCTTCCCTTCTAGGGGATTATATTGGACCTCCACCAATAATATGAACCACAATAGATGATATCATGTGCTCCATATTTTCCTCCATGAATCAACCACCATTATTTACTTCCACCTCTAAGTCCTCAATAGATACTAAGATCCATTTTGAATAAAGAACCATCCTCCCCTGGGGTCCCTCGCTTTAGTAGCACCATTCATAGAAGTACCTTTAATTTTTACTCCCTAGGGAATTCAAGCAAATGTAGTCTTGGGTACCCTCACTTTTTTTGGCTTCACCCTCATAACTTCAGCATTGTTTATTGGACTTACTAACCATCACTTAAATCTATTTCTGTGATTACAACCTATAAGGGAAGGAATCATATCCCACTATTAATACATTTTTCTAACACCATGGGGTAGCTTGGATTCTTAGATGAAAACTTGGAGTTGGTTTAGGGACACTAAGGGTGCAACAATACTTATGCAAGGGGAGTGAACCTAGTGGAGCATATGGCTTAGGAATGTAAATGAATTCAGTTTTTTCTTGTGACAAAGGGGTGTGGACACACCTTTTGTAACTACATATTATTTAATCCCTTATTGTGTATGACATCATCTTGGAGAATAAAATGTGTACTACCCTAGAAGTGGAGATCTTCACTTGTGTTGGGATACAAGAGTTTATCGTATGTATATTATAAGATCCTAATCCCACATTGTATTATTGACCTCCCCTACCCCCCATGTGTGTGTGTGTGTTAGAGATTCCTTCTCATTCTTCATAATTATCCCAGTACTCCTCTCTTCATACTTGTATTCTTGGAATTATTTACTAGGGATCCTGAGGAAACCCTAGTAGAAGTTATACATTGGAGGAGGGAATATTTGTTGTAGATTGGTATTAAAACTAAGGTCTACTCTTGTGAATAAGATGGCATTGTGATGATCATCATATTCACTCCATTCTTATTTCACTCTTGTGTAAAGATATGATTTACAGGCATGTGAACTGGTCAACTTCTGTCTCTTGTCTCTTCATTTGTACTTGGTATATCTCTCTCTTGAAGTATCTAGGATTTCATTATTCTTGGAGCGTCTTGAATTTTATGGTTGTAGTTTCATCCCTTGAAATTTCTGGATTAGAATTTTGTGAATAAAACCATAGGTGTATTTGGAAAAGGAGAAGAACATAAGTGGATGCCTTTGCGTGGAGGACTTTATTGAATTATGCATGTATGTTGGAGCTCTTTAATTAAACTAGGGTTTTCATTTTTCTATATCTAGGGTTTTGGAGTGTTGGTGTATTGCACTAGCCTTGTGATAACACTAAGGTATGTACAAAATATTTTTTTAATACAAATGGGTAGATTATATTGATATTAAAATGGAAGGGATTGTGACTAGACCATATAGTCATTATTTTCATGTGTGTGGCATCTGATGATCTTCGGGAGCTAGTTCAAGAGGGGGTCGTGGGGTGGAATGGCAGGAGGAGGGTTGGTTCACTCACCCTTTGATTAAGTGGACATCAGCAATGGGTGCTATCCCATTTCATATAATAGATGAAGGTGAGTTTAAATTCTTTGGGGCTATTTTTGGGTTTTACCTAAAAATGTGTAATTTAACCCAGCTTAAGGGATTATGTTCTATTTCTAATCCAAGTTAACGAATTGGGTTTTTTTATTTTGTGTAATACCTACATGTTGTATTGTGAGTGGTTAGTAATCATATTGAAAAAGATATAGGTATGGCTCTAAGTTTTGCTAGTTTTTCTCTTTAAGGATTTCTAGGGTAAATCATTGTGTATTATGTGTATGTTGTGGTGTAATATCTATTTTTCTTAAATTAATATGTGTGTGTAGCTTTTCTTATTAGGTTTAAAATTTACAACTAATATATGACCTAATAAATTTTCCTAGAATCAAAACATTCTTACAAAACATGTGAGAAATAGATTAAACAAAATATGTACCATGCCCCTAATGGGAAATTTTTAAATTACCAAAACTAGGATATAAATGAGTGATTTCAATATATTCAACCTTGGCAGTATTATTCCCCACTATGTCTTCCTCTTTTCCTTCTTGTGGATGTGGTTCTATATAAGCAACAAATAATTCTGAGGAGGGAAAGTGCCTCAAAGCTAGAAAGACAATATGATGTTATTGTTGCAAGAAATTAATCTTATCTTGAATGTCCTTGATTACCTCTACTTGTTCATTAATTTATCATTTTCTTATTCCAAACTTGCTTCCAGTGAGATAGCCTTATACTGATATTTTTCTATCTACTTTTTGTTCGACTCCAATTTCCTTTGGATGTTATCCATGTCCCTCTCATAACTTCTCACATATTTTCCTCTAGGTCTCCATATTTTCCATGGCCTAGTCAACTATCTCCTACCCTTCATCAAAAATTATTTCACATATGTGGAGAGAGATAATGAAATACACCTCCATATTCTCCACGGAAGAAACATTCAAATTCAAATGTTTCAACCAACTGGGACAATGCTCCTAGAGTTGAAAGAGCTTGAAATATTTTCGGTAAAAGCACAAATACTTAACTTCACTCGTGACTTTTTTACATCTATTAAACTGGAAAAAAAATGGACCAGAGAAAACCTATACAACTAGATATTAAGAGCTATGATCTAGAGATAATGACACCAACAATACCCACACCTATTAGAACCCTAGTCAAAGCTAAAGAAAAAGTAATTTCAATGTTTGAATTCCATAGTTTATACCCAAACTTAACAAACTGACTCAAACTGATAAATAAACAGGTCCTAAAATTTACGACGAAAGATTATCAGGGTTTGATATTCCAAAAAAGAACAATATATTTGTATTTTTAAGATGTGGGAGAAACAACAATAGAGCTACCCAAAGAAAACACACTATTAATTGTGTTATACTCATGGCTAGACATAGAACCAACAAGACTAATTATTGGATAAATAATAACAAAACTAGACTACACTTCTAGAATTGAGCGAAACCAGCATCTAATTAAATTTCAATTGATCCAAAGGAACTGAGGAATAACCAAACCAAGAATAAAATAATCAAGCAAAGGAATTTGTAACTAGTTTTCAAACATGTTGAAACAAGAATGGTCTTGGAAGTATCCACCTTCGTAACTTGCACAATCTTGATCCCGTGTTCACTATCCACCATCGACTAAGAATTGCAAGGAAGGTGGAGTTGAAAACTATAATGCCAAGAATATATTGAAGTCCTACATGCCTAGAGCATAGAAGAAAGGGCCATAATTAATTCACCTTGAATGCAATGGGATTTGAATGCATGGGGTGAAGTTCCATAATTCTTGGTAGATCCTTTGCAACAATTGGTGAATAATATAGTTTGCATACTTATTATATGAGAAGGGGTTGGATTTTATTGAAATAAGGACATTGGCATGATAAAAAATTACCCTGCCTTCCCCCCTTTTTATTAATTTTCCCTGGACTTATATGACTACCTGGATTAGCTTGATTATCGACATTATTATTCAGATCTCAATAAACATGGAAATAGTCAATTTCATTGAAATACCTTCTAATGAGAGCCTATCTTGGGATACCTCCTTCTTGTATGTGTTTGATTATGATCATAAACTCCCCAATCACTATCAAGTGACTTTGATTCCTCTTGTGTTCACAATGTCAATCCCTCTTCATAATGTTAACATTTCATCCTTGTTGTTAGATGTCACTCCTAATCCCTGGGAATGAATGGATCCATCATTTCCCTTATGTTCATAAAGCACCCCTTCCTCGCACTTGCCACCCTAGGATTAACCTTTAAGGCTCCATCAAAAAATAAGGTGTATTAGTGACTTTGTTGCGGCCACATTCCAAGTTATTCTTTTGTTATTCTGAATTTTCAATTCTGATTTGAGGTGGGTCTATGAATTCTCATTGGTTTTAAGGGAGGTTTGGATTTATACTTCCTCTTTTTTATATTTTTTCTTCTACTTCTAGGCATGAAATATTTATATTTTTGTATCCTTTCTCTTATATAACCTCACATAACATTCCCGAGGCTTGGGACACAAACTTACTAGCTTTAATTTCCTCATTCTTAAAAACTCCTTTATGATGAGCTAACTAGATATTCCAACATATAAAGTATGCCATAGCCTTCCATATCATTTTAATGAGAGGTTTGGTTTGAAAGTATTTGGGATATTTATTGCACCAAACTAAGAACATTCCTCTTTATATTTTTTGGATTTCTAACCTAAGTGTTTAAGTATGCTATCATATACCACAATGTTGAAACTGTAAATTCATATTCTACGAATAAATTATTAGAGGTTTCTTTTTATTTTTTCACAGTTGACATCTTCAAGGACCTACGGTGCCTCTTTTATTCAAATTTTATGTGGTAAGAAGTTTCTTGTGACTAGATAGCCAATTGAAAAAGTTAATTTTAGGTCACACTTCACTTCTACTAATTTCCTCTCATACAATTGACCAATTTAGTGTGCTTATTTATTTTATTTGTATTATATATCCTTCTTTAACCATATAGTAAATGCAAGCTTTCCCCCACCCTCTAGTGTCTTTGATTTTTTTATAGTTGTCATTCTGGAAATTTGTTGCTTAAGCTCTTCCATTTGTCTTGGAGATTATTCAAATGTTGTTTCATCTTCCATCCTTGCCAGGTTTTTCCTTCAGGATTCCATTTTATAATATCTAAAGGGTATAGAATCCCTCTATGTTTTCCCAATCCATGAGATATTGAAGCTCTTAGTTGGTGGAGACAAGAGGATTCCTAAGAATGCCATCATTCCATATATTAAGTTTTTAACCATTTCTAGGGATCCATCCTAAATGGCCTTGTCTTGTAGGTATGGAATAAATACATAGTTTCCATATGGAAGAGCTTTGTCTATCTATGATCAAATTATCAAAACATATTATCCTAACTAAATGTAAGTATTTTTTCTTATGATATTCTTCCACCACATGTTTTTACCAGAGATTAAACGCTAAAGAATTTTGGATCCCATGGATTTGTTCATTATAATAGGATATTTTATCATGAGGAAATTATTAGCCAATGGGACATAACTATATTTTAGTTATGTGGTTTGACCTCCTTTCCAAGGAATTTTCCTATCATGGTGCAAATATATTGTGTAACTTTCATTGGATTTAACATGGATAAGTTTTGATAATGGGGGTAGGTAGCTGGAGAGGGTTGATTTTATAAGAATGACCAAGCCAATTTGATTAAACTAAAGTTTTCTCCAATGCTTCATTTTCTTTTTTAGTTTATCTTGAAGACGTGTCCAATACATACCTTTGGCCTAGATAGAATGGGGATACCAATATAATAAAACTTGAATATACCAATAAGATTTTGAATACAAATTATTGATATATTCCAACCATATAATGTATCAACCATCAAAATTTAAATATAGGGGGATAGAGGGAAGCCTTGTCAAAGTCATTGTTTTCTCTGAAAGAAGGAAGTAGTCCTGCCATTCACCAATGGCACAATCCAAATACAACCTATACAATATTTAATCAAACCAACAAAATGCTTAGACAAACCAAAATTGCTATAAACATCAAAAATAAAGGAGTGTCTCACCTGGTCGAAATAATTTTCCATGTCCATATTAATGATGAATCCTTTTTTATTTTTGGGACTTATTGTAGTCATTAGAGGAAATTTGAGGTCTAAAATGGGCCTCTTAAGGAAAATAATAAAATAGTAGTTAAAATAATAAAATAATAGTTATTAATTTTGGAGGAAAAATGAAAAAAACTACTTTTTTTGTTCGTATTTTTGACAAACTCCTTGTGGTTTTACTAAAATTCTGAGTGGGAGAGCTCGTTGGATGTGAAATTTAATTCCTCATCCAACAAGTACCCACACTGCATACTTTTAACGGACCTTACTACCCCAAAAATAAGAAATACCTGAAAAATGTGATGATGACATCATCATCACATTTTTTCAGGGATTTCTTGTTTTTGGGGTAGCGGGGTCCATAAAAAGTATGTTGTGTGGGTACTCGTTGGATACAAAATTAAATTCCACATCCAAAGAGCTCTCCCGCTCGGAATTTGAGTAAAAACACAGGGAGATATGTCGAAAATACGAACAAAAAAAGTATTTTTCTTTTATAACAAATATGTCAATTCAACCATTATGGTTGACTCATTTTATTGAAATTCTATTGGTTCCTGAATTTCAACTCACAAAATTTATTGTTGGCGTCTTTTCTTATAAGGCCCATTTTAGACCCCAAATTTCCTCTAATGGGATCGCCTCTTGAACAAGGAAAATATTTTTAAGGATTTGTGTATTTGACAAAATCCCCCTTGGTTCTCGGATATGATATTTGGAAGGATTCTTCTTAGATGGTTTGTTATGACTTTAGTTAGTATTTTGTAGAAGGAATTCCAACGGGAGATAGCAATGAACCTAGAGAGGTTAGTTGGATTTTTTTCCTTGGGGATTAAATATAGGAAGGTATAATTGGAGCCTTCCCCCATTTTTTATTTATTTTTCACCCAATGTATCATCCAACAAAACTCAAATTATTTCCCATCAAGATTTGTAGAAAGATATCGTGAATCCATCTGACCTTGGTAATTTATCTGGCTCCATCTCCCAAATAGATGGCGAAACCTCAGTCTCCTCTATGTCTTTGTCTAATGCATCATTATCATTATTGGTAACAAGGGCGGGTATCACTTGAATCAGGGATTCTGCGCATGTTGGGTGTTCTTCCTCTTCCTCCATGAGAATACCTCTGTAATACTTAAAGGCCTCATTCTTGATTTCTTCATATTCCACAAATCGTTCACCTATTTATGAATTTATTTATTTGACATTTTTTTTTAGCAACCTATCTTTTTCTTGTTTATGGAAGAAGGGACAATTTTGATCCCCTTCTTTCAACCATGGGATTCTATATTTGAGATTCCATAATATTTCTCCCTTCTTATGAGATGCATACAATTTCTTGTGTATTTCTCCTTCCTATTTATGATGTTATTGTGAAATATTGTCCATTTTCCTTTTTTTCTCAAAGTTGCTCCAACTATTTTTGCAAGTCTTTGTGTCCTAAAGTTGGTTCCTTGTCATTTTTGTTAGCCCGAGTTTTTAAATCATGTTTGTTTGCCTATAGATTTGTTTCCCAAACAAAACTTGACGAGGCATAAAATTTTGTTCATTGTGTTTTTTTATTGTGTCTCTAACATCCTTTCATTATAGCCATAGAGGGTTAAAGAGAAAAAGAAGGTGGTTGTAATCCATCTATCATTGATGATATAAATTAGTAGATGGTATAACCTCGGAGTACAATTCCATGTATTTCTCAAGATAAAATCCATAGATGAAGAAGCAGTCAAGGAAAGAGTAAATTTATCCTACTCTAATCCTCTTATTTGACCCAGTGTATTGATTTTTTTTGGATTTGATGTCATAAAACATCCCATTCACTCATTGTGTCTTCGACCAACTCTCAAGTTGCATAATTGACTAGATTCCCTCCTTTTATTTTCATATATACACAAATCCAAGTTTAATCTCCAACAACAGTGCACCACTCTATTTCTATGTTTTTTTCATATATGAGATTGTAGACTAGCATTTCCTCTTTTCTCTATAGTGCATAAGAGCATAGGTGTTAAGAATTTTGTATTGCTTACATATTCTTTTGAATTTTAAATATATGTATAGCCATTGTTGGGTTTTTATATTATGTAGCATTCCTAGTGTTTTCAAATCCCATAAGGTGCGTAAACCTCCCATGGCTCCTCTTGAGCTAATTGCTACACATTCATTGTCATTTCTAATTTTTTTGCTTACTTCTTCCATTTCTGCTTCCAATAACTTTGTCTCATGGAGTAGAAGAATACTAGACTGCTTTAATCTTATAATATCTCTCACCACTTTTGTTTTACTCTTGATGCATAGTCCTCTACAATTCCAGGAAACAACCTTCATTATTTCATAGTTTTTGGTGATTCTCCCTTGCTCTATGTTCCTCAACACTATTGGACTTTTAATGACTATCTGTATTTTACTTCTTGTTTTTAGAATTCCTACTATTCTTCATAAACCCCCTTTTTTTTTGCTTCCTCTCTTTTTTCTTTCATAGTTTTTATTCCATATTTATTTAGTAATATCTCCTCTTCTAATTCTTCTTCTTTGAAAATTTGATCCTTATGACAAGTGAGCACCCTTATATATAGGGATTTTTTAGGGGTTTCTAAGGAGGGGAGTGAAGGAGAAGAATGATAAGAACGAAAGGTTGGTAGTTTTGAGGTACAGGGTTGGGGAAGGTCCATAGACAAATGAGGAGGATGATTATTTTTAGCACAAGCAAGGAAGAAGTGGGGGGGTAAGATTGCACTCTATAGAGTCAAGCTGAGAAAGAATAGAAAATGTGTTGTGTGTTCAATCATTACTTGTGGGAGTTGATATGAAAGGAGAAAGAGTTGACTGGTTTCTTGAAGCTGAAGTGATTTAAGAATTTCCTTGATATTGTCCCCCAATTTTATTCTTTATTGTTTGTTGTTTCTCCTCTCTTTTATTTTGTGTGCCTATTCTATGAGCCTTGGGGCATTCTTTTGTAAAGTGGCCATATTCATGACAGAGCTTACATTTAAATGGAATTTTTTTGTAATCCAGTTTGTGTAGATGTTCCCAGTTGTCCAGAGAGATTTTGATCACTTTAAGTATCTCATTTTCCAAGCTAACTTCAACACATATTTTGGCACATGCAAACATTCCAGCCTTTGCTTATGATATGTCTATGTATTTTCCTATATTATTTACAATCGCTTTCAAATATTCATCATCCTTGCAATGGATAGGGAGATGGGGAAAACAAACCTAGATAGATATTTTTTATAATACATCCACCTCAAAGTCAAATTCAAGTGTTCATTTAATCAAGTACATACATCTAGAGTCCATAAAATAAGGCCCGTCATTTTTGAAAATTAAGTTCCGACCTTCTTTTAGTTCAAAAAAAAAGTATAGAAACACCTACCACAAAATAAATACATCATCTCTCCTTTGATTAGTTCCATCCAATTCTTAGTCATCCATTTATCCATAAACCGGTGAGAAGGCCAAAATACTGTAAATTGGCCTATGAGCTTGTGGTTTACCAAATCCAAGCATTTAAATCGAGAGGTTGTAGCTGGAAGGACAACTTTGGGAATTTCTATGAGCAAATTCAAAAACTTGGACATTGAGAGATTCGTTGAAGTTTTTCGAAGTGATTTAACCAATTCTTGAAACATCGCCACTGCCTCAGGGGGAGATAATCATCCTCCCATATTTAGGTACAGGAGAGCCACCGAATGGGAGATATTTTCAAGGGTTTCAGCAAACCAATTCAAAGGTTTTAGAATTTGTTTCATGAAAATGTTGGTATGCACAACATCTTCATATTGTGTATATTAATGAAAGTTTCAATTGTGCATGACTTCTATAAATTGTATATTATATTTCAAGTCATTTGTGTTCTTCATGGATTGTAGTTTATAGATATGTATGGCTTCATCATTTGGCATAATTAAAGGACAATTTTTTTGAGTGATTTCACATCATAATTGAATAATTTAAGAGTTGTTTTAATGGTGTTATAGTTCTTTTAAAGGTGATTTTTTAGATCTGGAGTATGCATCATAAACTTTCCTGAGATGGGTGAAACATTCAATTCATTTTAGTATATTTTATCCTTGGTTGTTAAGTGAAATATTTTTCTCTTTTCATTCTTATGTCGTTTTATATTTGATAACGTCCCCAATGCTGAAAATTCATTTCTAAATTCCAAAATTTGAGAAATTTCAACAAAATGTTGTCTATGCATTTGACCCTAAAAGGGAATCATTCCTACAACAAATACTCTCCCAAAATACATGGAAGAGGTTGGTCAATATTATTCGTGTTTGATGTTATTAGTCCCATAAAAAACCAAGAAATTGTCACTTTTACTAAATTGCAATAATGTCCTACCACTAATGCAATCATACCCAAGTTGGTTCGGGAGGAAATGGGTTGTATGAAGGTCTTTTTTAATTCACCCACATATCCCAATTTACTCTCTCCAATCAATGACAAATTCATCATCTTCATTTTCTATACCTTCAACAAATTCATTTAAGTGTACAACATTAATGTTGATGAACCAGCATAGATCCAAATCCTAGGCTCTACCAAGCACCGAGAGGGATTAAATATCTCAAGGTGCTAACCTATTCTTAAGTATTGCATTCAAGGAGCTATTGATTTGATTCAAGCCAAAAGACACATCTTTTTATTTAAGGTCCACATATAATATTTTTATTATTAATATTTAATATTATTTATGGATGACATATAATATTTTTTATTATTTTTTATTTTGTTAGGAATGAACATTAAAACATCTCCCCCATACATGGTTTTAAAACCATGTACAAGACTCTCCTAAAACCATGGGTTGTTTAGGAGGCCTTGTGCATGGTCTTAAAACCATTTGCAAGGCCCTCCTAAACCATGTACAATAAAACCATGGGTTGTTTAGGAGGCTTTGCACATGGTTTTACAACCAATTGCAAGGCCCTCCTAAACCGTGCCTAAACCATGTACAATAAAACCATGGGTTTTTTAGGAGACCTTGCACATGATTTTAAAACCATGTTTAAGGCCAACATTTCTTATACGTATAATTCAATTTTTTATTTTTTATTTTTTAATTATTTTAATTTTTGTTAATGGCGGACAAAATATATTTATTATTTTTAATTTTTAGAAATAAAAAGTAATGTTACAACATCTACATCATAATTGGCAAGTAAAAATTAATGTTACAACATCTCCCTCGTACTCGACAAACATTACAACATCTCCCTCGTACTCGACAAACATTACAACATCTCCATCATAATCAGCAATATTATTTATAGTTGACATTTACAAGAGGAACGTTACGAGATCTCCCCCATACTGGGTTGTAGAGAGCCTCTCGGCACAAATATCTAAACCCTAAAGTAATTCTAGCACATGCGTTATCTAATTTTTCTTCAAGAATTATATGGCTCGATTTTCTTCATTTTCAATTTATTTTAGGTATTTCTTGGGAACCTTCCTTTCCTCAAATGTGCCAATACAAAATATCCTTCCACAAATATAATATTCACCTTTTTACATCATCTCTTTGTTTATAATTTTGGTTATTTCATTGTAGTTGATGTTGAAAATGCGCATGCACTTCTTTCATGTTCAAAAATGACTATATTTGCAGTTTTTTACTTTCTTTGGACAAACTTTTCGAATCCATAACTCCTCTTAGGGATCTCTTGTTCACAATATAAAAAAGGCTCTTTCATGTGGACCAATTCACCAAACTGTTGTAAGTGCATGCACTTGGTGTGTTTAATAAATGACTTTGCATTTCAATTTCCTTACTTGCTTTGGACAACATTACCAAATCTATAAACCCTCTTAGGAATCTCTCATTCACAATCTAGAAAAGGCTCTTTCATGTGGACTTATTCACCAAATTTTTGTATGCAAATTCAGCTTGTGCTAACACCAAATCCCATTGCTTAGGCCTCTCTCCAATTACACATTTTTGCAAATATCCAAGGCTCACTTTCAGTACTTTTATTTTCCTATCATACTATAGGGGATATGCAGAACTAAACTACAAGTTTGTATCCTTCTTCATCCATAAAGTTCTCCAAATATGACAAGTAAATGTGTTGTCGATATCTAGAGTTATACTTCTTGGAAAACCATGTAGGCATACAATTTCTATTCCATGTCAAAAAACTCTACAACCTTTAATCCATTTTCTTAACTATACCATGCCAATAGTATCTCTCTCTTGAGTTTTATCAATGAAAAAATGTCCACTCAAACCACCATTATGTACCTCTTTGATGAGATTATCCCTCATTGGACCTCTTAGAATCCCTTGTTGTTGATTTCTAAATAAGAATACTTCTTGGATACAATAATCCAAGAAAAGAGTTTGATCTCCACTCCAAAGTCCTAGGTAAGTTTTACAAAAATTATTTATTGCTTCTAAACCTACCATCTCAATTGTCATGGTGGTCTACAATAATGTATTTCTATTTAATGCATCTATAACTCTATTAGAGTTCTAGCCACTTCATGTGTCTCTAATTCAATTTTGATTGGTTGTTGATATATTTCAATATTTGATTATCAATATATATGTAATGCCCTACTTAGAGATAGGAAAGTAATTGAACTGAACTCATTCTGTACAATAAATAGATGTGATGATTTGATACAAAAGTATAAGGTTTAGTGTCCTTGGGTAAATTGGCATGGTAGGACTCATGTATGAGGATCAAATATCAAAGATAGATATAGTCCCAAAACTATGACCTAAGAGGATGCATTGGAAACATATAGACAATATTCATACTTATTATATAACTTCGGGATGAATTTTCATGAAGTGGGGGTGTATGTAACACCCTGTTTTTACCTTGACTTTTGAGATTATTATGAATAATCCTTGAGGGCGTTGTATGATGAATGACCCAGCTACTTACGATTTTGATATCTAAAAATTATTGTAGGGACATATTATTGGAGGGCATCCGGTTTGGGATGACCTAGAAAGGAATGAATCAATTAGCTACCGATGAGATATGAGCTAAACAAAATGGTATGACTTATGGATTACATGATAAATGAATTAATATTTGGTTAGTTTTGAATGCGATTATATGAATGATTCTATTGTGAATGAATGATAAATTATGTGAAGTTATCAAGCAAGAGTTAAGTTGTATATCTTTGAATGATTGAAAAATAAAGTATTGTGTAGCATGTACTCTTATGGTCTTTCGAGTGTGACAGGAAGGGCAGGTACATGAACAGAAAGAGAGCATCAGTATGAAAAGACTCTAAGGGAGTCAAAGGCTATGGTAGGTGATACCAAACATGTTTGTAATGCTAATAAAGTTTGATATGTTTTGATGCACCGACATGCATGGACTCTGAATGAGTCGGGAAACCTCAACAATTGAGGTCAATGAATAATTATGTTATGATTAAAGTCTTATTTTATGATATTTGATGCACAGGGTGTTATATGTGTAGTTGATGGGAGACAATTTCCAATCAACCCACATCAAGTGACGGGGTTGAGAAATTATATGTGTAAGTCTAGCAATGGGTGGCGCGATGAGCTTTGAATAGAGTGAGGAAAACTTTAGCTCATCAGATGCGCATGTCGTGAGGGTAGGCCGCAAGTCAGTCACTCACGAGGATTATACTAGGGGGCGCGTAAGAGGGATTCGGCATTATTCCCCAATAACCACCTGTCTCTTCACAAGGTAAGTGAACTAAGGTAACATTGGCTCAGTTTTCATAACCAACTCCTTGCTTGTGGGAATTATCGGAAGGGCATGCTGGGAACATAGTGCCTTGATAATTATGGCCGCGAAAAGAATGCGGTGGTAATAAAACACCTAAATGAACTAAAGAGAAATTATAACAATTGGTCTTAAAGAACATAAACATATATGGATTTGTTAAATGAAATAAATAATAATAATATTTAAAATATTTAAATATAAATAAACCTAATATAAATAATAATAATAATAATAATAATAATAATAATAATAAATAATAAATAATAATAATAATAATAAATAAAATGAATAAATAATAATAATAATAATAATAATAAAGGAATAAATAAATAAATATCATAAGTAAATAAATGAACTAAATAAACTAAACTAAACTAAACTAAACTTAAAACTAAGTAAAAAAATAAAAACCTAAGATAACAAAATAAGGTTGAGTGAATAAAATAAATAAATAAAACAATTAAGTAAAGAATCAGCTAAACTAAAGTGATGCATGGATGCATTATTATTAACGAAAGGGTTAATAAACGAGGAAAATGAGGAAGAGGGGGCACTTTTTCTCTTCCGGTGGCCATAGTGTGAGCAGAGATCGATTTTGTGACTTAAAGGCAACTGGGGAAGAGTGTGGTTGAACACAACATGAGCGAGGTTGGGATCCTCCCAGCAGCAGTCAGTGTTGTATTGCCGTTCCTAGACACATATTTTCATCCCCGTCGAGCTCGGGGGTCCCGGGGGAAGGAGAGTACCCGTCAGGGTATGGTAGGGAGGAAACCGGTGGGTTATCACAGATTGGAAATCTAGTGACTACAACAGTAGTGGAGCGAGGACAAAAAACCTTCGGCCTCATCCTCAAACATCAACAGATAGTGATTTGCAGGTATGTTAAAATTATTTGAATTCATTTAATGTCGTAGAACGAAAAAATTAGATGTACTACAATTTTTATCAGATATAGTTTTATGAATATGCATGCATGTCAGTGGTTTTGTTTGAACCTCGTGGAGGGTTGTTACACATGGTATCAGATCCAAGTTCAAATACTCAGACCTAAGGGCTTGTCATTGATATTTTGACTAAGGGATAAAAAGAACAAAGAACCATATATTGATTCGCTCTTTAATTTCTAGTATAGGTTCTAATATACATGTACACATGCGGTTCGAATTTAAATATGATATACATGTACACATGTGGTTCGAATTTAAATATGTTGGTTTCGATTTATAAAACACTTGCTCAATTGTTAGAGTTATACATCTCAAAGTTTTCTCACCGTAGTAGTTGTAAAATTGTTGATAAATAGGCTATATATATGGAAAGTCCCTTCGTGCTATTATATGTTATAGACCTATGAACAGGGTACATAAAGCATTACGAATATGTGTTTCAAAGGTCAAAAACCAAAGTTAGATTTTGGATTTATCCAATAGACCTTTGACTTTTAAACAATAGATCTATAATACTTATGCACTAGATATATGGTTAGGTGATGCCACTACCCCACCTTGGTGGTATGCTTTTTCCACCTCTGAGATCAAACACATGAACTTTAGAGCATGGAGGGACCTTCCCGATAGCCAAATTGTTGTGTTAAACCTTCTTATGCAACCTTATTGCGCAGGTCTGCTTCCATTTTTGGGTTTCCGCTATTATTTGTTTCACCTTCCAACTTTCCGCAATTTTTTGTTTCCGCACCACCCTTTCCGCACGCTCTCTTCCGCAATGGGATTTCCGCAAACATCATTCCATAAGAGGTTTCTCGTAACTCTTTTTCCACATTTTCAGATTGCAAATTGCAGAAATTCCAAATTCCAAATTTGAATTCCGCAATTATGTGGCCACAACACTCCTTTCTGCAATCGGATTGTGGATTGCAGATCCAACTTTTCCAGAAGTTGAACTTTCGCAATTCCTTTTCCGCAACTCTTTACAACCATTGATTTCATGCAACTTCCTTTCTGATCATTGATCTGATATCTAATGCAGATCTCATCTTATCTTTGTGGATCCTTTATCTTCCTTATAACTTTCTCTTGTGGGATTTTAACGTGACCATTGATCTTCTTCTAAGAACATTCCCCAGCGTCCAATCTTTCTCAAGGCGACTAGTTAATATTTTACTTACTCATCTGCAAAATCGATTTTCTTCAATCAATCAAGCCACACACAGGCTTGAATCTCCATCTTCCTCGATCCTTCAATGATCGAATTTGGATCCTTGACTTACAACAGGGTTAATACATGCACGCATTCGTTTAGAAAATCCTCAAAGGATCATTCATCTAACTCCTTCAATGGATCAGAGCATCAATCCATCGATCTCTGTTTCTCCCGCTTTCAGAAACCCTGAATTCATATACAGGATTTTCACATATGGACAGAGAATTTATCCATACATTTAGTTCACAAATTTATACATTCAAACTGAATTCATTCACACATACAAAGATATGTCGAATATGCTTTTTCCCCATTTACACAAGGAAATTATACATTCAATTTGTCTCAGAACCTACGTTCTAATCTCCTAAGGCCTGATATATCTTTAATTGGCCTTCCATGACTCTTATAGGCCCTACTAACCTCTATCTATCCTATGTATCTCTCTTTTTCCCTATCTCTTTTCTCCTCTATTCTATTCTATCTATACCTCGCAAGCTTACATATATATATACAAGATTCATGAACAATTCTAGTTCAGATCCACATAATCTGCAAACAAATCCTGATTACAATAAACCTTAAATCTTATCCTATGACTCGTTGCCCTAATTGAGTGATTTGGTACATGATTCATCAATTGACTCATCATCCGCCTAGTGACTCACTCAACTGACTCACCACCATATAGAATCAAATAAACATAGGTTATTTACAATGTGATTGTTCGAAGACCATCAATTCGAATGTTGAAGACCCTTTCAAGGCCTAATCCAACATTGAGCTTGGAATTTGAAATGGAGAGAAGGATGCTCCTGCATCAGACTCCCCAGGAAGAAATAAATATGACCTCCTGGTCATAACCTTATATCTTCAGTATGCATGGATCCCAAACTTTATTCTATTTCAGATCATCCATCTTATTATGTAGGTTTGTCTTTGTCATTTTCAGTTCTCCTGGTTTCCAAATTTTATGTTGCAATGCTCCACTAGCTTTGCTTCAGCGATCTCCTTCTATCATCTGTCTTCTCTTGATGCTTTGCTTCTTTGCTCTGCTGATGAAAATCTTCATTCTTTCCTTGTTCCTTCTTTGAGACATATTCACCAACAGCAACCTTAATTCTTTAATCTCCATGTCCAATCTATCCTTTGACTGGTACACCTACATCTTCTTCTCTTGAAACTGCTATTTTCCTCTTGACTCTCTGTTGCTATCCACTAAATTATAAAATAATTCAGTGTGTTTATTTGTTGTCTTCTCTTTTCCAATGCTGTCATCAAACATTAAGTAGTCATGTTTATCAACCCTTGGATTGATCAATCAGTATTCTAAAATTTCTAACTCTTCATCATAATTTCTAAAGTTAGAAAACTTTCATTTGTCTTCATTAACCAACTATGCAACAACAAGTTCTCATAGGTACCAATCACCCTTTTGAGACAATATAGTATTTTCTTGTCTCATGACATATTTCTTCCCCTCTCTGTCAGCAACACCACGATACAAATATGCAAGTGTTCTCTTTTGTTTATCTCCATGAGACCATTTCATCTCGTCCTTCAATCCCATAACAAACTTCTGGCTTTGTTCCATGTCAATAGTACATGGATACTCCTCTGTTTCTTCATTTACCTCTAGGGAAACCTTACAAGGCTTAGCACATGTTATTCTTGCAAATATACACAATTCATTAATTTCAAAAATATTGAAATTTTTATCTCCCGTTGGCTTTCTTATCATCATATTCTCTTGTTGATTTGAACTCTCCCAAGAGCTCACAAGACTTTTAACTAGTCCCTCAGCTGCGCCATCTTCTTCTAAGATGATTTTATGTTCTGCTAAACAACAATGAACATATTTTTCTGTCAATAGTCAAATTTTGTTTTTTCCTTTTTTTCCTCAAAGAATCCATCCTATGCTTCATAACCTGCATAGACACACATTTTAAGTGTTCTTCAATACCTGCTGTCATACACCAATAATCAGTTTCAAAAACATGAGACTCTAAAGTCCCTATTGATATTTCCTCTGGAATTCCCTTGTTGTGTTGGTCTGAACACAACATCAATCTGTCACCATCACCTATTTCTCCAATGGTCTGATATACAAGCTGCATACACTCTTCAACCCTCTCCTTCACCAGAATACAATTTTGATCTTGCCTTGTAGAAATGTCTTTACACATTTCTTTTTTTGCCTTCATCTTCATATCATATTCAACTAACTATGTTCCTCCATCAAGCAACTCATCAATGAGTTCCTTTTGCTCCAATACTTCAGACCTTTCTTCATTTGAGAGACTATCTTCATCATATTTGACTTCATCAAATTTTAAGACAGTTTCAAAGGACTGCCCATCATATGCAACAAAAGATGCAATCACAAACAAATCATCGGTCTCAAAAACGTAAGACCTTTTGGTCTCATTTGGCCTCACAGTCATCTCCTCCATAAGTTTATCTGTATTCTTTACATAATTTATGAGACTCTCAATTGGTCTCTCTTTTTTTGCTTCATCATCCTCTCCAAGCAAAGAACCATGTTCAGGTTCACAATATGAAACCTCCATCTCAAATTCAAATTCTCTGAGTTCTTTCTTCAATTCATTAAACATATTTTTGTTGTAGCTTCACCTCTGAGTTCTTTCTTCAATTCATTAAACATCTTTTGTTGTAGCTTCACCTGTAGTGAATGCCATCTTACCTCCCTTTTCATGACCCAGCCATACCTATGGTTTTCTTCTTCAGCAGCTTGCATATGCTTCTCAAAGCACAAAATGTCTTTTGCTAACTCTAGCAACTCCCTGTTACATTCTTCTTGACTTTCTTTCTTCTTTCTTTTGATGTGGCTTTCCTCTGAACCCCTGCAATGACCTTCAGTAGTCATTGTTTCTATCTCCCTCTCTTTTGTGAACTTCATCCTATCCACTTGTGGACTGCTTTCCTAAGCCTCCCTCAACAAGTATCCACACTTGTCTATTATAACTCAACAAGCTATCTCTCCTTGATCTTGTCCTTTTGGTATCTCTGGTTCTTCTCCTCTAGAACCTTTTGAACATCATATTTTCTCTTTTTTTTTGCTTCTACAGGTTCACTTCTCTTTTCAGAACATGTACTAGTCCTCTCTTTTCCAACCTCTGGTTGGATTTATGGGTTCCACCACTGCTTCCTCTTTCCTCTAAAAGTTCACAAACTCTTCTTCATCAGGAACATAAGTTTCATGTGTACAACTCCACTTCCTTTAGTCTGTTATAACCTGTTAAATCCTTCCAAGGATTTCTTCTACACTCTCCTTTCTTGTCTTTGGATTATAGCCATTGTCTACAATTTCTTCTACTGCAGAGCCTATACTCCTCCTCCACAATATTTTCTATGATCCCTTGCACAAGACTGAGCATACACCCTCACAACTATCAGTCTTCAAATTCAATAAAAATTTGCAGAAATGCCTTACCTTTGCTTTCTTCAATTGCTCAAGAGTATTTTGACTGAATACTCTTCCCATGGATCATAACTCCATGCTTATACCCTGTCAAATCATATCCTTCCAAAGGATTTCTTATGTATTCTCATGTGTCTAATCATCAAATTTAACAACACATCCTCTGTCTGCAATCAATTCTAAATACTCTCACTTGACTAACCCTCTCAAAATAATTGTTAGTCTTTAACTTAAAAATGAATTGAAATCAGAAATTTATTTACCTCTTATGCAGAATCCTTGTCCTGCTATGATACCAAAACTCATGCCACTACCCCACCTTGGTGGCATGCTTTTTCCACCTCTGAGATCAAACACATGAAATTTAGAGCATGGAGGGACCTTCCTGATAGCCAAATTGTTGTGTTAAATCTTCTTATGCAACCTTATTGTGTAGATCTGCTTCCATTTTTGGGTTTCCGCAACTATCTGTTTCACCTTCCAACTTTCCGCAATTTTCTGTTTCTGCACCAACCTTTCCGCATGCTCTCTTTCGCAACGGGATTTCCACAAACGTCGTTTCGCAAGATGTTTCCCGCAACTTTGTTTCTGCATTTGCAGATTGTGGATTGCAGAAATTCTATACTCCAAATTTGACTTCCGCAATTATGCGGCCGCAACACTCCTTTCCGCAAACAGATTGTGGATTGCGGATCCAACTTTTCAAGAAGTTGAACTTCCACAATTCCTTTTCTGCAACCCTTTACAACCATTGATTTCATGCGGCTTCCTTCCTGACTGTTGATCTGAGATCATATGCGGATCTCATCTTATCTTTGCGGATCCTTTATCTTCCTTATACCTTTTTCTAGCGGGATTTGATTGTGACCGTTGATTTTCTTCTAAGATCATTCCCCAGCATCCGATCTTTCTCAAGGCGACTAGTTAATATTTTACTTACGCATCTGCGAGATCAATTTTCTTCAATCAATCAAGCCACGCACAGGCTTGAATCTCCATCTTCCTCGATCCTTCAATGATCGACTTCGGCTCCTTGACCTGCAACAAGGTTAATACATGCACGCGTTCATCTATAAAATCCTCAAAGGATCATTCATCTAACTCCTTCG
Organism: Pseudotsuga menziesii; assembly: GCA_001517045.1. Lineage (NCBI taxonomy): Eukaryota > Viridiplantae > Streptophyta > Pinopsida > Pinales > Pinaceae > Pseudotsuga > Pseudotsuga menziesii. Next base: position 90,041 of record LPNX010566983.1, read on the forward strand.
ATGGATTAGAGCATCGATCCATCGATCTCTGCTTCTCCCGCTTTAAGAAACCCTAAATTCATATACAGGATTTTCACATATGGACAGAGAATTTATCCAAACATTTAGTTCACGAATTTATACATTCAAACTGAATTCATTCACACATATAGAGATATGTCGAATAGGTTTTTTCTTCATTTACACAAGGAAATTATACATTCGATTGGTCTCAGAACCTGCGTTCTAATCTCCTAAGACCTGATATATCTTTAATTGGCCTTCCATGACTCCTACAGGCCCTAGTGACCTCTATCTATCCTATGTATCTCTATTTTTCCCTGTCTCTTCTCTCCTCTATTCTATTCTATCTATACCTCATAAGCTTACATATATATATAGAGCATAATATAGAGCATTGTTTTGATCTTTCTTGTAAAGTTGTTATTGCCTGCATCGATTCATATAGAACGCAAAACCTGTAACATAATGACCTAATTATGTCGGTTTTGATGGCGGAATGACAGTGAGTTTAGGAGAAGAAATGGAGCAAACAAGAGCATGGACTGCAATTGC
>LPNX010566983.1:90782-140263 GCA_001517045.1 Pseudotsuga menziesii
TGTATAGCGGGGGTATGAAGCTCGGCATTACCGTTGCTGCTGCCTCCACCGGCACAACGCCGTCGAGTACAACTTCTCCTCCACCTCCATCAACAACAAGCAAAACACCATCGGCAAACGCAGCCATGGCAGCTCATTTGGACCAGGAGTCTTGTTGAACTGAAAGAGGATCTTAATCGGCACTTGAAAGGCCGATTATACCAGCAGAAAAGAATTCGTGAAAGAACGTTCGGACAAAGTGTCATGGTGAGTTTTATCACAGTTGTACGGTTGCATTCCGTATTACTGCCTATGAGGATTTGGCTGCAGATATTCATGGTTGCACTAAGCAAAGCATCTTGGTCTCTCTGAAGTTGTAATCGGAAAGACCTTTCATAATGAGCCGTGAAAGTTATGCCTTTTTGTCTGGCCGATCGCATACTGAATTACAGCAAGATAGTCATGATCACTTTTCGATTTACAGAGATGCTTTGGACTTCATACGAATGCCAGGGGACAGCCTGTGGATAGTCAATCAATGGGCCTTTGAAAAGGCAGAGAATCATATGAAGCAAGGAATTGCAAAGGGCAAGGATGATACTCTAGAATTGATCAATATACTTGCAGACAAAACTTGCTCTGCAGACGGTGACGCTACAACATCGCTGCCGTGCTTGCATAGATTTGTTAAAAATTCTCGTTTCCTGTGTATGTTTTGATATTATGTTTTTGGGCATTGAAAAGTTCGCTGGGATTATTTGGCTGGGAGGCTTGGAAGTGCAGTCAGAGTTTGTGGTGGGAGACTTGTAATTGCAATGGCCCTCAGGAGTCCCATTTCACATCGCTGCTGGTTGGCTTGGAGGAGGAGTGAGGTGGTGGGTTTGGAGGAGAAGTGAAGTGGATATCCGTCTAATTGCTTCCAGCGGACTGTAAGTATTCAGTCATATTGAAAACAGATGTAATGATTTTTCAGGTGTGGGATTTGCGCATTTCTATATTTTGATGTGACGGTCTGGAAATCAGATGGTCTTAACATGTTTTATGGTTTAGTTAGGATTAATATAATTTTTATTTTTTTAATTTTATTATTATGATGTCATTGTTACCACATGTCAACTCAAATTCAGATACCAAATTTCAAAGTTCATATCATCTTCTATCCATCAATAAGTTGTTTACAAAATAGTTTTTAACAAAATTTAAAAAAATATTTTACAAATCCTTAAGTTATACTTTACAAAACAGATTTTAATTTTTTTGATAGAAAACAACTAATACAAAGTCAAAAGAGTTTGACTTGCTATCCATTACAATATACCTACTAAGACAGGTATAATAATAAATAATAATAATAATAATAATAAGAGGAAGATCTACAGTAAGTGAATACTCAAATATCATTAGCAAGGGAATCCTATATCAATCTTGGCTTTCTATTGGTTTACCCCTTTGAGCTGTGCCAAGAACTTTTGAAATTCCCAAGGTATATACTATAAACTAGACCGCTAACAACATAGTTGCACCAATAAGTATTTCCACATAAGCTTGCCTGTAATTTTGCCTTAAAAATCATAGTTTTTCCATTCCTGGAGTATTGAGTGGTTGACAGTCTTTTGGAGTATAAGAGATGAGGGTCGCACATTCTTCCCTTGTTAGTTGAGGAAGGTAGATAATTATCTATTATTGTGGGGATCTACGAATGGCCACCTTGATCACATCGTCGACCTCGAGGTGCAAATTGCAATCGCTTGAGGGATATTAAGAAAGAAGTAAATATGGATTAGTTGTTGATGGCTCACTTAAGATACATTTCTCGCAGTAAATATAGATTAGTTGTTGATGGCTCACTAAAGGAGAAAGTTATTATTATTATTATTATTATTATTAATATATATATATATGAAAGAAGGCATTTAGTAAGTTATAATCATTTATAGGAAAGGGTTGCATGTACTTGACACCTTATATATATTTGAGATGGAAAGATTGATTTCTTTTTATTATGTTTATATATTTTAAAAAATGTAATATACTTTATATACATTTTTGAAGAGAAGTATTTTATATGCATTAGGAGAAATGCAAAATATATGTTTACTTCCATAAGAAGAGTGGTTGTATATTGGATAATAAATTTTATTTGTTCATTTATATTTAAGGGTGGTAATACCAAAATGTGCTTCCATTCACATATATATACATTTATTGTATATATATAAGAATATAGTATGTGTATATTTTGAAAGGAATTTTACAATATACATGTTATAGATCGTGAAGGAAGTCAAGTTTAAATATGTGCATTTAATGTCTATACACATAAGATGATTGTATTTAAATGGAAAAGAATTGCAAATTATATATGTTTTAAATACTTGATAATTGTATTTTATAAAGGTGCAATGTGTATTTATGTTTTATATGTTTTTCATGATGACTAGTATTAAATGCCTTACTATCTAAATATTACAGAAGTCAAGGAAGCACAATGGTATAGTTGGGACAAAACCAAATGAAATATGTAACTTAAGGAAAATAATCAAACTCGATATAGAGTGATGCAAGACACATCATGGATATAAACTTGATAAATATTAGTTGACAAGACATGAAAATGTTATTTTTACCGAGAATTCAACGGATCATTGAGAGGGTGAAACCAACTCAAAATTTGGAAAAGGAGATGTCAATATGACCAACATGATGAGATGAACACAAGAACATTTATTTTGTGTCATGACGATATTGTTAACGAAATTTAAAATATACACACTTGACTTTACCATCACATGCTAATGTCGAAAGTGTAACTTGACAAGCCTGCCGAAAGGGTCTAGCAAAGACAATTTTTTGAAAAATAAAGTTTGGAGATGATGAGTGCATCCAACTGAACACAATGATGCTAACCACCTGACATGATGATTAGCCTAGACTATTCCTCGAGACAGGAATCGGTGGGTCTATAATGACACACATAATGCAACTTGGTGAGTCTATCGAAGGGGTCATATGATAACGGGAACGTTGAAATGAGGTAAGGACATGATGAGATCCTTGATCAGGACATGATGTGATGATTAAATGGATAAAAGTTAAAGTTTAATAGGTTCAACTAAGTTCCTAAGTTTCGACATGTTGGAACCATATCTAAATTTAGCGTCAATTTTATTAATATCTATGAGTTTGGAAGAAGACTTATGAGAGTGATGGGTAACTGATGCATTAATTTTTTACTATCTAATAGATGTTATTGATTTAGAATATCATAAATTGTAACTACCAATCGATTGGGGATTGTATACCTTCTCTCCTGGGAATAGATGATACCCAAATAGTTTTGTATTCTTAACTATCTTTGGATGTGCAAAATGTTGATTGATTATTCATGTGATATAAGTTGTAGTTTGGATAATAAAAACCCTCATGAGATATTAGGAGGTGTTCAAAATCTAGATCAGATTGGAAAATCATTTAAAATATTACGGGATTTACATTATATTAAATTACTATTGAATTAAAGAAAGCGGTTTGGAACCTTATTGCTTAGAACATAAGGTCAGTAATGGAAGTATATCTACTACCTATAAGAATGATTGTTTAATGAAAATATAGTAGAATGCGAAAAAGACTTGAATGAGAAAAGAAAGTGAAACTAGCATTGAATATCAAATAAAAATTAACTTCGAGACGAAGTTTCCTAAAGAGGGGGAGTATGTAATGCCCTACTTAGAGATAGGAAAAGTAATTGAAATGAAATCATTATGTGCAATAAATAGATGTGATGATTTGATACAAAAGTATAAGGTTTAGTGTCCTTGGGTAAATTGGCATGGTAGGACTCATGTATGAGGATCAAATATCAAAGATAGATATAGTCTCAAAACTGTGACCTAAGAGGATGCATTGGAAACATATAGACAATATCCATACTTATTATAGAACTTTGGGACGAAGTTTCCTGAAGTGGGGGTGTATGTAACACCCTGTTTTTACCTTGACTTTTGAGATTATTATGAATAATCCTTGAGGGCGTTCTATGATGAATGACCCAACTACTTACGATTTTGATAGCGAAAAATTATTGTAGGGACGTATTATTGGAGGGCATCTGGTTTTGGATGACCCAAAAAGGAATGAAACAATTAGCTACCGATGAGATATGAGCTAAACAAAATGGTATGACTTATGGATTACATGATAAATGAATTAATATTTGGTTAGTTTTGAATGCGATTATATGAATGATTATATTGTGAATGAATGAGAAATTATGTGAAGTTATCAAGCAAGAGTTAAGTTGTATATATTTGAATGATTAACAAATAAAGTATTGTGTAGCATGTACTCTTATGGTCTGTCGAGTTTGACAGGAAGGGCAAGTATATGAACAGAAAGAGAGCATCAATATGAAAAGACTCTAATGGATTCAATGACTATGGCAGGTGATACCAAACTTGTTTGTAATGTTATTAAAGTTTGATATTTTTTGATGCACTGGCATGCATGGACTATGAATTAGTCAGAAATCCTCAACAATTGAGGTCAATGAATAATTATGTTATGATTAAAATCTTATTTTATGATATTTGATGCACAGGGTGTTATATGTGCAGGTGATGGGAGACGATTGCCAATCGACTCACATCAAGTGACGGGACTGAGAAATTATATGTGTAAGTCTAGCAACGGGTGGCGTGATGAGATTTGAATAGATTGAGGAAAACTTCAGCTCATTAGATGTGCGTTTCGTGAGGGTAGGCCGCAAGTCGATCACTCATGAGGATTATATTGGGCGGCGCACAATTAGGATTTGACCTTATTCCCCATGAACCACCTAACTCTTCGTAGGGTAGGTGAACTAAGGTAATATTGGCTTAGTCATCATAACCAACTCCCCACCTGTGCGAATTATCGGAAGGGCATGCTGGGAGTATAGTGCTTTTGGTCGCGACGAGAATGCGGCGGCAATAAAACACCTAAATAAACTAAAGAGAAATAATAAAAATTGGTCTTAAAGAACATAAACATATCTGGATTTGTTAAATGAAATAAATAAATAATAATAATTAAAATAATTAAATATAAATAATAATAATAATAAATAATAATAATAATAATAAAGGAATAAATAAATAAATGTCATAAGTAAATAAATGAACTAACTAAAATAAACTAAACTTAAAACTAAGAAAAGATAATCTAAGATAACAAAATAAAGTTGAGTGAATAAAATAAACGAATAAAACAATTAAGTAAAGAATCAGTTAAACTAAAGTGATGCATTGTTATTAACGAAAGGGTTAATAAAAAGAAGAAAAAGAGGAAGAGGGGGGGCTTTTTCTCTTCCGGTGGCCATAATCTAAATAAGAATACTTCTTGGATACAATAATCCAAGAAATAAGTTTGATCTCCACTCCAAGGTCCTAGGTAAGTATTACAAAAAATATTTATTTCTTCTAACCCTACCATCTCAATTGTCATAGTGGTCAACAATAATGTATTTCTATTCAATGCATCTATAGCTTTATTAGAGTTCTAGCCACTTCATGTGTCTCTAATTCAATTTTGATTGGTTGTTGATATATTTAAATATTTGATTATCAATATATAGAACAAACTCTTTGGGTAGCAAATATTGTCTTCATTTTTTTTTTTTTAAATAGAATATTTCTTATATTTACAATGACATATTTTTAAGGTCACAACCAAGCCAAACATCTCCATAGACTTTGGCAATTAAATTGTTGCGCGGAGGGGGTCCTATACACCAAATTGGTGTGTGGATTGGATGTAACCTTAAAAATAGATTATTATTATTATTATTATTATTATTTACAACTGCAACCAACTCAATATTTTGAACCTGGGTCCCCACGTTAATACAAGCCTAATCACCTCATTGCTTTCACAATTTTAATTGTTACACTAAGCGGTTTTTTTACCCCCATTTCAAAAATGGTGATATTGGTAGCATTCTTTTTTTTCAAGGTATTTTTTCGACATTTTGAATCTTCTTAACTACTTCAATGTATCAACATTTTTTCACATTTTTCTATAATGCCTATTTTTGTTTTTCTAAGGGTGTTTTTTTTCCTTTTTCAATTTTTAGTTTCCATGTTTAGAAAAGAAACTCTAAAATTTGTTTAGCAATACTAAAAATGTCATATGTCATTTATTTTTTCCAATCTATGATTTTTCATCTAATTATGTATTAGCTATTATATGTTATGCATTTGTAGACACTAAGATGGTGTACGAGACCCCATTGTTTGTGGGACAAGATACCCCCCTCCATGCAATAATTTGACTACTAAAGTTTGTGGAGGCATACATGCCCTACACCCCTCTGAATTTGAACATGTGACCTCCTAGTAGGAAACACATGTTATTAACCGTCATGACCATTCAAGTTGTACTTGGTTTTTACATGTCTTTTTGTGTAAATTTTAATAGCCAACTCATAATAAATGCAATAGAACTTAGCATGTATTTTTTTTGTGTAAAAAATAAGGGAGTGGGTGGGGGGGGCGGGTGATTCTTCACCCGCTCCCCATTCCTTTGGCTTTTACTTAGTTGTTTTGTGTAATAAACAAGGGAATGGGTTGGGAGGGTGATTCTTATGACCACCCCCTCCCCATTCAGTTATTTTATTTTATTTTTTAAGGAAAAAAGCAAAGGAATGGGGGACAATAATAACTTTCTTTTTTTTTAACAGAAACTAAAACATTTTCATCATATAAATAGATTTTGCACATCCATCCAAAACAATAGTAAACCTATATTGAGAGTTGGTTTAACAAAAGCAAAAACAACCATGGTTGTAACTACCTTATAATTTCTAAATACCTTATCATTCTTCCTACTTTTCACCATGCTAAAGGAGGAATAAACCCTGATGAACTGAAAGTTTAACAAAATACAAAAAAACATCAACTAGAACCTGGGACATTGACACTAATGCTTGTTCTTTGCATCCATGCTTGGAACGGGATTTGAAACCGATATTTCATCCATTAGTTGCACTCCATTAGCTATTGTTTCCTGGAAATGGTCGCATTGGTTCATATTAACCATTGTTTGGACATCTTCTGCAATTCGGTCAACCTTTCCAAGTAGTTCTTTGATATCTCTGTCCATGTCATCAATCCTTGATTCTTGGCAGGGTAGTTTACTTAACACATACCCAATGCCAATTGGGAGCTCTTGATTCTGCCTCACTCCACTGCAAACTGCTTCAAAAACCTTCCTCGTATGAATTTTAAAATCAATAATTCCTCCCTTGACATTGTTCAGACCCACTATCCATCCTTTCCCTTCATTCTTCTCAGACTCCATTGTCGTTATTTCCTCCACCGAGCACCTGGGGAAACTCTTGATTATATATGCGTATTTTCGAACGAAAAACTCCTATGATTCCTCCCTCTTCATTTCTCCTTGTTGAATACACCGTCCCCTTCCTTGAAAACCACCCCACTCGGTTGCCATTTCGTGTGCAAAAGTAGTTGCAGCATTGAACTAGAGTGAATGTCACTCACCTAGACTTTGAATGCATTGTTCAAAGATCATGTGGGCCTGGAAATCATGTGGGTCTGAGCATGCAGACCGCTAGGTATGGTCTTTCCATTACCCATCAGCACAATCCTTTGACCTTCTCTACAAATGAAAAGGTAAGTCATGGTATAGGGTGTTGCTTAGGACCTACGGAAAGGAAAAACACCCATTCTATCTCATGTTTAGCCCCTTTATTGGATAATGAGTCCTCTTTTCCATTGTTTTCTCTTAGTATATGCATGAAACTGAGTTTTTTTCCTACCATGAAGTGTGAAATTCTTCTCGCAATTCTTCTACATCTGATATTTCCATTCTTATATCCTCTCCTCGTCTTTTGAATGACTTGTCTAGAATCTCTTAGAATGATTACTTTGTCTATATTCAGTTTGGTTATAAGTTTGATCCAATATGTAAGAGCTAACCATTCAGCTTCATTATTAGTTTTTGTTCCCAACCCCCAAGCATAAGATTCTACTATTTTTCCTATTGGGTCGTAGATTATCCCCTCCCCCCTGCACATGCCACCCCTGGGGACGATAATAACGCATTAACATATAATAATGCATTAAAATATAATATAATATTAATATTAATACAAACAACTAGTATATAAATATAATAGTAAGGTTAGTAAAAAATACTTTATAATAATTGCACCGAGAGAAGGGAGGTGCTCTACAGCCCAGTATGGGGGAGATCGTGTCACGTTAGTCACGTTATGCTAGCCGACATAAATAAAAATTAATAAATAAATAATATAAATTGCATATTGACTTAAATAGAATATAAAAAAATCAACTAGCATAGAACTATTTTAAACTCAAATCTATCAACTACAGAGAGGGATCCAAATGGTATAAAAATGTACACCTCAAGAAATTGGATCCCTTTCGGTGCTTGATAGATCCAAGTTTAAAATAGATCTATGCTAGTAGTTAACATTAATATTACATTTCTTTAGTATTTTACTTGATTTTGTGTAAAATCTAATAGCCAATTCACAATAAATACATATAATAGGAATGCATGCCATTGCTCCCCTACCCATTCCTATGGTTTGTAATGTTATTTTATTTTTTTAAACCTGGCATCTAGCTCATAATAACTTATAAACATTAATAATAATAATATTATTATTATTATTACATTTATTTGTTTTTACTTGGTTATTTTTTAAGACCTAGTAACCTATAATAGGAATGCATGCCAATGCTCCCTTGCCCATTCTTATGGTTTGTAATTTTATTTTATTTTTTTAAACCTGGTATCTAGCTCATAATAACTTATAAACATTAACATTATCATTATTATTATTATTATTATTATTATTTGTTTTTACTTGGTTAATTTTTAAGACCTAATAACCAACTAATAATAAATACAATAACACTAACATATAATATATTTTGTGTTAAAAAAAAAGGAGTGGGTTGGGAGGACAATTCCTAGCCCTTCTCATTTATTTGGTTTACTTAATTTTTTGTGTTTAAAAAAAATGGTTAGAGGTCATTCTTAGGATCACCCTTCCTAGGTTTTCACTTGGTACTTATGTGTAAAAAACCAAAAAAATGGGTGAGAGTGATTGCTCAAAATATCCTCTTTGGTTCTTACTTGATTTTATATGTAAAACATAGTATTTATCTCATAATAATATACAATAACCCAAACATATAACATATCGCAACTATTTAGCATAGTATTAATATTATTAAAAACTATAATAGGTATATTGAAAATAATAAATCTAGATATGATATGCTTATTGACTTCAAATTAGTTATTAAGGCTCAGTTTAAGTGCTAAGAAGTTAAAAAAAGAAAGATCAAATATTATTACACTGAAGGTGTTTTCCCTATGGAGATGTAGCCTTAGAATATTCCTCGTCTCTCTGGCCATTCACACTTCGACTAGTGTCGCATCGGATTAGCCAATGGATCACAGACAAGTGTTGTGTTGATCAATCAGAATTTTTTCCTTTTGTGTTTTAGTTGGGTCCTGATTCTACAATCTCGAATGGTGAACTTCTGTCCTGTAGACCGCTGGTGTCCTTTGTGTTACGGCCATTGTTGCACGTGAATGGATTGGTGGATTGATTAGCAGTTGCAGGTCGTTATTTGGATTTAGTGTTTAGATAATACATTTTATTTGGGTCCCTGATTCTTCCATCTCGATAGGCGAACTTCTGTCCCATAAACCGCTGGTGTCCTGTGTGTTATGGTCGTTGCTGCAAGTGAATGGATTGATTGATTGGTTTCCAGTTGCGGGTTGTTCTTTGTAGTTGTCATTTACTATGTTTTCCTGAAAGATGGTTTGTGTGTATTTTATACTCTTCCATATGTTGTCCTAAACCACCAGTCTAGGCGATTATTTGTACAGGATTTTACTGTCCTTGCCCGTGGTTCAATTATCTCGATTCAAAAAACTCATTGCCAACGATTTTGTGAAGTTTCGCTTCACCATTTTTTTGGGGTTTAGTAGACACTATTCTGGACGAGTTTTCTATCTTTACGCTCACATTTTACTGGCACTTCATTGAATTGAATACAGTTTGCCCATGTCCATTTATCCATTGCCATTAATGTTTAATCAATGCATTGTTTCTCAATTAATGCTAGAAAGCTTGTCATATGATTCAGACATGGGTCAATATCTTCATCTTTGCTCAACTTATAGCGATCTTTAAAAGCATGTTACAATACTGCATTTCCCACATTTGTTGTTGCATCGTCTTTGCTTTGTGCATATAAACAGACCTTCAGGTAACCACATATTGATTTTGGTGCGCTTCATTTACACTTCACAGTTTGCAGTTTCTTTAAATTTGCAAGTATTCTTTTAGTCTGCCTAAATTTTTTGAAGATTCATTTAGTCTGATTATAAGATGGTCAAACACCCCTGCTTTGTTTTCCTGTTATTGTTGCTTTGTCTAATTATTAGTTATTAACGTATTTTCTTTTGCAGTTTGCAGTTTCTTTAAATTTGCAAGTATTCCTTTAGTCTGCTTAAATTTTTTGAATATTCATTTAGTCTAATTATGAGATGATCAAACACCCTTGCTTTGTTTTGATATTATTGCTTCTTTGACTGAAAGAGAATGACATAATCCTTGATTTGTTTTAGTTCAACCAAATAAAGCAAGGGTGTTCCATGAGATGGTCAAACACCCTTGCTTTGTTTTGTTGTTATTCCCACTTTGTCCGATTATTAGTTGTTTATGTATTGCCTCATATTTTTTTTCCCGGCAATACAAAATTCGATACATTTTTACCTGAAAGGAACTCTAAAGCCGCAAATGGCAAACACCTTTGCTTTATTGCATATAAACACACCTGAAGGAAACCACATATTGATTTTGGTGCGCTTCATTTACACTTTACAGTTTCCAATTTCTTTAAATTTACAAGACAACAGCGGTCTTGTAAACAGTTATATTACCGATGGAAGAGTAGAGAATACCACCGGTCCATAGTTATATTACGCTATATTGCAAACGTAAACTGGGATAAACTGGACTAAATAGTAGACTGGAGTTTTACAAGCACGTTCAAAACAGTTGAATCCTTGTGCTGTCACCGACGATTGTTTTTCGTATAAATTTCTTTCACAAAAACAGTATTCAGTTTTCGGGTTTTTGTCTTGTGGTTTGATTTAGAATTTTTATTGTGTGTTTCCGCAACCTGCAACCCTCATTTTGCAGGATTGCGCATTGCCAAAAGGGAAACTAAAACTTCTCTATTTTGTAATCGTGCATCCCACATTTTTGTAATTGTGCATCCCGCTATTTTGTAATCTCAGGTCCCACGCCCCGCAATTGTGGGATGTGAGATGAGGGATGATGGTGGTGAATGAAATATTATTTAGTAATCCCGTACCACACATCCCACATTTCCCGGATCCTATTCCCCGCAATTGCGGGATGCGGGCTGGGGGATGAGGGTGGTGAATGAAATATTATTTAGTAACCATGTACCTTGCATCCCGCATTTGCGGGATGCAGGTTGCGAGATAGTGAATTATATATTAATATATATACTGTATGAAGAAGACTAAATGAATACAATTAATAATTACAAAATTTATAGTGAAAAAATGAAATATGACACAAATTAATCTATTAATGTTAAGTTTCAAATTTTGAACAACTACCATAGAATCAATCTAGACAATGCTTGTCTCATGCTCATAGGTAGAGATAAAAAAGCATACATCTTGGTACACCCCAAATCTCAATATTCCCCCTTGGTGTAAGTTCAACGGGGAAAAAAAAAAAAAAAGTCATATCTGCAAGTATTTTTTGTCATTGTATCCCATGAATATGTGACATTGCGATTTTTTTTTGTTCTTTCCCTATTTCATTTCACAGGAAAAAAAAAATCACACTATAGAGAGTATGCTAACTGAAGATTCTATATCACTCTTGCTGCATGGTGCTGTCAACATTTTCCCGTTGGGACAAGTCTCCTCGTTAAACCAAGTGAACTCACTGAACTCATCATCTATTCGGTTCAGAATTTCTATCTCAGGCGGGCTTCACAAGCATGAGATATTACTTCCAACTATATATAGTAGTATTGTAGAAACTGGACAACTCAAAGAAGGATCTATAATCAAACTTACCAAGTGTACATCGAACATTGTACATAGTGTAACGTATGTTTAATTTCCATTTTGCCTTTGTCCACTTAATCATTTTCACACTGTTCATGCATCCAAGGTTTTTATATCCTATTCAACTCTAACATACTTCTTCTCACATGACTATCGCATTGCTTGCACTCGAAGTTGCCACAGTGGATGCAGCAATTATTGGAGATCCTGCACCTTACCACTTACCTATACCTTCTCCCTCTCAGAGTTGTTCCTCTGTTTGAGTGAATCCTAGCTCAGTAGATGATAACCCTGCCTTGGTTGCATCAACTATTCCATTCACATCACTAACCTGTTATTGCAAAGTATGGAACATCCAAGGTCGATTTATTGCCAAGACAAAGCTACATGAATATGGAAACCAACGAGGTTCTGGAAAAATATTTGGATTTGACATTGTTAATGCTTCACACGATGAAATACATATATCTGCATTCAATGAATTGGCACTCTCTTTGTATGACCAAATACATATAGGAATAGTGTACATAGTATCAAATAGCACAGTGAAAGCATCCAATCCTATTTTCAACCATTTGAAAAGCCATAATGAGATTTTCCTAGGTTCCTCCTCAACCATCCAACCATGCTTAAATGAATACCCCTTAATACCTTTTTTTTTTCTTTAACTTTAAAACTATTCATGAGATACAAACTATACCTGTCAATTCCATGGTGGACCTTGTTGGCCTTGTAATTCCAGTTTCACCAACATCCACAATACGAAAACGAGATGGTGTTGAGACTGTTATGCACACTATTGGACTCCGTGACATGTCAGGAAATAGTATTGACATAACACTTTGGGGTGGCCATTGCCAAATTGAAGGAACCGAACTTGCCAACCTCCATGGTTTTCCTACGCCTCCAGCTGTAGCAAACAAAGGTGGTTGCGTTACAGAATTTAATGGAAAAATTGTTGGAACTATTTTCAATACTATTGTTTTTATAAACCCATATATTGAACAAACTTCAATTCTCCAAAACTGGTTTCATGAAAATAGATTTCGTTCAACATCACCATCGCTGAGTCGAAAGTTCAATACCTCTCACTCTGGTTCTCGTAAAGTCACTACCATCAAGGACCTGCAAACTCTTCAATCATCTAAAAAAATATGTTTGGTACTCTCTTGTAGCAACCATCACAAATGTTAACATGGATGACTTTTATTTCCTTGCATGCCCTCATTTTGTTGACGGAATACAATGCATGAAAAATATTGCTCAAAAAGTTGGAGACATTTGGCATTGTGCTAAATGTGATGGAGAGTTATTGAATGTGACTACCAATATATACTAAAGGTTGACTTGGAATATGTTATTGGATCCATTCATTGTGTGATAGCATTTGAGGATGCTACAAACCAACTCATGGGAATTTCTACAAAATATCTGTGTCTTCTCTCAACTGAAACAACATCACTTGATGAAATAGTGCAGAGGATTTGCAACAAAAAATTACTTCTTACTCTTTCAGTTAAAACAGAGACCTTCTGCGGAGTTGCACGCCTAAAATTTGTAATTGTCATGGTTGAAAACACATAAATGGCAATTTCTGATGGACACATAAATATATATGTTTTTTCAACTTGGTACTTAACCATTCTTCATTGTTTATAATGAATGCTTTCAATTCTCAATTTTAACTCGTTGTTTCATTGTTCAACAAAGAAGGGTATTTTTTTTACTCTCTTATAGTACCACTTTCTTGCAGTTTCATACTTCCAATGTACAGGCTATCACCCACCATTTCTTATGCAAATTGGTGAAAAAACCTATATGGTAGTTTTTAAATACAATACTATTTTGCTATCTTGTTTTTTATAAAATGTACAACTTTGTTCCCTTGTTTCTGGGCACAACTTTTGATTACCCTGTACATAACAATAATTACAGTTCCTTTTTTTTCCATATATACTTTCTCATACTACACTTTGTTCTTCTATAATTTCGTTTTCTTACAATTATCAAGTTACAACTTGAAAAACAAAATTTACTCCAGTTATATTATTTTAAGCTACATTCTTACTTCCGCATATGCAATGAATTAACATTTTTTTTTTATCTTCTACTTTATATCCACATAGCTTCCAGTTAATACATGTACAAAATGTGTCCCTGCCAACAATCAAAGCTTCTAGGTGTTTAACAAGTTTACAATTATCTTGTAGGAATTATGCCAAATCATGACAAGGAACAAGCCAATGCACGAAGAAGAGTTTTATATGCACAAAACAGAGATAAAAACAACAAGAAACAAAGTCTTCTTTACAGGGTTGCTCATATGCGTGTGGATATGTATTCTTCAAATTCTCTTGTAGAACTTGTCGACTCAGCTTCACTTCCATATCTTGTACCAAATCCATTGAACAACCACCTCAATGATGCACATCAACGAATTCATAAAAAAATGGACCAACTAGCTGATATGCATGTCTGCTCGATTTGCAAAGAATGTTACCCTGGTATTGTAACAAAAAAGTTCCATGAAGCATACACTTGTTCACGTTGTATTCTAGAACGAAAAGGGCATCGCTTTTCATTGGAAAACAATATGGATCTGGGAAACCAACCAATTGTCCTTACAGTACTTACACAGGTTGAAGAGATGCTCATTAGTCATGCTAATCCCATATTGCAAGTGACACATGCTCGTAGTGGTCAATATAAATACTCTGGTCATACTATTTTCTTCCCCCAAGACATTTCCAACGTTGTGACATACCTACCACATTTAGTATCAGAACTTGACATCCTCGTTGTTCAGAAATGCAATTCTACAAACAAACCATATGAACTATTTGTTAGTCGAACACATGTTCTTGTTGCCCTTCAATTCAAAATGGAAAACGACCCATACTACAAGGATGTACAAATCAACCCAATTGCATTAACTTCTTTGCCACTTGTTTTAGCATACATTTCACCTTTGATTTTGCATCTTAATATCAACGCTACATTATCTCATCTGCAAAGCTTGTCCTGTACAGATCAACCACCAAATTCATTTGAAAACCCTATGAATTGCAATCCCCGTCATTTATTTCAACACAAACCAATTCTAGAACTGACGTTGAAGAAATTAGACAGTTGTTACACATACCAAATATCCGACTACCATCTTCCATTGATTGGCCCCCTATAGAAATGTCCCCTATCAATGAGTACCACACAGAAGGCCTTCTTTGCATGGCTTTTCCAACTTTGTTTCCCACAGGTACAGCAATGTTATTACAACCACACATTCATCAAGTTGATATGCACGAATATGCACTTCACCTTATTCGCTATCACAACAACAAATTTGCCCAACATCCTCGCTTTCGATACTACATATACAATCTAATTATGCGTCATTGAAGTAATAGTACTACCTCTATTTTTGTCAAAAAAAATATTGAAGATATACTACCTCCAACAGTACATGAGCTTGTCAACCAATTGCAAGACATTCCAAATGATAAAATTGGTGAGCGGGTCGCAACATTTGGGTTTCGTTATGTGGAACGCGATCATATTGGAACAAAAGTAGAGTTGAACTAACAAATATGATCAATCAACAAGGTACACCAACATTCCCCTTCACCCTTAGTGCAGCTGACACAAAATGGCCAGATTTGCATGCTCTAATGCCTGGTAAAGGTCCTAATGATTCAGCTCAAGCTTATCAATGGAAGGTTCACAACATCATATCAAATCCACATATTACATCACAATACATGCACAATAGATTCAAAACATTTCTTGAAGAGGTGCTTCAAAAAGGTTTTCATATAACCGATTATTGGTGCAGGTATTATACCATCTATTCCTTCCTGTTTTTCTCTATCTATTTTTTACTTTATACAATTTATTTCTAATATATGCTTCTTCCTCCCATCTAGATATGAATGGAAACATAGAGGATCCACACACATTCATGGTTTTATTTGGTTGGCAAATTCACCAAATATGGACACGTTAGATTGGGAAGACGATGTTGCAGTTGAAGCTGCAAAAAAAAAATTGACACACATGTGACAACTTGGAATCCTCGTAATTCAAGTTGTCCACATCTGAGTCACACCATTCTACTACAAATGATCCATTCAGTCTTGCATCATCGTCGATATTTGCATCAAACTACTTAGGTGACTATGAATAACTTGTCAATTTTGTTCAAAGGCACACCAAATGTTCAGAGTCAACTTGCCTTCACAAAAAAGGAACATCTGTTCAATGTCGCTATGGTTTTCCATATGAGCTGCAAGCTACTTATTTGTTATTCATTGATCCAAATGGACAAAAAACCTACAATCCTGCAAGAAATGATCTTCTTCTAAATATTCACAACCCTACCATGCTTTCAATATGGAGGGCTAATGATGATTGCCAACTTGTTCTTTGTAAACATGTTGTTCTCAAATACATTTCAAAGTATGCATCAAAAGTAGAGCCAAAATCAGAAACCTACCATGCCATTCTCAAATACATTTCAAAGTATGCATCAAAAGTAGATCCAAAATCAGAAACCTACCATGCCATTCTCTCTCGGCTTGCACATGCTACACCAAGTGAGAGCCCCATTCTTCAGCCAATCAAACAATTTCTTGCACAAACAGTTGCAGAAAGAGACATTAGTGCACAAGAGATGTGTCACATGCTGCAAAAACTTCCTCTTGTTCTTTGTATCCGTCACTTCTTTTCCCTAAATGTGAGCCAAACTGTCTTTCGTCGTGTTTCTAATGACACTAATAACACCCCTGCAATGTGCCCCTTCATTTTTGCTTACATGCAAAGACCCATTTCTCTTGAGCATCTAACTATGCTTAAAGCTGCTCATTGTTGGTATTTCTCTCCTAATAGGAAAAAAAATCCATGGAAACAAAACTTGCATGACAAAATTGTTAGAGTCTATCCACATTTCACTTCCATTCCTCCCTCTTATTCTTCATCTTTTGAACCATTTTGTTGGAGTGAACTTCTTCTATACAAACCTTTTCGGTCTATCCCTCATGATATTGTAACCACAACTTTTGAAATTATTTCTCATTGGAATTAGATTAAAGGCACATATGTTGTGTGGCATATTGAATGTGCAGAAGAAGAACCCTCTACACCTCTATCCGATGGTTAAAACTTTGATGCTATTACATTTTCGTTGCCCCATACCATGGATGAATGGGAACTTCTATCTCAAATGAGACCAGGAAATAACATCCAAGTTAATGACCTTGAAATGCTTGGCCATCGTGAATTTGACAAAAATCACAATTGGTCACATAACAATATATGCACCTAATTGCATGAGACAGCAACATCATTCATTGAGGCCAATCGCTTGTCCATTGAACTACATGAATATATCTCGTCCTTCTCCAATTCGCCTAATTCCTTGTCTCCCACACAACGCATAGCCTTTGATCTTGTCATGTCCCTTTTCAGTAACACTACATATGCTCAACCGCTAAAACTGGTGATTCAAGGTACTGCAAGAACCAGAAAATCTTACCTCATATCTTGCCTCAAATTTGCACTTCAAACTGCAGCTGAACAAAATGCCTGCCCACTTCTTCTCCTTGCTCCAACTGGTGTTGCTGCTTTTAAAATACATGCATCTACAATGCATTCTGATCTTTGAATACCCATTGGTGAAATGCACCCTCTTGAAGGCCAATCCCTTTCAAAACCTCAAGAAGAACTTCACCATATTCGCTATATTCTCATAGATGAAATGAGCTTTATCGGTCCAAAAATGTTGACTCAAATTGATGCACACTTATGTCAAGATTTCCCCTTGCAATGTACAATCCCATTTGGTGGTTGTTCCATAATTCTTCTTGGTGACTTTGGGCAATTACCTCCTGTAAAAGACATCCCCATGTATGCAGGCTCATCTGTTGGAACTGCTCTTTGGAGTACATTTGATACTTTTATCATGCTTGAAACAATTTTTCAACAAGCTGGAAATAGTGCTTCTCAAACTACCTTTTGGCAACTCTTGCTAAACCTTCGAAATGCAACACCAACTGTTGAATATTGGGCACTCCTAATGACAAGAACAACCTCATGCCTTTCATTTGTTGAAAATTCTTCATTTGAACAATTTATCCATTTGTATCCCACAAATAGCTTTGTTGTACGGCACAACAAACACATGCTGAAACAGATTAATATGCCAATTGCACATTTCTTTGCAGAACAAAGGAACAAAAATTCACATTAATCCATTGATGATGAACAACTGCCATTAAAGGTCCTTCTTGTTGTTGGTCAACAAGTCATGGTAACTGCTAATTTATGGGTTCAAGCAGGACTTGTTAACGGCTCACTTGGGAAAGTCATTTATATTGTCTACAAGTCAAATGGGAAACCTCCTACCTTGCCATCATTTGTTGTTATCGAATTTGTGCATTACAAAGGACCCTTATGGGATTCTTCTAATCCTACTTATGTTTCAATATATGCAATAACAAGAGGATCCCGTAGACAAATACCACTTCGAATGGCATGGGGTTTAACAATTCATAAAGCCCAAGGTATGACCCTACAAAATGTAACAATAGATATTGGAAACATTGACAGACAAGGACTTACATTCACTGCAATATCAAGAGTTACATCTATTTCAGGTAGTACGCATTTCTCCACCTTTCTCTTTTTCCATATACTCTCGAATGCAAGGCAATCGATATGTTGAATGTAGGAAACAAGAGGAAAGCTTACTTGCTTTAAAGTCTTTAAAACCAATTTCTACTTGAATCTTCTCATGTTATGCTATATAGATGTATTGTTTTTCTTTGGTCACTTGTTTATGTAAAATATCTACTTTTCTTTCAATAAAGATCCAAGAAAATTTTAAATATATACCTAGAAATTGGAGTTTTGGTTTTTAAATTGTTGTTTGTTTGAACAATCTAAAAATAATACAATCTCCCTACCTTGTGGACAAACTAGGCACGGTTTTGAAAGAGAACTACAACAAACTGCATCTGGCAAGGCTCCCCATCCAAACTCATATCTACCTGCTGAAATTTCCAACAGTAATGTTGGAAATAGTTCCAACAGTTTTTCCATTAATACCTCTATAACACGACCTATCTGTATCGCCTGTTTTTGAATATTTTTCTCTGGTTTCCAATACAACTTCTCTAGTTTCCAAGTCACCATTCAAGTCCCTCCATTCCCCAACGCTGCTCCAATCACACTCACGAACAATCTATCTACAACTGAAGAGGGCCAACTTATTACCTGGGAATCTACAGCTTCATGTCTTTCTCTTTGGGAAACCCCTTTTTCTCTCAAGTTATAGGAATCTATAAAATCGAGTTTCTAATTTTCTAAAAAAATAAATCAACACATTAAGAAATTAACATATGTATTATCGAATTTATTGTGTAATCATTTGCAGAAATAGATAAATATTTTAATAAAATAAACTCTATTAAAAGCTTGTCTTTACATGAGTCACTTATAAGGCTGTGAATAAATGTACTAATTGATCACAAAATACTAACAGTAATATTGATCCATCTGAAACAAGAAAACTATAGCTTCATGTCTTTCTCTCTGGGATGCCCCTTTTTCTCACAAGTTATAGGAATCTATAAAATTGAGTTTCTAATTTTCTAAAAAAATAAATCAACACATTAACAAATTAACATATGTATTATCGAATTTATTATGTAATCATTTGCAGAAATAGATAAAGATTTTAATAAAATAAACTCTATTAAAAGCTTATCAGTACATGACTCACTAACAAGGCTATGAATAAATGTACTAATTGATCACAAAATACTAACAGTAATATTGAATCATCTGAAACAAGAAAACTCATAATCCATTAAGGAAACTTAATCAAATAAACAAAAAGAGACATGAACGAATATCATAACTATATTAAATAGATTTGCACAAAATTACAAAACCTCAATTAAACAGAGGTATCTCCAAACTCTTGTCCAGATTTTTGCCTTCCAAAAAGTCGCTATTACATGTGAAACCCACCCTTTAAATAATTATTACAAAGTGTATATTTCCATCAAATTCAGATTAACAAATCTAAATAAAACTAATATCCAAGTAAATCCTGCCATTTGTTCCAAATCCCTAGCAATTCCTCAATGTTGGGATAGTTAGCTGATTCAAAACCAAGTTGAACATCACATTTATAATTGTCCATTTCATTTTTAGCTAACTTATTCCAGATGCGGATGTAAATGTGGACCTTGCCCTTAATAGCCAACGGTTGTCTGATTAAGCGATCCACATCTTCAATCATTATATGATTGAGCCCTTGGATTTTCCCTTGCTTTATCTCTCCAGCGTTCAACATGCTTGATCATCAATTTTGGAGGACAAGCATTTTCAAGAGGAGTTACTGTGGGAAAAAGCAAAGCCTCCATGATACTGTCAACACCATACCATCTTATTCCACACACAGCTTGTGGCTTTTCAATAGTCTCTTCAACCATCTCATTAAGATCAAGCCAAGCACGGAGTATTTTTCTGACTTTCTTTAGTTGAAAGTTGCTAAGATGATAATGTTTTTTGGTTTTTCCTTCATGTACCTTTGCCAGTCCACAATCTCATCAAAATCCTTTGAAGCTTTCTCCCTCTTTTCCATGTGATCTTCAAGTACAACGTCCATCTGACCAAAAGAAATATACGTTTCATAAATATCATTTAAACTGTGAAACACATCAGTTGTTAACTCATAATGGTCCTCATTTATATTCATAGCCAACTCCTTAAATTCTTCTTGTGAAAACCTAGAGAACGAAGAGGAAGCTGCACTTGCAGTTGCATCTTCACATTGCTTTTCAAATGAAGCTATCCTCTGTGTAAAGGAAACATTTGAAGTCTTCTAATTTTGCAGCTCAACCTGAAGAAAGGCACTTTTTGACCTGTAGTTGATTGTACTTATCCTCAGATGTCTTCATAATATCAACAACATGAGCCTCATGTTCCCTTTTACTCTTCTCAATTTCTTCCTGCAACTGGGTTATCTCTTCTTTCCTCCTGTCAAACTCCCTGTTTAAATTGCTAACAGCATGGATATTGGCACCTGTGAATGCACCCAAAGCAGCAGTTGTATCTGTTGCATCTACCTGTGGGTCACCAGACTGCTGAGTCCAAAATATTTGCTCAGAAACAAATACTTCCATCCCACTTTGATCCCTAGCCCTCTTTTTTCCCTTTCTGATCACTGATTTATTAGGTTTGCTATAATAATATTCTCCAAGAGAGACAACAATGTCTTCATCCAATTCAGCTCTTGGATCAATGGATCCAGATGTGTCAATCACTGTAGACACCAAAGAGGATGTTTGGGTAATGATAGGAGAGCGCATGGTCATGGTAATGTGAGTACTCAAAGGAGAAATGTTTTGAACATGCGTTATTTCAGAGATTGAAGACAAGAGTAGCCTTGAATGAAGATTCTAAATATGGAAAGTGCAGATTGACAGCTGCAAATGGTGACGAAGACACTAAATCCTTACTACTAACAAAGTAACTAAGGGTACATGTACGGGAATATTGAAAATTGCTTTGAACAGGGGCTATTTCAGAGATACAAGAGAGCAGTGCGATTGAAGATTCCAAAGATGAGAAGTGGAGATTGAGAGCTGGAAGTAGTGAGGAAGACACCAAAACCTTTTCAGTACCAGATGATGTTGATGGAGTAATGGATGATAGCTCTAGGGGAATCTTCAAAATTGGTGCTTCTGAAATGTTTTGAACAGAATCTCTTTGAAAAATTGAAGACGAGAGTGGGGTTGAAGATTCAGAAGATGGAAAGTGGACATTGACAACTGAAGGTGGTGAAAAAGACACCAAAATATTTTCACTACGAGAAAATGTTGACAAAGTAACTGACGGTAGGTGTAAGGGAATCTTGCAAATTGGTGCTTTTTAAATAACAGGTAGTGAGATGGATTTTTGCATAGTATTATATGTGACATATTCAGGTGTAGATATCAAATCCTGATACAATTGAGACAGTGCGGGTGATATGCGTCCTCCTGCAGGCAAGGTAGATAAAGTATGGATGGATGAAAGGAGCAATGTTGAACATGAACACATAAAAACAGATGAGGATTGTGAAACTGTAGAAACAGGGATAAAATCTTTCTTACCATCACCATCGAACAAATCTGTGAATGATTGCAAATATTGATCCACCTCTTTAGTGACAGGTGCAAAGGCTATCACCTCTTCTTCTAAGTCTGAATCAACCAAATCGATAATAGGAGTTGTGGAGGAAGAAGCCTTCACCTTCAATCTTTTGAATGGTTTTTGTTCAACTATTTCTTCATTATCACTTGGATGACTGACTGCAGGAATCATCGGGATATCAGTAATAGTCACAGCATCTGTAACTGCCTGAGTATTCAGCACGGAGGTCATCATTGCCAGCTTTTTTTTTTACTATGTTGACGTAAGTATTAAGGCTTTGACCTACTCCCTAACTGGTACCTTTGGAAGGTATTCCATTAGACCTTTTTCCTTGTCTCCATCCGAAAAAATTGCCACTGATGAATTTTTCATTGCTTTAGATTCCTTTTCTTCTCTGTCCTTTCTTACTTTCTCCAAGACGCCAATCTGCAGTGCCCTGTAACACTGAATCCTCTCTTTCATTTCCTTTTGATGCTACAAGATGTGGGCTTCCTCATCCTTGATTTTGGCTCTCCCCAACACTTCATAAAATATACTAACACCCTGATAAATAGAATCGTCGGGAATTTCCTCATGCACATAATTAATTTTGATATGGTATTGCTTAAAGTGGGAATCGAGGAATCCCTTGGGATTGTGTTTTCTCTTGTTGGTAAAACCAAGCTTCAAAGACTCTGTCTGTTCACCCAATACTGCATCCCAGGTTGAAGTTGGAATAACCAACGATCCAAGGTGCAAAGGGAATTTAGGCCAGGATTTTTTCTTAGGGCCAATCAGCTTCTTGTAAACCCCATCATTGATAGTTTGGAAAGCCACTTATTCTAGAACCAACCTTTCAGGGAGAATTCTAGGTAGCATATGAACAGTGTTGCTACCCCAAATTTTGATGTATGAAAAATTCTCACCAACATACTAGCCACCTATTGTACCAATCAAACCTGTGGCTTCAGGTGAAAATGTAGGATCTTCCTTCTTGAATATTGAAAAATAGATGGTGCCAAGGAAGTGTTGACATATATCATGGAACCTGAGTGCATAGTTAGTATCCCACAGTTCTGAATAATAAATGGGCATCGGGGGGGGCAAAAAACTCCACTTCCATCCCAAATTAGGATATTCAAACTCAGCGCACAATATATCATAAATGAAGGATGGAAAGAAGAAATTGGGTTTCTTTCTAGCAATGGTCCTCTGGTACTCTTGGATAGTAATTTTGAGTTCTAGCGACAACATGGATGCCCATGGGAAAGAATCGTCGGTTGCTAAAACATGATGAGCTACTGGAGCCCATTCAGACTTGAACACAGAACAATTAGGACAGCCATACAGCCTGCATAACATAGCTGTGAATAAGGAATAGGGTTCTTTGAACCAAGTAATAGGGTAAAGTTTGTCAGACCTCTTCATGAATTTATTAGGTTGGTGCATCCACGATTTTAACATTTCTTCGAAATTGAACCTACTTTTGGAGGCTTTTGCAAACTCTGCATTAAGACGTTGTCTTACCGGTTTAAGGGCATAAGCCTTCGTAAATACCTTGGGACGGAAATTGGCTATCTCTAACCCTCTACTATCATTCAAAAACGGGCTTTTGGGTCCGCATGTTCTACTATCCATTTGACCGCGTCATTGTACGAGAGGATAACAGGTCTAGCAACAACAGAATGAAGTTCAGAATCCCTGATTCTTTCGTAAGCCAACTGGTTGTCTTGAATATCTGAAAATTTGTCATTGTCAAAAATTTCATAAACCCTAGACCATTGAATTTGGTAGGTTTCAGTGATTCTTCCACTAGTATCTGAGAAAGTACCAAAGTTCGGATCCTTGGTGAACATATCCTTTTCCAAGTTTTTCCAGCAAGTAGATCTTGCCATTGTTGCAAATTGGAAAAACTTTGTTTAAAAGAAGAAAAAAAAACGAGAAGCGAAAATTAAAACTAATTCAGGATTGACTACGGTAATAAATTGAATGAAGAAATGACCAAAATACTAACCTGTAATCGAACTAGACTGTGATGAAGTTGCTTGGTAAAATTCACGCAACACAATAATTCACGCAGAGAAAATTCACGCAGCGCAGTAATTCGCAACAGTAAATAAATTGGTAAATAAATTGTAAAAGACCAGCCTATATATATATATATTACACACGTCAAATTAGGAAAGTGGGATTAAAACAAATGGACGATTGAGATTAAACCTAGCAGGATGCGGTTTCATAATGAGATATTGCAAATATTATTTCATTCCGCATCCTAATTCCTGCATCCCGCAATCCAGGTTGTGTGAGCTTGATATTTATTATTTGCATGAATTTTCGTCGCACAACTCGCATCTCAAAATTTGTCGTTGCAGGATTCTGGAGAAATTTGGTAAGTATTATGTGTCATCCCGCTAATCTTTCCCAAAACCCGCATCCCGCATTTTTTTTGTGGGATGGTTTTTGTAAGTATTGTGTGTCATCCCTCTAATCTTTCCCGAAACCCGCATCCCGCATTTTTCGGGTTGCAGGTTGCAGGATCTTGCAATTTAGCGGGAAGACAAAATACATCAAGTTGTATTCAATCGAACCCACAACATGCATCCCACAACCCGCATCTCGATATTTGCAGTTGCAGGATGCGGGATGTGGGATAATTTATGTAAGTATTCTTTGTCAAACCCTCTAATATTTCCTGAAACCTGCATCCCGCAACTTTTGGGTTGCGGGTTACGGGAACTTGACATTTATCATTATTTGCAAATATTCGACATATTCATTGTACGCGTTAATTTTAAGTTGTTGTCAGTTAATTTTTCTTACTTATTTTAAAATTTATAATCGAAAATCAAAACCCCAAAACACAACAGTTATAAATGTATTTACCTTAAATTTCAAAACTCAATATTAATATGCAGTGTCCCAAGGTAAGTCACAAAGGTTGGCTTGTGGGAATAAGAAATCATTGACCCTTTCTCTCTCTCTCATNATCCCTTGAGGTCAGGCTTTGTATTAAAGGTTGATAATTTAAAATAAACATAATTTAAAATCTTTTGGGGTAAAAGCATAATTTAAATACCTAACTATAACTATAACAAAAAATAGAAATAAAATTTAAAGTCCTTTGTGGTATTTACTGTGGGTTGCATGACTATTTTTTAAGTCCTTATGGAAGCAAATGATTAACTATTAGTATCGTTACATAAGGAAAGGATTTTCTATCACTTTAGCAACTATTGACATTAGGGTAGTTCTAGAACTATTACACATTGGTAAGTTTTAAAGTTTTAAAACCCATGCTTGTAACATATTTCGTGAACAAACACCTCCCTAATAACTACCTACCTAATGATAGTCTTAAAAAAAATGAAAACAAATGCCAAGAGTTGTAATCATTTGTAAATGTTTCATACAACATTAAAATCTGAATGGACAAATAAAACTTGAAATAATGGATTAAATGAAACAAATAAAACTTGAAATAATTACCATTCTTCTCTTAAGTACTAAAAAAAACACGCTAATTAAACAAACAGAGCTTGAAATCATTTCTTAAACGAATTCATTGAGAGTCACTAAGGTTTGGTTCAGAGAATTGCTTTAAAATTTGCTTTCATAGATTTGGATCGAGAGTCCAAATGATCCTGAAATGTATTTGAATTATTAACAATGTAAAAAGACCCGTAGTTTAACCATAGACTATTAAGATTGCTCTTATAAGCAAGCACTGTTTTGGAATATATTAACCATAAATTAAGCACAACTATTGAAATAAACAAACCTTAACCAACTAACATTGTTAATAAGATTTTTAATATTAAGCGCTCAAAATCTTGTGAAATGTAATAATTATAATGAATTTGCATCTTTGTTAGCATAAAATTACAAAAAGTTATAGCGTTGACCACTCGTCTGTCTATTGAATCAGCTCATATGCTGCCCTGGTTGTGTGCAAATGAAAGTGGAAGAGCCATTACTGAAACAAATAAAACTTGAAATAATTACCATTATTCTCTTAAGTATTAAAAAAACACACTAATTAAACAAAGAGACCTTGAAATAATTTCTTAAACGAATTAATTGAGAGTCACTAAAGTTTGGTTCAGAGAATTGCTTTAAAAATGCTTTCATATCTTCGATTGTTAGTTAAATCGGTTACATAAAGTAAATTATGATTTTCTTTACCATTGCCCATTATTGACTACACAATATTAGTCTCAGTTTCTTGTTCAGAGTCCAAATGATCTTGAAATGTAGCTAAATTATTAACAATGTAAGATGACCCCAAGTTTAACCATAAACTATTAAGATTGCTCTTATAAGCAAGCACTATTTTGGAATAGATCAACCATAAACAAACCTTAACCAACTAATATTATGATATGACTATGGTTTGAAACCCGGAACACTCAAACTCTTGTGAAATGTATTAATTATAATGAATTTGCATCTCTATTAGCATAAAATTACAGAAAGGTATAGCGTTGGATGCAATAAGCACACTGGGCTCTCGTCTGTCTATTGATTCAGCCACGTATCCTTCCCTACCTGTGTGTTTCGTGCTCAAGGGTGCCTTTCTGCATGGTTTCCTACTGTCAAAGGACTTTATGTGCTTTTTGTGCTCACCCTTGTCCACAATTCCCCTATGTGCTAGTAACATTGTTGTATGAGGGGACTTGGAGAGAAGCATTCTTGTTCTCCTCACCTCCCATGAAGTAGGCTCTCCAATAGGCAATACAGTGGAGTGTGTCCTCAACCTCATCACCACCTCAGAGAAAATTAGCAAGTGGGAATTCCAAACAAGGCGATGAAGACTTCGGACACCCGCCACCCCAATACGAGCATTCACTCTGACTGGCTGTCGCTGAACATGGCCCCCATGCAGTGGGACTTTGGAAGTCGTGACCTCTTCGAGGATTTCTAGGGACACACTCCAGGGACAGCAAAACCATTGTATTGTGCAGCTAGAGGTATGACTATTCAAAAATATTCAAAGTGCATCACATCCAGGCCCTGATGGTTGGCAATTTCCTGGTGCAGACAACGAGAATGATAAAGGAACATAATTTCATATTTTCCAACCATCAGTACCCCCTGACAAATGAGCTTCTGGAACCATACAACCATTGTTGTCTAAACAAAAACTCAAGCCCTCGCGTAATCGAGCACTTTTGGCCTTTCTCTCAGTGTTCATTCATCCTCATTTTTCAGCAGCTTCGGAGGGTGGCGCTATATAGGGTGATCCAGACAAACCCGAAAATAACTTACCAACATAGTTGTACACTTGACAACTGGCAATCATAACAATAGTACAAGTGACAAGTGAGCGAGGATCTTCACTCCTTGCGGAAAATCCAATCAAGTCATCTCCTCTTATATTCAATTATCATACTGGCCATGGATAAGACCTTAGGTGTTCTCCCGCGTTGCTGCCCAGGTGGGTCAAGGAATTTGGACTTGACCTTCCTTGCCATTTCGCCTATGCTGGAGGTGGGATAAGAGCGGATTCGGCTGGCCACGTTTCTTTGCTTCATGTAGAGGCAAGATTTAATGTTTCAAATATCTAAATTTCATGATGGATCCTCGAAGTTGGGACAGCAGGCGATGTTGGGGACATGATCTTGACCTATAGGATGTTGTGAATGGCGTCTGGGGACTCAATTACTAGTCAGAAAAAACATATCATATGTGGGAATGTCCTTTCTGTACCAGGTTCATCGAGACATTTTGTCCACGCTGAGAGATTTGGTTCATCAGCCAATCTCGAACCACGTAGATTTCATTTGCTTCTCCAGTTATATTCACCATGGATCAGCTTCTTATCAAGATCTGCACAATTTAATTCAACAGAATCAACAGAGACCCTCGATCTACAACCTGCCTTCATCTAGATCGCCCGATCGTGGGTACATTTGATATTTCGCCAAGCTGGTCTAATTCAATCCATCGTGCAAGTCTCATCTGCGGAATACTTTCGATCCCTCGATCAAATATCAAATAACATATATACCGTCCATCGTCATCTCGCTAAACTTTCCTGAAACCCGCATCCCGCAATTTTCGGGTTGCGGATTGCAGGAACTTGAAATGTATTATTAGTATTCGCAATTTTCGGCATAATCATTGTATGCGTTAATTTTAGGTCACTGTCAGTTAATTTTTATTATTTCTTGCATACTTCATAATCGAAAATCGAAACCCCAAAACACAACAATTATAAATGTCTTAACCTAAAATTTCAAAACTCAGTATTAATATGCACTCTCCCAAGGTAAGTCACAAAGGTTGGCTTGCGAAAAGACAAAATATGTTTACCCTCTCAACGTTTTTTTGCACCTTTTGGTGCAAATGCTAGTTTTATGAAGGACGAGAAATGAAATGTACATAGCTCATATAATCTTAATTTTTTAAGATTATGTTATATTTATATTCATGTAAATGTGATATACACCAATTTTTTTTCATTTATGTTCGACTAAAAAAAAGAATATTTTCTTTTATATTCAACTAACAAAAAAGGAAAATAAAGTGATTTTAAGAATAGCCTCCCGCCCTTCTTTGTTTTTAAACCTAGAAATAAAAACCAAAGAAATAAATAAGAGAGACGATTCTAGGAATTTCCCTCCCAACCTCTTACATGTAATAGTGTTTGGTGTTAAAACATAAGGAAATTGTTAAGGCAGGGGAGGGGTATTAAAATTATCTCCCTTCCTTGTTGAAAATCAAAAACGCTTTCTCAAATAACGATTCGATCTCAAAAGTGCTTGGCGCATTATTCAATTCAAATGGCATAACCAAAGACTCATAGACATTGCAAATGCACTCAAACTTTCTCTTCTTATAACTCTATCCTATAATTCATGAACTTTATTTCATCTCTTCGCTTTATGCTTGTGTTAACTTAACTTAAATGAACTCTTTTCAATAGTAAATGCTCCTCAAAAGTCGCTTCAATAACTAACCTAAAATAACCTCCTTAACTTTTCAATTAATGCAATGGTTAGCCATAAGCTCATTTCTATATATAGGAGTCGTAATCCTCAAACTCATGTAATAAAGATCTATATTTGTGTGTGGAGATTTGTATCCACGAGGGTTTCTCCACTATAAAGATGGTGTTCATGTTATTTGTGTGTGGAGCCTCTACTTTATTATATATTTTTGTTTTGTTATTTACACAACCCACATTAAAAATATTAGAAAATCAGAGAACATTATTGATGTTTATAGTTCACATAGGTGCTTATGCATAAGTTAAGTGTCAAGTATGTGAAGTTGTTCACTACATCTCTAGGTACTTAATTAATTGATTAAATGACTTTTATATCTCTTTCCTAAGTCTAACTTAGGAAAAGCACATTATTTAACTTAATGTTGGTTATTGACTAAAAGTGAACTTAATATTAAGTCATAACAGTTGATCTTAATAATCTTGTCCATCCGTCACTTTGGATATTGGGGGTTAGGGTTTTGGTCATTGAGATGCTATAAAACAAATCCTAAGGAGAGGAGAAAGACACAAGATCACAAGATCATTTTCAAAAAACGTTTTTGAAGAGAAGAGTGAGAGACTCGGTGGTTGATGAAAAGAGAGAAGAGATTTGTGGCTAGAGGAAGATTTGGAGAAAAGAGAGAGGGTCGATTTCACTGTGTGTGTGTGTGTGTGTGTGTGTGTGTGTGTGAGAGAGAGAGAGAGAGAGAGAGAGGTCGATCCATCCGATGCCCTACCAACCAAACTAGTAGAGGGTCGATCAGTACCAGCCATAGAGGGAACCATATGATCTGTACCAATCCGTAAGTTTGGCGTATGCAGGCACAGGGGTGATGCATGGAGATCCAAGGGGTCTATTTGGGTGAGTCAAATTCTCTTCAGTGAGCTGATTTTCTCTAGGAGGGTCAATTTAGTGAGAGAGGAAGACTTTTTCTTAGAGATTGAGTTACAAGTTCCACTGTTGTAATTTCTTATTTTCTCTTTGAGACAAGATAATAAAAAATACATTGATTGTTGGTTTTTCCCCTTTGGGGTTTCCATGGTAAATATTGTATCAAATGTGTGATTTATTTCTTGTTTATTTTGTTGCATCATATTGTATCAAATGTGTGATTGATTTCTTGTTTATTTTGTTGCATTATTGGTTATGATATTTCTATTTACAATTTGCGTATATAAATCATTGAGAATAGAAATAAAATTTTGGTGGAGT
The DNA here is from genome assembly GCA_001517045.1 of Pseudotsuga menziesii. Lineage (NCBI taxonomy): Eukaryota > Viridiplantae > Streptophyta > Pinopsida > Pinales > Pinaceae > Pseudotsuga > Pseudotsuga menziesii. The sequence goes on from LPNX010566983.1 coordinate 121,304, forward strand.
AAACGTTAACATGGTATCAGAGCAAGATCAAGTCTAAGAGAAGTAAATTGGTTTGGCAAGGGTTTACAACAGGGAAATATATATATATATATATATATATATATATACTCTCTTTGGTTACGTTATTTGATTAGACAAGATGGCAACAACTGTACTGAGATTTGAGGATCGATTAGAGGGTGCATCCAACATCAGCTAATGGAGAACGAGATATGGAAATTTGTGGGCAAGCAATTCTCAACTCCTACTAATGTTACACAACTAGTTTCCCATAACTAGAAGGGCATGAAAGCCAAAAAGATTATTTTGGATGCAATGAAGGATCATGTGATAGCTCATTTGTCTAGAAAGAAGGACGGCAAAATAAATGTGGGAGGTTATGAGAAAGCAGAGTGATAGCCACAACGGAAAGATGGCATTGAAGCAAGAACTCAGGAGCACCAAGATTTCCAAATCATACAATGGATTCTTATCTCATCAATATCACACAGGTTCGTGATGAGTTGGCAGCAGTTAGGGAGACAGTGGAAGATGTAGAGTTGGTAAGGGTAGCACTCAATAGCTTCACTAAGCCATGGGATCCCTTTTTCAAAGGTATTGCTGGAAATAATATATATATATATCGAGGACTGGTCGGAGGGTGCTTCCAACGTCATTCCCTGGAAGGAATGAATAGCATTAGCGCTAATGGAGAACAGGATCTAGAAATTTCTAGACAAGCAACTCCCAACTCCTAGTGATGTTACACAATTGGCCGCCCATAACCAGAAGTACATGAAATCCAAAAAAGATTATTTTGGATGTAGTGAAGAATGATGTCATACCTCATTTGTCTGGAAAGAATACAACTAGATAAATGTGGGAGGCTCTGAAAAAGCTATACCAGAGTGATAACCACAGCAAAAAGATGATCTTGAAGGAAGAACACAGGAGCACCAAGATGTCCAAATCAGATACAGTGGCTTCTTATCTCACCAAGATCACAAAGGTTCGTGATAAGTTGGCAACATTTGGGGAGACAATGGTAGGTGTAGGGTTGGTAAGGGTAGAACTAAATTGCTTCACCAAGCCATGGGCACCCCTTTGTCAAAGGTATTGTTACATAGAGGATCTTCCTAGCTGGGAGAGGTTGTGGGATGACTTCATCCAAGAAGAAATTCGAGAAGAATCTATGTATAAAATCCAAAAAAATAATGAGAAGGAATACATTACTCTTACAAGTCATACAAATAAGGGCAAAGCAAAGACTAAAAATATTAATCAATTTCGTTTAAAAAAAATTATATATTATTTTATAAGTATACTCAACCTTATTTCTATGAAAAATAACCATTAACCTTGAAATTTCTCATCCTTAATTTCATTCTCACCTTTACCCTTAATAAGTTATACTTTATCTAATCTTATTTTTTTAGTACTCACTATTATGATTTCTAATTGATATTTTTTGTTTTTATTGATTATTTTAATTAGATAATTTAATTTTTATTTTCCTATATAATAAAAAAAATTAAAAATATTTTATATTTTATTGTAATTTATTAGTAATTTCTTCTCACTTTTAATTTTTAGTCTTGGTTACTATTACTTTTAATTATGATTAATTTAGTTGTAAATAATTTAAAATTTTGATATTTTTAATTCTAGTCCTTTCCATATATATTTATTTTATCCTTAATTCCTTTCTTTAAAATAATTTCTTAGTTGAATATCCTTAAATACTAATTAAATATATAAAACTATTCTCACATTTTCTTGAATTAACCAATTTAATCCCCGCCTTTATTGGCTAATAATTATTATTTGTAGTATTAATTTATTCATAATGTATAGGGGCGACAGGGGGGGTTCTCATTACCCCGGAAGGAAAACAGAAAATGTCATATTCTTGGGGTCTTGGACTCGAATCAAACAATGTGGCTGAAGCTTTGGCCCTATGGCAAGGCCTTCAACTTGCCAAAGCTCGAGGTATCAATGAAATTGTGGTTATTGGAGACTCTAGGCTTGTTATCTAGGCTCTCACGACAAGAATCCATCCCACGAAGTGAAGATTCGTCACATGTTAAGGAAAATTCAAAGCTTCGTCTCCTTCCTCCAGGGAATCGATTTTTTTCATGTCCTCAGAAATCATAATACTTTGGCTGATTTGGCCACGAACGTAGCATCCATCTTAGACAAAGGTGTCCTCTTGCTGAACACAACTAGTTCTTGTTGTCATATTCCTTATCCCTCGAATCTATGACTGCCCATATGACCCTCTGCCTCAATCCCAAGGGGCCTTCTCTGAGGTCTACCACGTGGTCCTCCCCTCAACACGTGGAGTGTTCCTCCCTCTCCCGTGGAAATCCTTGGAACCATGTGAAGGCGTGTGGGCATATGCATGTGGCACCGGCTAGTTTAAAGGTGAAAGGGTTTCCGTACACATGTCTTAGGCCACTATCCAATCTGTCTCTTGTCACCCCGATTTGGCATGCTTCTGATCCCCTCCCTCTGTGCATTCTGGAGATCTCTCGTCCTTCCGCATCAACTGGACTGATGACAAGCGATGTGCATGGTATTAAACAAGGTGGTGGATGGCTCTATATTCCTCTTCGTTGGATAATTTGCAGGTTTACAGGAGTTACAGGTGCTGTCGTAATTTTCAATCATTTTCGTTTCCATTTTTTTTAAATTTTAGACCCTCCTTTTAATTTTGTCTTGCCTGGATTTGTTTTGGATTGCTGAAATTTGTTGTCCTCTGTTACAAATTTGGATCTTTTTAGGTTGAAATGAGGTAAATTGTTCACCATTTTCGGAAGTTGAATGACTATCTTTTTTCTGCTGATGCTTTTGACTGTGGAACTTGAAGTTCTTGGTTTGTCGATAATTTCCTTTTTAGCTCTCGGAATTTTATTGAACAGTGGATCGGGGCCACAGTTCTCTACGCAGCCACCGTTGTGAAAGCTAACTAATGAACGTCCCAATGGAAGTCATGTTTTTCATCGATGGTTTATCTCCTTCATTTATTTTTCAAAAACTTTCACTTTTTTACTTTTGGCATTGTTTTGCTTATCACTGTCGGAGCATTAGTATTCTAAGTCGCCACCATTTCAGAGGGCAGATGGCAAACATTCCGACGGATTAGTTCTTACCCTTGTCGATTCCGTGGTTTATTGCTTTTTATTATTTTTGTTTTCTCTTCGCTATCGAAACGGTTTATGACTTTGATCGAAAGTCATAGTTTGATTGTTTTCCACCGTTGCAGCTCTGTAGAGAACTAACCATCCAACATATAGTTGTTTCGTTCGTCGATGGTTTGTTCTAATTTTCGCCGATGTTTTCTATCGTTGCAGAACCCTTAGTCCATGTGACTTCCGCCGTTGCAGCTCCTTGGTTAATTAATCGCCCGATGCTTAGTTATTCCGCTCGTCGATGAAGGTTTTTTCCTGCCGACATTTTTCACCGAGAGGTCTATATATTGGGATGAGGTGTTATTTTATTGTTTATCCTTGTAAAAAACCCACGCTTGCTCTGTCCCTGTCGAGTCAAACTGTACATCAGTGCTTAGCTTTCTGGATTTTGTTCGTTTGGGGTGCTTCCGTGGAAGTGTTGGACCATCCCGTCGACTGCAGTTTTCTTGCCAGGTAGGCCAGCCATGGTTTCTCCTGCCTTTTGATTATATTGGTCATTTTGGGAACTAGGGTGTTCTCCTGGTTAGGTTTTCCCACCGTGGTGTAGTTAGCTATCTAGAATGGTTTATCATTACGGCGTGAGGTATCAGTCAGAGTGACAGTTTTTGGCAGTGGGGGTTTTTTTCTTGAGCTTGTTTTTGAGCCATTATGGAAGCTTGAACCCGGTCCAGAGGTTTAGGAAGTTGGTGCAGACAAGCATTACGCTGTCTAAACCGACTATTGTCGGGTTGCTTATGGCCATCCGGGGTGGAGAAGTTTCAGTTTTCTTTTCGTCGTAGGAATTTACCCTATTTTTTCTGGGACGCCGGAGGGTTTGATTTTTGGTCAAATTAGGATTTCCGCGTAGGGCCACACTTTTGAAGACTAGCCTCACTGATAGGGTGTTTCGTTTTGGTGAGTTAGAATTCATTTCGGTTTAATCGATGTATGTTCTATCTGGGTCATTTTTTAGTTACAGACAGACTTAGAAATTGTCAGACCTAGTTTGCAGAAGTTCTTTTTGCCTGTCGTTCTCTATTAAGCATTAATTTTCTGATAGTTTATTTTTTGAGAATTCATATGAAAGAAGTAAATGTTTTTATATTGTTTTTCTTCATTCTTAGAACACTAACTAAAAGCTCCAATAGCCTAAGAACATGTTTGGTCTATGACAGGGCAACTTCTTCAAAGGAGATATGTCTAAAAGACAAAAGAAGAAGTCTCTTGTTGCTGAGGGAGAACCAGATGTGGAAATCATTACTAAGGTGGAATACATCTACGAAGATACCAGAGCTACCATCGGGGTAGAGCCAGATTACAAATGGGGTGAGATATATCGGATGATTTCAAATCAGGACGTGCCTGATGCAGGATTCAAAGAGCTAACTATATATGCCAATATCGAGAAATCAGCTCTTATGAAGGTAGCCACAAGACTTGAGTTGTTCCCATGCTCAGAGGTGATTAGTTGGATTCTGCCTAAGGCAGATTTGACCACGATGATCTTAGAAAATACTGCCAAATAGGGCTATGTTGCATACAGTCCTGCTTATGTCTCACTGATATATCACCTACCTCCTGCTCAAGTATACTTAACTAAAAGTTGGTTGAAAGAGATAAATTTGGACCTGGTTGAAACAAGGAAGAGAATGATGATACCTGGGAAGAAATTTCGAACCAAGCCATCAAGAGAGTATGATACAACCACTCTCCGGACTCCTTATAGGTTTATAGCACTGATGTTGAATAGAGTGTTTGGGAGAGCTCATGGTAAAAGTTTCAAGTTGGGATGGATACCCATTATTTTTTATGTGGCCACTCAGGGGACCATATTCAACTGGGCAAACATAGTGTCCAATAGCGTCTCAGCCTACATATCTTCAGCTTTGCGAGGGTGTCCCAGAAAAATTCAGAGTTCTACATGAGCTCTATCTTAGTGGACTGTATATTATGTACCCAGACATTTCCAGCCTTAAGGTGCAATTGGGACAGGGACAGAACCCCTGTGTACGTTGTATACAAACTATTTTGGTCACACAAATATTATAGCCATTATAAAGAGATATGTGAACATTTCATTATTCCTTTGTACACTTTAATTTTCCTGACATAATGCAACTGTATGTCCGTGGAGGCATTCAAAGTCATTGAGGAACATGGGAGTTACTATTTGACTGAAGAGGGGATGTACATCAGAATGTATGGTTTCTCTAGGGAACCTTCTCTACTCCCTAAGTATGCCACTGATTATGTGGTACATAAGGAAGCAATTAGGCAGGTGTATCTTGATGGTGTAGGAAGCTTTTTGTTTGAAGATAAGAAGGCAGCTTATCCTACCATACCTTTTTGGTTAGGGAGTTATAAGTCTACAAAGGTTAAACAGGCTGTTGAATTTGTACAAGAGTTGGAGCATTTTTATTTTGGGGAGATGAACTTCCACAGGAATGACTCCCAACATAAGGTTGCAGAACATTGCAAAGAGACAAATGTTCATTTTGAATATACAAATTTTTGGGACAAGGATGAAGAAATCTTCAGAAATGCAAAGAATATGACTACATTGAAGAGGAGGTTTAAACAGAAAATCACCATTGTGGGTGGTAAGGGCAAAACCGCATAGAAGAAAGCTGAAGAAGAAGAAGCCAAAAAGAGGGAAGAGGCCCTGCTAGGAGGATAGTAGAAGAGGTTGAGATTTTGTTAAAGAATGAGGAAGAAGAAAGAAAGAGAGCTGCAGAGGAAGCAGCAAAGAGGGAAGAGGAAGAAAGAAAGAAGAAGGAAGATGCAGAGATAAAGAAAAAACAAAAGGAAAGCAAGGGTCATAGGCTAACAGGATCACAGACGGACCAGAAAACTATTGACCCAATAGATACACAAGAAGCACACGAGCATACCGATCAAGGCCATGGACAAGACAATCCTGACCCTCAGGAGTCTGCTGCAACTTCTGGCAGCATTCAAGAACAGGTTGTTTTTTCTGGATTGAAGTTGATACCTTTTATGCAGAAAGAAGGTGAAGAGGTCCCTGATTTCAGCACCATCTTCTATGACAAGGAGAAGAAGAGGATTTTCAAACACAGGGTCTTCACTTAGTGAAACCATGCCATAGCACGTTCATTCGTGGCATATGAAACAATACCCCTATTTTCAAAAAATATTGGAAAATACCTCCCAAAATCATTTTTTTTAACCCCCTCCCAATATGCCTTCCCGATTTTTAAAAACCCCTATTTTCCCTATATATTGCATGTATCCATTTTTTCATTTACATTTTTTATACCCCTTTATATTTCTACCTAGTATATTGACATGATACCCCACATACATTCTACAATGCACCTTGCTTCTTTCGATGTATATTGTGGATGCACATTACTTCACCCACAATGATCAACATCATAGAGATCACATTCATTTCCTAAATTAACACTAGTTTGTCACTCTTCCTTTGACCCTTTTCCTCTCAACAATGGACAGTCACATCAAGGTTCTACATGATGTCTAAAACATGGCTAAACACTCACTACTTGACACTACTTGACTATTTTTCAAAATCAAGAGAAAAAACACCAAAGGCTTGATAAAAATCGGAGTATATCTACACAAATATTGTTAAATATTTTTGACAAATAGAGATATGTTTTTACCTTTTTCCTCTTAACAATGAACAATCACATCAAGGTTCTGCATGATGTCCAAAACAAGTTCAGAAAACCAAATAACTAACTGCATTTTCTAACCATTTGTCACACATTTTTAACCAAATAACTAACTACATTTCTAACCATTTGAAAACCAAGTTCAAGATATTTGTTTAAGCCTACATCGTTTGAAATTTTGTTGATTGTTTTATGTGAATGTCATGTTACATAACGTTACACAACAAAACACTTTCAACATCTCCCCATGCTAGGTTGTAAGCGCCTCCCTACTCTCAGTGCAATAAACAGGTTTAGTCAAATATTAATACAAAATTGTTAACTACTAACAAGAAGATTATGCCTCAGTACGAAGTTCATGAGGAAACATTGCAATTATTGAAGCACTATCCATATCAACAGGTTGTCCATCAAAGAGATGAGCCTGAAGCAATCCATGTGCTCGTTGTTATGCAAGGACCTCTGCTTGTATATCTAGAGGAAGGGCAGCAAGGAATTATGGATCGATCTCCTCAATAGCTGGTTGTTGATTATTTGTAGGTTGTGCCGCCTGATTCTACTGGGAAGCAAGCACCTATGTTCTTAACTCTTCAAGAATAGCCTCTAGGAATGTAGGATCAATAGAATTAGATCCCGCCACCACAGTATTTTGTTGCTGCTCACTGGGAGTATGAGCAGGCACATTTTGACTGCTCTCCCTGGCAATTTCCGGTTGGGCTTGTTCTCTATTACTATTTTCATCTTGCACACCTTCCATATTTCCTGATGCATCAATCTGTCCGAGGTTTCTAGTTCCATCGGCACTTCCAATTTCTACTTCCAAGCTACGAAGGCTTTCACCTAATGTAGCACCACTACCACTACTATCTTGGCTCATAGCTTCAACATCACGCATGACTCGCTCATTGCGCTCATCTTGCATCTCAAGGTCATGGTGAACAGCACCTATAGTCTGAGTTCCTTGCTCCAAAGAAGCCTGTTGCAAAGGTTGAGTTGAAATAGTGTTGGTATTATTGGCACTATTATATTCAATATGGGATTTCCCATGTTCCTCAGTTCTCTGTATATCATTTTCCTGTGATTGTAGATTTTTTGTCATTCCAGTACCATCTTCTGCAGCTTGTGAAGCAGTAGATTCACCTTTTTCCTGTGATCTAGTGGTATCATGGGCCTGATTTGATGGAGTATCATCAACTTGCTGAGCTCTCTGTAACTGAGAAACAAAATGCTCCTCAATCCCCAATGCTATGGTAGTGTCACTCATTTCTCTAATCTGCTAACTATCATCATCCCATCTACTCGAACGATTTCCTGGCCATCCACTTCGAAGTGTTCAAAAAATCGAATCTAGATGGGATGGAGCTCAAGTACTTTCAATATTATTCTCAGTGACAACCCTATCATTCTCTGCAATCATAATCTCCATAAGTGACATCTCTCTCCCACAGCTTGTAAAGGTAGAAGAATGGCATGTTGGCTCACAAAGATGTCAAGAGTGCAATTTATATGCTACATAGTTGCTTACAAGTTATTTCTTCTTTAGTCATTTTCTGCATTTCTTTTTGTAAATATTTTTCTGAGAATATAGGATGTATTTTTCAAAAAAATAAGGTAGGGAATGTTAATTTGCATTTGTAGCCGGTTCCATTACATTCAGAGGAAGAACATGGAACGCGCCAAGGTGTTGATGACAGAGAGAGTAAACGAAATCTAGATGGTATTCCAAATGGAAGATATCACACATACATTTCATTCCTCAATTGCTCACATTTACTCATAAAGTTTTGCAATTATAACACTAGGGAATTCAATGGATTCCATACATAGTAGCAAGATTCGAATACGATTCAATATGGAAAAAATGCATAACGAGAAAATCTAGTACAGATCCAATACAGAAGTATACATCTCATAGATACGAAGAAAGTGCATTTTGTTCCACATTTTAGAAGAATTTCATCCTCAAGAATGCACAATAAATCAGCAAAAATATCATTCCTTGAAAATTTGGTTATTTAGTTTTATATTTATAGGCCTTTTTAGGTTTTTGTTAATGTTTTTGGCGTTTGGAGGCCTTTTTTTGGTCTAGGGGTGGATAGGTATCAAAGACATGAGGTATACCATATAGTATCAAAGATATTAAAAGTACATTGACCATACCATAGACATACTGTACTGATACTTCACCAAATTTCGTACTTCTACCGAATTTCCATATAACAAAAGGCAATACAATTGAATCTTGCTACCATGAATATGCATTTATGCTGGTTTGAGCAAGGATCTTCCTGAAAAAAACATGTTGAAGTATGAAGACCACAACTGGACACTAGCATTGGACCATGAACATATTGCTTTCCATTACAGGTTACTGGTTATATTTCAGGCACTAGCACTGGCACTTAACTTGTCAGACTATGATCTCTAAGTAGAGGAGTTAATGATCTCTTTATGGTACTTACACTTTAGCTTATTTTCTTATTCTCAAAATTAAGGAAACAATATGTTTACAGTGTTTCTTTGTTTAATGTTTCTAATGATGCATGTACTGTCATTTCTCTGTTTCCTAAGATTTTGAATGTGTTGATTCTGAAACTTGTACCCATTTTAGACACATTACCCATTTCCATGTTTTAGGTGTAACATAGATTACAACTTGAAAAAGGTTGAAGTTCCTCTACTGCAATTCGGCTCCTTAAGGTTGAAGTACTGAAACTTCCTCTGCTACAAGACACTAATCATCTACCCTACTAGAAAATGCAAGATACAAATTGGAAACATTGAGGCTTTGTGCTAAGACAGCTTGATAATGGCCTTATTTGCATCTGGGTTTGTTGAGATCATTATGTTAGCAGCTCATTTTTGTGATGTTTTAAGTTTGTGTTCACCTTTAGTCCTACTTGAGGCCTACCTGTACTATAGGACCTCTTCTTAGAATGAAAATTGAAAACAAATATAATCGGGAATTTGATCAAAGATGTTGGGTTTTTAGGACCTCGTTTCTATGGTTGAATAACTCAGCTATAAAATTTCCTAGTTCATTTCGGTTTTCATGGGATAGCCTAAAGAATTTTAAATGCAAATGCTTTTGTATTTCTTTCTAGTGGGTTCGAGGCTATATAGGATGAAATGTTTTCCATCCTCTAAGGCTTGAGTTATGCAAATTGTCCCTAGGCAGTTTTCCTTGGGTTAATCTGATCTTTGAATTGTATTTTCATTGGGAATTTAGGGTGCTCAAAGTCTACAGTTTACTTTTGTCCTTTTATAGTTATAGGCACTGTAAAATGTTACCGTTTCATGCAAGTTTCTGAGTACAAATTTTATGTAAAATAGAATTCTGAACTAGTTTTATAGCTTCTTACAATATAGAAAGGCAAGATTATTTGGAATAAATGGGAGGTATAACAAGGCCAAAGGGATTATGCCAATCCCCAAAAAAAAATAATTGAAGACTTCAATGACCAACTAGCTCTTAGACTAATATAAGCTCCAAACTGATTTCTCATATTTCCCCTTTTATATTAGAATTCTCAATAGTTGCCAGCTGGGTTGAAATGCATATGAGTTTCATCATTACAAGGCTTAGGGATATTTTCATCAAGTGCTAACAGACTGAGGCAAGATCAGAAAAGACACAGGAGATGCATTGGTTGTTTCTAATAGGCTACTCAGTGGAGACAATTCAGTTAAGTTTAAAGTTGGTCATGTATAGAAAAATGAGGCAGAGACTACTCGGGATTGGAACCTTACATCATATGCATACTTCCTTTCTCCAATTGCTAAAAAGGTTTCATCATCAAACAACTCTAAGAGTTTTCCTCAAGTGCTAAAATATTAAGGAAAGAACAGAAAAGTCACAGGAGAATCAAATACATTGGAATTTGGGTCATATAGCTTCAAGTACACACCCAGGACTTACACTTGGCCTCATTGGATCCCACTTGGGGGGCTCTAAACCCAGGTCTCCACGTTAATGCAAGCCTGATTACCTTGTTGCTTTCCACTAGACCACACTCATGTGGGCCCCTTTTGCCAATTACCAAAAAGGTTCATCATTACAAGGCTTAGGGATATTTTCATCAAGTGCTAACAGACTGAGGCAAGAATAGAAAAGACACAGGAGATGCATTGGTTGTTTCTGATAAGGAGATCAGAAACGGGCTACTCAGTGGAGACAAGTCAGTTAAGTTTAAAGTTGGTCATGTATAGAAAAATGAGGCAGAGACTACTCAGGATTGGAAAATTACATCAGATGCATACTTCCTTTCTCCAATTGCTAAAAAGGTTTCATCATCAAACAACTTTGAGATTTTGCCTCAAGTGCTAAAAGATTAAGCAAAGAACAAAAAAGTCACAAGAGAATCAAATACATTGGAATTTGGGTCATATAGCTTCAAGTACAGACGCAAAAGGTTTTTAACAGAAACCACCTATCACCTATAGAATACAAACTTAGCAAGCACCAAGGTTACTGAGGATCTCCTGCTCCATGCCAGGTGTTACCCCCCTTTTTGCATGGGTGTCTACACGTGAATTTTTTCACATGCTTCAGCAAGGAGTGACATGTTGATGGAGATTTGGGTGGCCTCTGTTCTTCGATGTTAGATCCTTGCTTCTATGTGATGGTGCCCTAGTGATTGATGATGTTCTGGCATTGATAGATCTTCACACTAGTAGCCATGGAATGTTGTTTTTGCTTGATGCTTCAATATCAATATATTCTCATCTGGATGATTGTCTTGAAGTTATATCTCGATGACTTTCTTCTTGTACATATTTGCTTATGCAACATTGATAGAGTGCCCTATCCTTTTGAGCTGATATGGTATTTTGGATAACATACACTCAAAATTATTGAAAGGCATGGCTGGTTTTCATGGTGTATTGGTGTTTGAGGGATGATTTGGATTGCTTATGGTGTATTGGTGTTTGAGGGATGATTTGGACGGCACCCTTGTCCCTAAGCATTTGTCTAACTTATGTGGATATGATGACATTGTAAGCCTCTTTATAGAGTTTAGGATGTAATTCAAGTATGTACTCTGGAACCCTAATTCATCACTCATACTAGCAGAATAGAGTTGACTACTGGTTTGAAGATAGCAGTCTGGGCAGGAAATACTAAATGTGGCACATTGTAGAGAGGACATTAAGGGCAATAGCTACAAGGATTTTTTTAGGTTTTGCTCCATAAAATTTTGGACAAACTAGCATTGACAGAGCAGACTGATGATGCCTTTTCAGACATGTCTATAACTGTTCTATTCCTTGGATTTATGGAAGACTCAAAGCATACAAATACCCATCTACAGCATGACTTCTTACATTTCTGGAGGCCTATAAACTAGTAGCATATTGGCAGCAAAACAAGGATGTTTTCAGCAGTAAATATGGGCAGGAAGAGCACTAAATCTAACTGCAAACTTGTCCTAGTAGATATGTTTGGTTTTGAACAGCCCTATTGCTTCTTGCCACATTGAAGAATGCAAGCAACAACATTGAGATGGATTGTGGGACTTGGAGGTCAAACCATTCATACATGGAAATAAATTAAACAAGATTGTCAAGAAGCAATGATTGTCTAAATAATTTCAACATTAGAATATTGATTCATTACTGGAAGAGAATGAAATGAATACAGGAAACAAGATTTGGTACTACTGAAATAAAAGAGACATAACTACAGGAATTCAAAATTTTGCTAGTCGCATAGTGTGGACAAGACTCACTCTAACTACCAAAATATGCTACTCAGTGTTGTCTTTGCAATATCTGTCCAACTAACACTAGGATTATAACCAAGTCCTATACCATGCCAAGAACCAATATAGTTCGTATGTGGACCTGTTAGTTTCAATGTGGGCCAAGATCGCTCAAACACCATTCCTATAATCCATAAACTCAACACTTTGAACAAAATTTGACTAGAGTCTATCACTTGAGCGGTGACACTTGGAGATGATCCAATGGATGAGATCCATTTTGATCCATTGGCACATAAAACCAACATGTCTGATTTCCAATAAGAGGCGCACAACTATGTTAATGTATAAGGATGAGTATCGAAACTGAATAGGGGTACCAGAACTGCTCTGCTTCAATCTTAAACAGGCGCTCCATAACCAAACACCTTTCAAACTACCATGAGACATCATGAACCTATCAAACTCTTCACACCGACTGTCCATCTTGATTAACCATCACACCTTGATCATACGATTGTTGCCATACTACACAAACAACTTGTCATCAATGACACTATGTCAAACAATATTCTGTTACGAGGTTGACATCAATGACACTATGTCAAAGAATATTCTGTTACGAGGTTGACATCAATGACACCATAAATTTATCCATGTTGCACAAGTGACCAAAAACAGATCAATGGGACTGCTAAGTGTTAATTTTTCTAATACCGTCCACCTAGATAATTATTTCCTAGTGATTTCCTTCAAGAATTAAATCGCAACTAATTAAATAATTTAAACTGACTAGAATTTGTTAACAGATATAAACAGCGGAAGAAAAATGGAAAACAGAACTTCTCAATAACACATACAAAAAATGTATGCCCTTCAAATCTGTTTTTTATTAAAATAATATACAAGCATGTAAGGGATCCCTTACTAGGAAAATGGCCCAATGAAGAAAATACAATCTACAACAAATCTAGCAAATTTGTCCCCTTGATAAAATCTTCTTGCTGCAAATCTTCCCCAAAAAGAACCCCTGCACCTGCTGCTGCCCTGTACAGCCTACAGAAAATGGCCCAAGGCTTGTTGTACGACCAGCCCTGTACGACTGTCCCTATAAGTCTGAAACCTCCACCAAGTTGTCACAACCTCCTACAACTGTTTCCTGGTCATTGTACTCTTCTTCCTACCAAATCTGGATATTAAAAGTCCTTCTCTACTCTCAGGAATGAATCACTTTTGAGGACTTGTCCAGGGTTGGGGTTTCCCATTTCAATGGTCTCTATAAGGAACATAATAAAGCTACAATAGCAGAAGTTGTAAAATGGCAACTATGTTCCCTAGCTTTGTCTCTGAGGAGGACATTGTAACTTTACTGGAGAAGGTAACAAAAAATGAGCTTCAGGAGATTTTGGATTCTTTAAAAAAGACAAAAACCCCAGCCTAGATGGATGGCCAATAGAGTTTTTCTAAGATTTTATGAGGTGTTGGTAGGAAAATCTCTTAAGGGTTCTCAAGGAATCTGGGGTTTCTGGTAAGATGTTTGACAGCTTTCATGTCCACTTCTATAGCCCTCGTCCCTAAGTTTGATAATCCTATTAGTTCTGAAGAATTCAAGCCAATTTCATTGTGTAAATGTATCTATAAAATTAGATCAAAAGTAATTGCTAAATGGATAAAGGCTCTGCCATCTAGGTCCATTCTCCAAGAATAGTTTAAATAGTTCACTGGATGGTATATTCGTAAGGTTGTAGGGGTGGCTCAGGAAGCTTTTCATTCAATTGAGGTAGCAGAAGGGCTTAAAAAAACTCTTTTAGAGGCCAAAAAATTGGGGGCTTTTAGAGGTATAAAGTTGGGAACCAAATTATTTTTGTCTCATCTTTTGTTTGTGGATGATATTCTTCTATTTTGCGATGGTTTGCACAAAGATGCTAAAAAATTAAGAGAAGCATTGGACATATATTGTCTGGCTAATGGAATGCAAATCAATGTAGGAAAGTCCTTTATGGGGGTTGGAAAAGAAAACAAAGTTCTATTTATGCAATTTTTTCCTTTTCTCAAGTTGAATGTCACCAGGGCATTAAATATTAGGGGTTCTCCTAGTGCATAGTTAAGGTTCTAAAAGGTGATCAGCCCAAGTGGCAGGCTGCCCAGTTTCCACAGCTGTCTGTCCTTGTTCTAAGATAAAAAGCATCACATTCATTTTTAGACAAAACCCAATGCTAATGTCACTTCATTCCAGAAACCACAAATAAAGCACCAAGATAACAAAAGCAAAATGTCAATTTATACTTACCAGGTTTTTCCATTTATGATAGATCCTTGTCATGTCCTTCTTTTTCCATTCTTGCAAGTCAAATATATTCATGCCATATGCCCACGTACAGGAATTTGGGTCAAAGTCCCTCACAATAAGAGGATTTGAGAAATTCGAAGAAATTCAGACGATTTGGAAAATGAGCTGCCCTTCCCTGACCACATCACATGACCAAGGTCTACTACCCAGACAGTATAAAGAGTGGAGATATTTTCCCCTCAAACATTTTGTATCCCAATATATCCAGAGTTAAAATGATCTAGAATCACAAATAACATGACCTTATTAGAGATTAGAATATAGATACCCACTTGCAGATTGCCCATTTGAAAGGAATCCTTGTAACATTTGCATGAAGAGCTTCTTGAACATCAACCCTGTTTAAATATCCCTTTGCATATACTTTAATACATGGGTCATATCCACCGTAAAAGAACCTCATTGTTTTGCTTGAGATCTGCAAGTACTTTTCAAGAAAATTATAAAGTAAAAGGAAAAGAGAATTATAAAGTAAGCTTCCTATACTTTTCAAGAAAACCAATACTTTTCAATAAAACCAAACAAACATAATTTTCATCTCTTTCAAATTAACACTCCATTATTCACTGCGTTAAAGTTGGTCCTCAAGAATCATCAAATGCCATGTAAAATAACAACATGATAAGGTAATGCACAGTAGATATCAACAGTAAACAATCATAACCAATATTTGAATCAAGCATATACTCAGATTTTTCAAATTTGATCTTGTCACCAAAGGGACAAGTCAATATAGACAAACAATTTATGTACCTTGCGAGAGATCCATAGAGGGTTAAACCATAAGCATACGGACAACATACTGACCTAGACTTCTTAGTCAACAAGCACATTCATACCCTGTACAGTCAATCTGTCAACACAGTCATGCTGGGTAAGGATGCAGTCACATACTGCAGAGACACACAAGCATACTTTGCACAGTCATGCTTGAAAAAACATTGTCCGCCCATAAATTGAAACTCAATGTCACACTGGGGAAGACCCCACAGTCCACACAAGAAAACAGGCTCATGGTCACCTCATGGTCACGCTAGGGAAGGACCCATAGTCCACCCGAGAAAACAGATCATGGTCATGTTGGAGAAGGACACATAGTCCACCAAGAAAATAGATCATGGTCACATTGGGGAAGGACCCACAGTCCACTCAAGAAAACAGATCACAGTCATGCTGGTGAAGCACCCACAGTCCACCAAGAAACAGATCACTTTCACGCTGGTGAATGACCCAAAATCCACCCAATAAAACAAACCATAGTCATGCTGGAGAAGGACCTCTCAAGGTATCACTAAGGAACAGGTTTTTCAACCTTTTTGAAGGACCCACAGTCCACCAAGAAAGTGCAAAGAAACAAATCACGGTCACGCTGGTGAAGGAACCACATTCCACCAAGAAACAGACTCACAGTTACATTGTGGAAGAACCCATAGTCCACCCAAGAAACAGGCCACGGTCATGCTTGGGGAGGACCCAAAATCCAACAGATTCACGATCACGCTGGTGCAAAGTGACCACATGGAAGGTGTAACAAGGAAAGCCTATTCACGGGGATGGTGCAGCAAGATATCACATGGAGCATCAACAAAGATCGTGCAAAGATCACGTAGAGGGAGAGAGTTCAGTAACGCTCCTTAAGGTAAGGTATCAAAACATTAATAAACATCACCTATGGACAAAGTAAGATAAAGGATCATGAGGTGATCATGAGTCAACCCAGGTGGCCACAACAAAACAAACAACAAACCCAAAAGGTCAAGGTGAACCATATAAGGTGGACATGCAACTCCTTTATAGGACCAACAAGACCAATAATATGTTCTCTCTCTCAAGGTACATTGTTTTATATATTTTTGTCATCATTGTATAAGATTCATTGGTTATAGAAATTAGAACCAATCATACCCACTCCATACCACAACAGGTGCACAACAATGAGTTTTATAACAAGAGATTTCCACATCATAGCCATCTTTCGAATCAACAACAATCACAATTTCCTAATGAGTTAATATGCACTCCACACAAACATGACGAAATTAAAGAACATGATATGCCATTTAAGAAAAAAAATTAGAAAACACATTTCAAGAAACACACATTAAGTAATATTCCATTTAAGTATTGAAGTAGCAACATGGGCATGGGCACCAAAATTTGACAAACAAAAACTAGTTTCATCCTTTTGAAAGTAATATTAAACATAATTGTTGAACTAGCGAACAGTTCAGCAACCCTCAAGAACCATGCTTCAAGAACGCATAGAGAAATACTTGACAATCGATAACTTCACATAGAGTTATCCCAACCTTTCAGCATCCGAACCATTCACCGCACCTAAAGATAAGTTAAATTAAAATGATTATAAAATGAGTATGAAATTTATACAAATGAATCAACAATAATACAAAAAATACTACTTCATAAATAAGTTATAAGATAGTAGTACAAAAGATAAGATAAATTAGAATGATTTGAAAACTTCACCCTATTTAAATTTTTAATGAAATCCTCAAAAATTATGTGGTCACCTTCTTCTAACTTGTATGTGTCTTTCTTGATATTGTATGATAGGTTTGTCGTTGCTATAATAGATTCAAGTTGTATGAATAGATGATCTGTTGAATCATACTTGTACATGTGTTGCCCCTGTATTCTATTGTACCAACAACATTGAAGCTCAACACCTTCAGGCCTATCCAAAAGATCAATCTCATTATGGTAATCAAACACCCTATCACCATCCTTCTTTCTTATTCTTTGAACTCTTCCAATGTACCAAGTCCCAGAAGAAATGTCCTGCTTTGTACTTTGAGATACACCTTTTCTTGTAGTAAGTTCAGCTACAGCTATAGACTCGCTCTCAAACAACATCGCACAATCTGATCCAATTGCAACACCCTTTTTGGGGGCCCTCTCATCTCTCCTGAAGTATACTCCATTCCTCACTTTAGTCAATCTATCTTTCGATAATGTCGGGTTTCCATTCAATCGACTAACCAAACAATATTTGTACATGTCCTTTCCATCGAGCTCCACCACTGGTTTCGTAGATATGTTTACATTTTCATCAACAGAATCTAAAATTCCATCCAACTCGTGCCTCCACTCACTTTCCATCATTTGCAATTCACTATCATTGAGTACCATAAAACACCCAGTGGATAATTATCAACTACTTCATCCACATCTTCAAATGTTGGAACATTGTGATCCTCTATCCATGGTTTAAACCACCAAAATCTTATGTGTGTCTTTTTGGTTGCATGCCAAGACCTTGTAAAATTCCCTGTGCATCCTCCAATCCTATCTTGAGAGCTTCTATAATTTTATTATCGGTGGAAATTGAATCATATTGTGACAAGACATCACCTTTCTCTACTGTTTGTTGATGCAATTTGTTCCAGATACTCATTTGTTTCTTATGAGATTTATTGAAATGAATCCCTTTGGGATTCGATTCTTCTTCGGCAACTCTATCAAGGGTTCCAATAGCATGAAGTAAGTCAACAAAATCATATGCCCTCTCTACTCCAACCATGCCACCGACTTTTCTAAAGAAGTTCTCACATACATCTGACCCAATCAGGTGCAATGCACATGGTAAGTTAGAGTATTGATCACGAAATAATCTCATCAACAAAACCGCAAAGTGGCAACAAATTTTCACATCTTGATATGCCTCTCTACTAATGAAATTAATGTTGACATTAGTATTTTCTTGTTCTCTGACCCAACATAGCCATAAGGTGAAGAAATGATGGACTCTTGAAGAATTTCGCACTCTTTCCCAAAGAGTTATACTAGGAGACAAAAAAATATCAATATAGTCAGCAACGATTACTAGATAGATCTCTGTACCCAATGTCCTCTCTGTCCTGCCATCTTTGCATCTCATTTCCTTCAAGCACCTCTGGACATGCCTTGAAGCAATGCGTTGTGCTGAACCCTAGTTTTGGCGATCAATCCTCTCTATATCCTCAATTTTAAACTTATGGTCATCCACTTTAAAATTGTTATAAACCATTCTTGCATGGTTAAAACTAATCAACTCTTTTCCAACAATCAGATCTCGTCGACCACTAAACAAAGGATTCACTAGC
>LPNX010566983.1:140482-347753 GCA_001517045.1 Pseudotsuga menziesii
CTTGAACAAACTAGGTTGCGAAATATATCTTGAACAAATTCCAAACTGCATCTTTGCCTTGTAATTTTCCTTGCTTATGAGCCTCACACAAATCCTTGCAAAACTTGATCACATCCTTCCTTCCTACAAATTCGAACAACTTTTCCCTTAGAGACCTTGTTCTTATAGAGAGTGTAGCAACCTTTGTCCTCTCCAATGAAAGAGATCATATTGTTAACCTATGTGTAGCATTTTCTTCTCTTGCAACAATTTTGAGTTCAGTTTGAGTCAAATGGTCCAACCTTCTCCCTTTCCCTGTATCTCTCCCATGTCTTTTCATGTTGCTCCTTGATTCGCAATATAATCGCATTCGAAAGTCATCACAATTAGGTATAATCTTACAAAAATTGCATCTCAATGAATCAAAAGGTATTCCTGTTTCAGAAACCATTTTGCAATGAATATGTTTGTATGTACCATTAATATTGCATTCAATACCATGAGAATTTAGTGTTCTCCTGGTATGTTTCTCTATGGCCCACATTTTTCCACCACGTTGGTCATCCATTATAACCTTTGTGTCCAATCTCTCCCCTCTTCTCTCAAGATAGGGATCCCAATACCCTCAACATAATAATATTGGGGGAGGTATTTGTCCTAGAACAAGATCATAAAAAACACATTGGTTAATGATCTACTAACTGCTACTAACAAGTAATAATAAATAAAGTAATGTGCATATTCAAATTCAAATTAAATTAAAACTTGGGTAATTTCCACACCTGAAGTAGAAGGATGTGGACGTGTAGAATCCCTATGTAATGGTGATGGTAGTGATGGGATCAAGAACTTAGACAAACTTTGTTGGGACTTTTCATTGGTAGGCTTCTTCGGTCTCCCAACTGTTCCACTCCTCAACACAACTGTATCATGTGAAGCCTCAACTGTAGTATTAGTAGTGTGCTTCTTTGATTTCATGTGTTCATGTAGAGAACTGACAATATTACCACTTGCCGGCACCAAAGAGAACCATCCATTGCATCGTGTACATTCCACTCTTACTTTTTTCTTGTCCTTGTAGTTTGCAAGTGTTGCTTCCACCACCTTGAACAAATTAGGCTCTTGCGTTTGGTTGAAATCATGTAGAAGTTTGATTGCTTGATCAATCTCAAGTTGATCTTTATCCACTGTTGTCTGCTTTTCTTTGTTACCTAAAGGAATTTCACACATTTCATTAATTCCCAACATTGAAATTTGACGTTGATGGGACCCTGTTTTCATATGATTGTTTCTGTGTTAGGAACCCATGTCCATCCTTCTCTTTACCGTGTTAGTATATTGTTGTTGGACGCATATGCTTTGTAAGTCATCCCATATTAATTGTTGATCCATAGTTTGTGTTATTGTTGTTGGGCGCATATGCTTTGTAAGCCGCCTGTAGCATTTGTTGATCCATAGTTTATATTGGCCCATGGTTTTGACCCATAGTATTGGCGCCTATTTTTAGTATATAAGTGTGTGTTGAGGCCAAGGAAGGCACCGTGAAGTTATTTTGTATTGAGCTTGCTCAAAGGAGGTTTCCCCCTCGAAGTGGCCTGCGATTAATATAAAAGTGATTTTGAGTTCTGCTGCTATATCGTGTATTTTGATTAATTATTTGCTGCAGGGTC
Organism: Pseudotsuga menziesii; assembly: GCA_001517045.1. NCBI lineage: Eukaryota > Viridiplantae > Streptophyta > Pinopsida > Pinales > Pinaceae > Pseudotsuga > Pseudotsuga menziesii. Next base: position 142,132 of record LPNX010566983.1, read on the forward strand.
CTCACATCTGGTATCAGAGCACTTTCTTGGGCTCGTTGGGTGAAATTTCTGCCCAAATTTTTTTTTCGCTTCTGTTGCAGGTTCGGATCTGGGAATAATCCCTAGCCGCTTAACTGTGGGAAGTACTTGGGCATAAGCCCTAAAACTCATTGTGAGGAGTACCACAGGAACCCCGAAGTAGTTGGCCCATTGAGAGGACCTGCCAGCGAAAAGGGCAATGACCCCTACATGATTGACTAGTTCCCACCCATGAGGTAAACCAAGAGCTGTCGTTTGTGTCCAAGCAGTTATCAGTTTTACCTGAGCCGTGGAGTGAGGGGTACTGCACCAATACGCAAGCCGTCAGACAACATTGGTGGCCGAGTGAATCCCTTGAACTGATAGGAAGCCTCACATACCTGGGGTCCATATCTATTTTCAGTTGCACAATCACATATTTCCTCTATCCAGAACAGTTGTCGGTCAGTTCCGCGCCATTGCAGATTCCACTGTTTTCGATCACTTTCGCGCCGTTGCAGATACCTTCCTGGAGAGAAAAAAAAAGTATAAAATTCTGTTTTTCGGCCATATCTCCTTGGTTTCAACTCTGTTTTCCCTGAAACTTCACTGACACCCCTGCAATTCCATTCTTCATATTTCATTCCTGAAGACCCTATCCCAAATTCCACTTCCCAAGACCCGAAATCCCACATTTGTCTATTTTTAGGGTTCGCCATAACTCCTTCGATTTTCACCCAAACGCCTTCAAATTTTTCCACCGTATTCCTTTCCTCCTTCTGCTTCTTTGTCCCTCTCTACCAAATTTTCTCATTCTTTTACCCCGCTCCTAAAATTCCCATTTTTTGCTTCCCTGTCCTTTCGACAATGTCCAAAACTTACTCAAACCCACATTACCCTTCCGATTTTTTCCCAAATCCAGATTTTCCTCTACTGAAACACTGTCTGTTTTTGTTTTTCTACCCACTCCCCCCCCCCCCCGAAAAAAAAAAAAAAATCTCCTGGTTATGGTTGTCACCCGCACAGGAGCAAAAACCATGGAGGAAGCACTTGCAGATCCAAACCAAACTCCAGGAACTGGATGAAAAATTTCTCGGTCTCCATCTTGAGCATTCAGCTATGAACACCAGACGACAGTCCGAGTCTTCATTAGACAATGGGTTCTCTTCTTCCAGCAATTTTCGCGGTCTGAAGCTAGATTTTCCTCACTTCAATGGTACTGATCCAACTGGATGGATCTATCGGGCAGAACAGTATTTCAATCTTCATAATACTTTTGATGTCAACAAATTTCCACTTGCCTCCTTTCATTTGGAACAGGAAGCTCTTCAATGGTATCGTTGGTACATCAAGGCTCATGAAGAGCAAAAATGGCCTGCTTTTTGCCAGCTCCTTTTGCAACGATTTGGTCCTAGTGATTTTGATGACTTCACAGGAGCTCTCCCTAAACTTCACCAAATTGGCACTGTGAAAGAGTATCAAACTGAATTTGAGAAACTAGCTAATCACACTGAAGGATTACCTGATGACTTCTACCAGAGTTGTTTTATCAGTGGTCTAAAGGATGCAATTCGCTCTGAGGTCAAAATGTTCAGTCCCAACACAATGATGGAAGCCCTGGGGTTGGCTAAGTTGGCAGAAGACAAGCTGGAAGCCCAACAGCGCTCCAAATCCTCTTTTGTTCCCTTCTGAAATATGGGTTCTCAATGACCTCCCATTCCTCCAGCTCCTCGCTCACCTCCAATCAAGCATTTGTCTGAAGCAGAGATGCAGGCACGCAGAAAAAAGGGCTTTGTTATAATTGTGATGAGAAATTCAATCGGGGACATTGATGTGTTCAACAAAAGCTCTATCTCTTGGATGTGGATTCTCCACCTGCCTCTAAAATTGGTGAAGAAGCTCTCGATACAATGGATGCTCCGGTTGACATTCAGGAGCCGCCTACTAACCCTCCATCTCAGGATGACCAGCCCGAGATATCCCTCCATGCTTTAGCTGGAGTCATGGCCCCCCAAACAATGCGGGTACACGGTTACTTCAAGAAGCTTCCTCTTACAATACTCATTGATTCTGGCAGCACTCATAATTTCATTGACCCTCGGATCGCCAAACAAGATGATTGTTTTATCCATCCTTGCTCCAAATTTGAAGTCATGGTTGCCAATGGGGGCACCTTACCTTGCAAAGGGAAGTGTCGTAATATGCGTATCTCTATGGGATATTATAACCTCCGCTCTGACATGTTTGCCTTGACCTTAGGCAGATGTGATGTGGTTTTGGGCGCTCAATGGCTGCGTACACTTGGCCCCATATTATGGGATTTTGCTGAACTTTGGATGCAGTCCTCCCCCGATGGACACAAACACACATTGAAAGGATTACAACTAGGGTCTCTCAGCATCATCAGTTCACATCGCATGGAAAAACTCCTTAAGAATAGTTCCCATGGTGTCATCGTTCAGCTCCATTCCATTCAAATGCAACCATCAGCGGCCCCCACTACTCCTTTGGATCTCCAACAAATTCTGGATCGATATACAGGTGTTGTTGCTGAACCAGAGGACCATCGTATTCAGCTCCTTCCTGGAAGCATTCTTCCCAACATCAAGCCCTATCGCTACCCATTTCACCAAAAAACAGAGATTGAACTCCTCGTTAGGGACTTACTGAAGCAAGGTATTATTCTCCCAAGCACAAGTTCCTTTTCTTCACCAGTTCTTCTTGTCCGCAAAAAATATGGGTCATGGCGCCTCTGCATTGAATTCCGAGCACTTAATCACCTCACCATCAAGGATAAGTTTCCAATTCCTGTTGTTGATGAGCTTCTTGATGAGCTTCATGGTGCTCAATTTTTCTCCAAGTTGGATCTTCGCTCTGGGTATCATCAAATTCGGGTTCATGAGGATGATATCCCTAAAACAGCTTTTTGCACACATGATGGCCACTATGAGTTTTTGGTCATGGCCTTTGGTCTCACTAATGCTCCTTCCACATTCCAGGCCTTGATGAATAAAATATTCCGACCCTATTTGCAGAAATTCAATCTAGTATTTTTTGATGATATCCTCATCTACAGTAAAACATGGGCTGAACATCTCCAGCATCTGGCTCTTGTAATGCAACTTTTCTCTTATCATCATCTCCATGCCAAAAAGTCTAAATGTGTTTTTGGCCAAAAGGAAGTTGAGTATCTCGGGCACATTATCTCAGCACAAGGGGTTCGTGTGGATCCTGCCAAAATCGCTGCCATGAACAATTGGCCGCCTCCTAAGACACTCAAGAGCCTTCATGGTTTTTTGGGGTTGACTAGCTACTACCGCAAGTTTGTCAAGGATTATGGGAAGATTACAGATCCATTAACTGCTCTGTTGAAAAAGGATGCTTTTACATGGACACATGTTACTGAGTGTGCATTTGACAAGCTGAAACAAGCTATGTGTACTACACCTGTTCTATCTATGCCCGATTTTTCCAAGCCCTTCACTATTGAGAGTGACGCTTGCGGCAATGGACTTGGTGATGTTCTCCTTCAAGATGAACACCCCATTACGTTCACCAGCAAAGCCCTTTCTGGTAAGAATTTAGCTGCCTCTACATATGAGAAGGAAATGATGGCTATTTTGCATGCAGTACAAAAGTGGTGACCCTACCTCTTAGGGAATCATTTCTGCATCAAGACTGATCACTAGAGTCTGAAATATTTCCTAGAACAGCATGTATCCTCCCCAGCACAACAAAAATGGGTTAGCAAACTCATGGGTTATGACTATGAGATCACTTATAAGAAGGGTAAGGACAATATTATGGCGGATGCCCTTTCTCGCACATTTGATGACCAAGGTTCTCTTTCCGCTATTTCTATGCATGTTCCAAATTGGTTGCAATCGGTTCAACAGGGTTATGTCGATGACTCTTCATTATCTCAAATCATCCAACGCTTGGACAACAACCCTTCTGCTGTACCACATTACTCTTGGGATGGTGCTTCACTGAGATACAAGGGTCATCTGGTGCTTCCCCAGAACACAGCTCTTCAACAAGATATCTTCTATGAACTCCATGCTTCTCCATCAGCTGGGCACTCTGGTTTTCTCAAAACGTATGAACGGGCACGGCGCATCTTCTTTTGGCAGGGCATGAAAAGGACAATTCAACAGATGGTGGCTGAATGTGATACCTTCCAGCGCAATAAGGGTGAAACAACACCCCTTCCGGGATTGCTCGAACCCTTTCCCATACCTACCCGGATATGGACATATATTTCTATGGATTTCATTGAAGGGCTCCCTAAATCTGGAGGGAGGACTGTGATTTTGGTTGTGGTTGATCGCCTCTCCAAATATAGTCATTTTTGTGCTCTCAGCCATCCCTATACAGCCTCCTCCGTTGCTCAAATTTTCCTGGACCAGATCTTTCGTCTTCATGGAATGCCTTCTTCCATTGTCTCGGATCGTGATGCGACTTTCACCAGTCATTTTTGGACAGAACTCTTTCACCACACTGGCACCAAATTGAAGATGAGTTCAGGTTATCACCCACAAACGGATGGTCAGACTGAAATTATCAATAAATGCTTGGAAACTTATCTTCGTTGCTTCTCCTCTGAGCAACAACATCAGTGGGCAAAGTGGCTCCCTCTTGCTGAATGGTGGTACAATACCTCTTACCACACTGCCTCTAAAATGACTCCATATGAAGCAGTTTATGGTCAGGCACCACCAGTTCTTCTTCCTTACACCCCCAGCAGTTCTCCAGTTCAGGTAGTTGATGCGGTCCTTCGAAACCGCGATGAGTTTCTTCGCATTTTGCGCGAAAATATTCACATGGCAAGAAATCGCATGAAGCAACAAGCTGATCAGCACCGTTCTGAGCGCACTTTTGAAACCGGTGATATGGTTTTTCTTCATCTCCAGCCTTACAAGCAATCCTCACTAAAACTCAAAGGGCGTCATAAGCTCGCTCCAATTTTCTATGGGCCATATAGGATTCTTCAGAAGATTGGGTCTGTTGCTTATAAATTGGAACTTCCACCTTCTTCCCACATTCATCCAGTATTTCATGTCTCTTGTCTGAAGAAAGTTCTTGGCACCAACATCAAAGGCCAAACTATTTTACCAGAACTGGATAATGAAGGATCCATCTTTTTGGAGTTGGAGGCTGTCCTCAATAAGCGTACTCGTCAGCTTCACTCTCTCTCTATCACATAGGTCTTAATTCAATGGCACGGAATGCAGCCCAAGGATGCTACGTGGGAACCACTCCTTCAGATTTAGCGACAATTTCCACATCTAAAGCTTTGAGGACAAAGCTTTTTCTAAGGGGGAGGGGATGTTAGGAACCCATGTCGATCCTTCTCTTTACCGTGTTAGTATATTTTTGTTGGACGCATATGCTTTGTAAGTCGTCCCATAGTAATTGTTGATCCATAGTTTGTGTTATTGTTGTTGGGCGCATATGCTTTGTAAGCCGCCTGTAGTATTTGTTGATCCATAGTTTATATTGGCCCATGGTTTTGACCCATAGTATTGGCACCTATTTTTAGTATATAAGTGTGTGTTGAGGCCAAGGAAGGCACCGTGAATTTATTTTGTATTGAGCTTGCTCAAAGGAGGTTGCCCCCTCGAAGTGGCCTGCAATTAATATAAAAGTGATTTTGAGTTCTGCTGCTATATCGTGTATTTTGATTAATTATTTGCTGCAGGGTCCTCACATTTTGAAGTTACGAATTGTTCGCGCTGCCAAGGATACTTCCCCCGATCCATAATCAATGCCACAGATTTCACAACGGATCTTTATATTAGGTTTTCCATTTTCTAAATATACCTTTAGTGTTAGCTTCTCCTTGACAAACTCTTCCATTAAACTGTTCACTTTATGTTGCCAAGATGCCAATACATTAGGATCAACCACAACTTGTTCCACTGAATCGGACACATTACCAACTCTTGGTTGTTTATTCATAGGTTCCTCCACATTCCCTTCAATGTTTTCAGAGATTGGTGTTCCCTCCATTACATTTGATTCCAATGTATCAGCAACCATCGTGCATACTTTCCTCTTAATGCCTACGTTTGTTGTTGTAGGTTTCCTTCTTTCCTCTTGCAATGCATTTAAAGGACATCTAGTTGATCCAATAATAAATTCAAAAGGATATTGAATGACTTCATCATTCAGAATTTCATAACGGATATCAGCATATGTACAACCTTTTTGACACTGGACTGTGCCAACGGGACAATTCTCTTCACCAATAAAAATTCCAATGTCCACAACATCACTTGGATCCATCTGCATTTACATCCATGTGTACCTTTTACTTGGGTAAGAAATTAATAAAATTATTACATTTTTTTCAAAATTTTGGATATAATAAGGCTACGAAATGAGGTGAGTGCATCCATAAATAAATGAAAAACAAAAAGTAATTCAAATTTACACATGCATAATAGTTCATTAATAAAACAAAGAGCTAAGAAGCAAAGTATGCACTTTCAATTCAAATATCTAAAAAGGATGAAGAAATCTTGCTATTGGGATGAAACACCTTGAAGCAAAATGTATTGTTAGTGGCTTATTCAAATAGCCCTCCCCAAACTGAAGAGTCAGCTTCAACGTACCTGCAAAAGATCAAAAGGTGATCAAAACAAGAGATGAAAAAACATAGAGGTGATCAAAGGTCTTTGTTCTTTTTGGAATTTAGTCTTGTTATTTTTGATGGAAATGCCCCAAGCAATACAATCCACTCTAGGAAATGATAAAAACATATTAATTGACTAATATTCCCAACCTGCAAGCCTAATCTCTATTCTACATGGTGTTTGGACTTGGGGTAAGAAAAAAAACTTAGTAATAAGTGAACTCGCCTAATAAATGAAGAATGGTCCAAGGAGAGATAAATTTGTTCAATAGTCACTCACAAAGCTCAAGTAAACCATTTTGGAAACTTCCTACATAAATGCAAAAACTCTTAAATTCACTCCCTAGACCTTTGAGATCAATTTTGCATCCAAATGGTGAATATTACGTAGTTGGTATAGCTTCCACAACTCAACAACACAATGAAATTTCAGCCATAACACTTTAAGCGACTTAAATCTCTCACATTAGTGTGAATAGGTATTGTAGCTCTAATGACAGGTAACACAGAGAAATCGGCAAGATTTTGGAAGGGAGGCATTGAATTTCACATCATAATCTTAAATGCATACTCCTTTTATCATCAACATTGTAGACCTAGTCAAACTGATGTACATAGTGCTGGAATTACTCTTACACAAGTTTTTAGCTATGTAGAAGATATGTGATGACAAATCCTCTGTTAACATAACATTGGACTGGTCACCTTTTGGTAAACAAGGCACATATACTATAGAAGGCATAACATGTTTTATAAATGTTATATAATTTGAAAAAAATGAATTATCAAACTTCATGTAACGACAATTAGTGTTAAATATAGTTCTGAAATTAATCTTCTTTTATTAAATAATTTAGCTATGTAGAAGATATGCCATGAAATATTCTCTATCAACATTGGATTGGTCACCTTTTAGGTTGTAAGCAAGGGGCATATAATAGGATGCATAAAATGTGTTTTTAAGGTTATAATATGCCAAAAATGAATTATCAAACTTCATATAAAGACATCTAGTTCAGAGACTCTTCCAAATAGATACATTGAGAGGTCAGATAACCAACTTCACCACCAAGATCAAAATACCAAGGAATACATCCCATCTTCATCCTGACTTCAAAATATGTCTACAAGGGAATACAAGAAGAACCCAGTCATGGCTTATCCAGGGAGGCACTTATGGACCTACCAAGAAACTGATACAACAGGCGATCAACATCTGCCTCAGACATCCAAAGGATGTAAAAAAACTAAATTATGTCACTCTTGAAAAAATAAACATCAAAGATGTCAAAGACAGTAGGTCAAGCTCAAATTAAAAGAGCTTCATTGATCCATTCCCCACTATTTCACCTTCACATATTTCAGTGAACTGTAAGAGGCCAGATGCCATAGAGAGTGCCTCATTGCATAAGCCATCTGCCTTCTTGTTGTATTCTCTGTAGACATGAGCAAAATCAAGGGAAAGAAAGGATGATTCGAGATTCCTGATATTTTGACACCATCCATATTCCAGATTCTTGATAAGAGTTATCATTGTCACCAAAGCAACTACTCCCCTCACTTTGGGTTTAATCCAACACATGGAGGGCTTACTTTGGGTTTAATCCAACACATGGAAAGGAATTTTTTATGGTTGTCCCCTTTAAAGGCACAAATTCAGTAGAGGTGCTCTTCTTTACTTCACTAGAACAAACTTGTCATACTTTATTTTTCCTTTTTATCATCTTATATCACAAATTTATTTAAATCAAGTATTCTTAAAAAAAGGATATCATTTCTAGAGGCAAACTATAGTCTCCATGATTGGCAGCTCTCTCCCACAACTTGTAAAGGTAGAAGAATGGCATGTTGGCTCACAAATATGTCAAGAGTGCAATTTATATGCTACATAGTTGCTTACAAGTTATTTCTTCTTTAGTCATTTTCTGTATTTCTTTTTGTAAATATTTTTCTGAGAATATAGGATGTATTTTTCAAAAAAAAAAGTAGGGAATGTTAATTTTCATTTGCAGCCTGTTCCATTACATTCAGAGGCAGAACATGGAACATGCCAAGGTGTCGATGACAGAGATAGTAAACAAAATCTAGATGGTATTCCAAATGGAAGATCTCACACATACATTTCATTCCTCAATTGCTCACATTTACTCAAGTATTTCTACAAAAGTTAGTCTTTTAGATATTGCATTTGAGCTAATCTTTCAGCTTATCCACAATTAGTGCCAAAGCTCATGAATTATGTATACATGACATGATTGTCTCATAAATTCTATCTTATCTCAACTTATAAGGATTATATCTAATAGTTTCCTTGAATATGAAGGTATGGTTAGATTTTGTTGGAATACTTCTGGACTAAGGTGAGTGACTTCTCAAAGTATGAGGTTTACCTCATTAGATTGGATGGCCTTATAGTACTCCTTTTCTCCATGGAAGAAATATTTAAGCAAATCCTGCACTTTGGGTATTCCTGTAGAACTTCCCACTAAGACAATTTTGTGAATCTAGGTTTTATAATTTGTCATTATCAATGGATTTTTGAAACAGATAAAATGTTCATTGTTCATTTGCCCACTCTCCTAATTTTTTAATGTCGGTCCTGGTTTTCGTAGAGACGAGGGCATATAACACTCTCTTAGTCATATTGCATGAACTTTGAAGTCCCTTTGGGATATGTTGAGTTTGTATTTTTCCCCATTATCTAATGGAGATGATTTCTTGTCAAACCCATATACAAGGTTCACTCAATATTTTTAAGACATCCAACCCTGTTAATTTCCCAACGATTTTGGTGGTCCTTTAAGAATCATTGTAATAAAGCAGGATGACTAATAACAACTTTAATAATTTGACAGCTTGTGAGGTATTATTGCAAATTGGGTGGCACTAAGCTTTTAGATAAGCAAGGAAAAGGCTTTAATTCCTCCCAGTGCAGGGTGGAGGTTTGGAGGGTTTTGAACTATGCTAATTTTCCTCTGTATGAAGAGATCTAGAATTTGGGTCCTGTAGCACCAGCCACATAATCGTTGGTTATGGGAGAGAGCATGCAAAGGAGTTGAGGTGCATAACCTCTAGTCAATATAAGTAAGAGTTGATTGTGACATCTAAGCAATATAACTGAGACTTGACTAGTAATATTTTTTTTTGTATTAACAACTTTGGCAAATTGCATGTGCCAAAGTTGTAGGGACTGACTACTGACTACATGAATTTATTTTGGGATTATATATCAAGATTTATGTTTCTGTCATTTATATTTAAAGTTTACTTCCATGGTCTCAGGTAAATACTTGTAGTAATGTTTATTTACTTCTCTATGGTAACAGGCTTATCGTTTGAGTTATGCCTGAGTACATCCCCATGCCTGCCTTGTTTTCACTCTAACAATGTTCATTTAATCCATTCATCTCTCTATCCATGTCTATGCCTTTGTTGTTTAAATTAAAAAATTGGTCCCAATTGGTCATATAAATTACACTTGGCTTGGTTGGATCCAAATATACATATAAATAGAGGGTAACTAACAGATCTTGCCTACCATTATGCCAAGCTATACTGAAGGCATTCTGACAGGCTACACCAGCTTGGATTGAATATGGAATGCCAGAAACAACAACGTGATCAAAACAAAACTTAAATCTAACTACCTTTTAAACAGAACAGACTCAGAATTTTGATAAGCTTTGTTTTTAACTATTGCCATCTGCTAGTGGAAAAATGATTTCATTGACATGCGTGTTGGAAAATAGGAAATAATTTCTGTTTTTAAGCTCTGTTTTAGCATGAGAGTTAAGAATATTTTCTTCATCTTGTGTCTCAGTACCATCCATATTTTCTTCACCCAGGATTTTCCTTTTGCGGGCTGAACCATTATTGGACTAATCCTTACTTCCCTACTTTCTCTTTGAAGATATTTTGGTTGGCTGACTACTCCCATCTTTCAATGTCTCCCACTGCCTTTCTACCTTACTCTCTCCTGAGAATTTAGAAGCCTGAGATTCACTTAACTCTTTGTTGGTTTTATTAGATTTTTTCACTTATTTTGAAGGAGTACTATCCACATTTTTGGCAGAGAGCAGTGGGCACTGTGGATTTGATTCTTCAATTCCCACATTCTGATGAGTTCAAAATAAAATTGTCAGAATCATGCTTGAATTTGCATTCTCCTTTACCAAATATCACTAGAGAAGCATTTCAAGGCTCAAAGAATTCAAGAAACGTGAGAAATATTTTATGATGTTAGAGGTAAGCATTTCATTTATGTTTATAATAATATATAGGTCATGATATATGAAATATGATAACTATAGATGATAGATATGAAACTTCAATGAAAAGAAGGTAACTTCCCCGGTTACTACTAGTAATTAGATAATACTTTATACTAATTACTAAAACAATTTGCAGATGCTTTTTTCCTTCCATTTGCAAACAGGCATAGTATAGTAACTAGTATGTCTAACTAAGTTGCCAAGGGCAGATAAAAAATTTCTGTTTATTCAGCCTTAAGAGTTTGATAGATTGATATATTTAGGGGCCAATTTCATCATGCATAGACCTAATTCTAAAAGAGAAGAAGAAGAATGAATTCAAACAAGACACTAAAAAACCATTACTCAATTGACAAACAATACCAGGGGTTATAAAAGATTAAAATCATATGAATATTTATTTCAGGTTGGGTGTTGAATAGTCCTTTTCAATACTCACGCTTGAAGGGAACCAAGGTAGAGGAACATGCTGCAAAATAGGGGACATTTGTGTGAGATTGATGAAAATCACTTATCAATGACCTATAGGATCCAAAAGTAATTCCCAACCAACATCTTGTTCTAGGTATACGAAGGAAGCCTCATAAGATAACAACACAAAAACTCAAACTTGGGAGCAATCCAAGTTAATATATGTGACTTTAACACATTTCTAAATTACAATCTAAATTTATCATAAACATAACTCTCTTATTGAAAACCATAATGGGAGATTCTAACATGTTCTTTCAAGATACTAGACAATCCATAGATAAGACTTTAGTGTAGAATTTAAATTCAAGACTAGCTTGGAAAAACAATAATGATCCTGCACCAGACATGTGATTTTTCTCCCACTCTAACAAACAACAAACCAAATCCATATAAGGTAATATGATCATCATGTCTAAGGACATAATCCGTAAATTAGTTTTATTCCGCTCTCTATCGAAGCTTTGCAAAAGAGTCCAAAGCATTTTAGTGAAAAAAATACTTAATATCAAAACAATTAAAAATATTTATTGTTGTAGACCATGAGTTTCTACATTAAATAGAAACTTAACATTGAAAAACATGGAAACAACACAATACCTTATGGTACCAGGAAAACAGAGGAATAATGCCTACTTCATGAATATTTTTTTGTTTAGTAGCTACTCCAAGGTCACTGCATGCTTACATCAATGGATCCAACTTCTCCACTGAGTCAACTTGAAATGTGAAAAAATATATTCTTAGGAATATATATTTTCAAATTAACATTAAGAGAAAAAAAAAAGCAACAGAAAACAATGATGATGCCCCAATTCATTGCAATTTGACTCATTTTCTAAAAATCTATTGTGTGTTGATATTAGAACTTAATAAGTTTCTCACAAGTTTGAGCATAAGAAGAAGCATTTTGAGGTAAATGTAATGTGAATAACAATCAGAAAGACCTATCCCATAATGTATAAGTTCTGGGCATGACTTATTAACATTTTGGGCACATTCCAAGTAAATTTGTGCAATCTTAGCAAGTAAACATCCATAAGCCATTATTTGGTTCCTGCATATGGGTAGGATTACCCTCCTCACAATCAATGTGAAGTAGTTCTGGTCATAGTATGAGTAATTATGAGAATGCAATAAGCAATTCTAGGAACTTTTCAATGTTAAAGGAGGACAAAAGAGAATTATGTTCAAAATAACAACCCCAAATCATGAATTCTAGGCACATATTGGAATGCAACAATGGTCCTTTTCAAGTTCTCAAAAAGTGGGGTGATGGCTCAGAATCACAATAGCAATTCATTGTTAAGGAGTTCCAAGACCATAACTCGGTCTTTAAATATATGAAAAACTAAAACTGTTTAGTTTCACTAAGGTCGATTTGAGTAGTTTTAACATATCAATTTGACAGAATTCTGTAAGGAGACTTTCTTAGTTTACCTCCTCGTTGTCCTGTGGCATTTGCAAGATGTGTGCCTATGTGGTTAAACGTTAGATATGCCCTTTGTGTGACTGCGTGGTTAAAAGTCAGATATGCCCATTGTTTCTAAGACTATCAAAACTCCTGATATGCTCATTGTTTCTAAGACTCTCCTTCAGGTATGTACTCTCATATAAATAATATCAGGCCACCGAATTGTAAGTAACGACCTACATTCTTGTCATGGAGAAGGTTACATGTGGGATTTCAGGACTCAATTTGGCATATCAATAGGTTAAAAAATGTGATGCCCTTGATCCTACATGCATTGTCAAATTCCATTAATGTCGGCCTTCATAAACTTTTGTTTGACAACTGACCAATTACCATCATTTTACAACACAAATTAAACTCACCATTATCTAAATCAGTTTTCACTTACATTTAACTCTTTAATTGATGCATTAAACACAAATAGAAGATGAATACATAGTTACATAGAATGAAGTGGTGATTCCTGCAGTATAACCCACCTTAGGTTTAAGGCGTGCATGCTTCTTTGGACTTTAACCTACTTCCTGCCATCCATAGGCATACCAACATATCACATAGTTTAACATCATAAGAAATAGATATAAAACCTGCATGCTTCATTAGAGAGGGGAAGAGAAGTGTGATGCCAGATGGTCTGTCTAGTGTGAGTGTGACTAAGAAAATTCAGAATTAGCTGCTAAGACCACCTTGAGTGCATGGTCTGATTCGCCAAAAGGATAAGACCACTTTGAGTGCATGGTCTGATTCGCCAAATGCATAAGCAAACAAGAGAATAATACTAAGTAAGAGAATGATACTGAATAGACTAATTTTTGTAAGTAAGAATTGAGTTCAATTTGAAAGCCATAGCCATAGGCATCAGATGGACTAGATCAAGGTTTAGTAATAACAGAATTTGATGCTGAAAATAAGTGAAACAATCATTTCTATGACCAAATACACCAAAAAGATCCAAAATTTTCATCCCAGATATTTGGCATGATGTTGCCAATCTATATTCTGTCTAGCCTGATGTTGCCAATCTATGTTCTTTCTCGCCTGTCTCAGATATGATTACATAAACATACAAAACTTTCATAATACAAACTTAAGAACCAACAGCATTCAGACTCGTAAACCTGTTTAATAACCCTGACCAGGCTTGCTACTTCAAGAATATATAGCTAGCTACTTCACATATATTTCCCAATCAAAAATAAAATTGATACACTACTGAAATCCTGAAATGAAAACTTGCAATCCACCTCTTAATAGGACACGACCACATGGGATTCGGGATTTTATAGTATTTATAATACATAATTGTTTGCATTAATGTTCAGAATCGAGCTTATAACTATGACACTCTTGGGACTGGATTTTCCAATAAACTTAAAACCTTTTCGGCCGAGAATGGTCTTCTCTAAATTATAACATAGAATGATTACCATTTCTGAAATAATTTTGAATAGATTCTGTACAAGTTTGTGGTTCTATTCTAGAAAGGTATGCTCATTTTGCAATATCAAATATTCTAAATGTTTCTTTTTGACCAGTTTTTAATGTTTATAGTATATATAAATGATAAAACCCAAAAATTTGCACATTTGTTCCCAAAAAAATGCTCCTAGGAGATTACAAATACCTGTGACTTTTGTGCACAAATTAGGGCAAGTCAGTTGTTGTCCAATTGCAGGCGAATTTTTGTTTGGACTTTTTTCTACTAGAAATTTGTTACCTAGGAGAGCTGTGAAGGCATTTCCATTTGTTCCAAGAAATGTAGTACATTCATTTGGATGGAAGCGTTGTTCCTACAATCCTGAACTGAGTAAACAAGCAGTGCACAGGCTACCTCAAAATATTGTGCTGGAAGCTAATAAGCAACCCAAATAACATATGCTTAAAGCATGGACGTTACCCAACAATAAAAGGCCATAGGTTGTACAAAGAAATCAATCTAGTGGGCAACAAAATCTCCATAGGGCTTAGGCAAAAAAAATTTATCTCGCATGGAAGGGAAAAAAGAAAAAGCAATGCGAAACTGCAGACTTACAAGTCACTTCTTCTAACAAATAAATCAGAAGTATAACCAAGCAAATCCAGAGCTTCTACTGTTCATGCACAGAAAAAATATAATACCAACCACCAGAAAAGCAGATAACGTTCATGCACAGAAAAAAGTGACTCTTTACTTGGATCTTCAACTTTTCATTCAACCGAAGGAATTTTTCAACAGAGATTAAACACAGTATATCTTACCTCCAAGAATGCTATGCAATGTCTCTCCAACATGCCTCCTCCAGCACCAGAGAAACCCACCACAAACCCACGACCAGAAAATGGTGAATAAACGCCCTCGTTTTCCATAAAACACTGCTACGATTTGAAAAAACGCCTTGTTATCCAGCCAGAAAACACGATGGAGAAAACCCACAAAAGACCCAAGGAGAAACACGCCCTTGTTATCCATAAAACCCAGAAAAATGATGGAGAAAACCCACAGAAAACCAAAGGACCAACACACCCTTGTTATCCGGAAAACCCAGCGAAACAATGGAGAAAACCACTTGAAAAATCTACGCAGCATATGCAGGTACACTTAGACCACAAGCAGACGTAGCTCGTAGGAAACTCACAGGCTTGGTGTAGGTGTACTCAGACCACAAGCAGACGCAGATCGCAGCTTGGTACAGGTGCACTCAGACCACAAGCAGACGCAGCTCGCAGGCTTGGAGGATTAGTGAACGGCGCAGGCAAGAATATTGAATAAAATATACCCCAACATATTGGATATTTAAATAGTAAAAAAAAACCTTTTTACCCCTAATATACCTCCAATATATTGATTTTTAATTTTAACCCCCCCAATATGAACAGACGTGATATCATATTGGTCCCTAGGTGACGCCCTCATGTTGTCAAAAGGACCGAGAAAAAGGTTGAAACGGGAGGACAATCAGGTATGATGATTACTGATAAAACTTTGGTGTATGGGACAGATGCAGATCCGAGGTTAACAGCAAGATCTGGAGTGACATTAACACAAGCCATTGAAGATAATATAGATAGACTGATGACAGATCTGGAGCAATCAAAAAAGAATGGAGCCCGGCTTAAGGAAACACTGAAGAAGGAAAGAGATGAAGGTTATAAGATGAAGAGGAAATTTGAAGACATGCAGAATGAAGTGAACACTTCAAAGGCAGAACTTCAGACTCTCCAAGCAAACAAGATGAACTTAGAAGCTTCTGTGGAGAGAACAGAAAAAGATGCTCATAATAGCTTAGCCGAATTTCAAAAGCTACAGCTAGAGTATCAGGTGTTGAAGATAGAGAAAAATGAACTCAAAGTATCATATGAAAATCTGAATGCAGAAAAGGACCAGCTACAAAGCAATATTGCTGAGTTGGAGGCACAGAAGGCCACCATAGAAGAAAGGGAAAAGCAATACCAAGTGCAGGTAGCAAGTTTTGAGGGACAGATTGCTTCATTAACAACATCACTGAAGGATTCCAGTGAACAAAAAATAAATGTCCAGCCTCTAAAGGAGCATATCCCAACGAAAAAGAATGCACCAACTGCAAATGTCTATTGAAGAAGAAAGGTGTAAAATCTTACAGGTAGATAGCAGGTTGGAAGAAATCATGGAAACTACTTCATATTTTATAGATAGATCTCAGGATATTTTGGAAGTCCTGGCTGGTAGGATAGTGTGGATAGAAACCAATGAAGAAACCCCTGCAGAGCTACCAGCTAAGGATCGACATAGTTTAAAGCAGGACTATGACTTATTAGAGTTTGCAATAAATACTGTGGAGGAATTCAAGAAGACTGTGAAGAAAACGAGGGGAGCCTGTGCTGAATACTGCAGAAGGGTGCTGGTCACATACAACAGATGCCAACTTGCTGCAAAACAAAGACTGGATGCAATACCAGAGCATGAGTTGTTCACAGAACTACTACAAAGCAGGTACCAGGAGGATGAACAGAAGATAAAACAAGTCAAGGATTTAGATGAGAAGATCCTGAAGAATGTAGTAGCTCACGCAGCAGTCAGCATCCATTTACTTGAATATCAACTACGTTTGAGTCCAACAAGAATAGAAGTAGTTAAAAATCAGGCTGCTAAGTATGACATAAACATCCGTTTTCTTGAACCATCAGATTATGAAGGCATAGCAGCAAAGGCCTAGGCGTGGAAAAAGTTCATAAATGACCAAGCGGGGCCCTCTTCATAAAATTGTTCTATTAATTTTGTTTAAATGTAATATATTGTATAATTGATGAGCGCTCACTACAGGACGAATTTTGGGAATTGAAACGTTGGGGAAGCCCAAGATTCATTTGGGGCAGCCCAAAAGTTTTTCCTTTTTGTATAAGTATAGGAGAGTTAGATGTAGAAGGGGACTTTTTCCCAATGAGATTTGTGAGAACATGTTGTAAGAAGAACTATTTCCTTTTGCAATAAGAATTACAAGTTTCCTGTTGGAGAAAGCTTGGTGGAACTTTTCAAATGTTGTGCTATGGATTTGTTGAATGTGAACTATTTCGTTTTCAGCTTTGTGTCCATTAACTATGAGATCGTTCTAGATCTTTGAACCTATGTTCTTGTTATGAATGATCTCTAGTTTATTCTATGAAATTTCCAATATGAGTAATGAAGGTTTTTTCATAAACAATAAGCTATATTGTTGTTCATCTATCTATTAATGTTCATGTGTTTTGAAATAAGTAACGGCTATCTGTGATTTATTCTTAATGCATACACAAAAATACATTACTCATTGATAAGTGATAATATTTCTCCCTAGGGATAGGTTAGATAGTTAGTTTTAGTTTTCTTGATGTGTGTGATTTAGATGCGAGAGAGTTAAAACGAGAGGTAAGAACCTACGCATCACATTGTGACCACTCCTCATTGTCTCTATCAATCTGGATTTTTAGATAGGCATTTGCATATCATACAAAAACACTAAAAAACTAAAATATACATGGTGGACCAAGCCGTAACCAGTAAAACCTTTAATTTGTTACTTGACCTACAGCATTCGGACCGTAAACTGGATGGATTCCCCATACCAAACAATAATGGGCTAGTTGGGAACGTTTATTGGGAAGAATCCCTAACTGTTGTTACCTACGATTTTCCAGGCCTCAACACACGCGCTGGTTTAAAGGCAAAATGGTTTTCGTACGCATGTCTTAGGCCACTGTCCAATCTGTCTCCTATCACCCCGATTTGGCATGCTTCTAATCCCGTCCCTCTGTGCATTCTGGATATCTCTCATCCTTCCGCATCAACTGAACTGATGACAAGCGATGTGCATGGTATTAAAAAAGGTGGCGGATAGCTCTATATTCCTCTTCATTGGATAATTTGCAGGTTTACAGGAGTTACAGGTGCTGCCGTAATTTTCAATCATTTTCGTTTCCATGGACCCGTCTTCGGAGTCCATTGCGTCCTCCCCTCTGGCTCTACATGTGGAATATGATATTCGAGATATCAGAAATGGGATGAGGAGAATGAACCACTTACTGGACAAAATGGACATGGAAGGAGGGCATAAAATGGCGAATGTTGATCAGGATTCGACCCAGCTAAGGAAATAATTTGATCTCTCGATCAAGCAAACTGAACAAGTGTTCACGAAGTTTCTTGCAAAATTGGAAATCAAGTTGGAAAACCTAGAGGTGAAGGTGGTTAAGCTGGAAGTAATGATAGATTTTGGATCCTCCTCTCGTCATGGTCGAAAGGCTCGCTAATGCATGTACTCTCTGATTTTGTTTTGGCTTTTACTAATGATTGTCATTTTTAGTATCTAGTTTTAGTATCTCTCATAGTTTCATCTTGTAAAATTCAAACAATATGGGTTGATTTTGGACTTATGAACGTCGATCCCATAAGGGCACCTGAATTTGTCACTTCCATAAGGGCACTCGAACTATGTGTTTTTTCCCACAGTATTTATACCACTGCTCTTTTAATATAATCGTTTCTGTTTAAAAAAAATATATGCATAATGTAACACTTAAATTTCTTCTCATGCTCTATTAAACCAGCCATACTTTTCCTATCTAGATCAGCTTCATTCGTGATCCTGAAGGTGGGTGGAGTGTCCACCCGAAACATGTCGGTCATTATAAACCACCACATAATGATATTCTAGAAAATTCAATAAAATGGTTGAACATTGTGGAAACATACATGCCAAAAAAAAGGACATTAGTAATGTCAAGTGATTTGCATGTCACAAGTTTGGACATTACGCAAGCCAGTGTCCGAACAAAAAGAAAGGAAAGAGTAAGACACATGTTGTAGCCTCAACAAACACACAGGTGAGTGAGTTCATTGCAAAGTTTGAGAATGAGTTCATATTGGTGTCTTTCCTTTTTGGCACCATATTAAAATATGCATGGTTCGTGGACAAGGCTTCTCGCCACATGACAAGAACGTGAGATGTATTCACTAGTGTTTGAAAGGAATACTCATAGCTACATGTGGAGCTTGGTAATGATGCCAAGTGTGCAATAGAGGGGGTTAGTGTAACATCCCCAAAAATTTACAAAAAATTAAAAATTTTCTGTGACATGTAATGCTAAATCATAGCCAAAATGCTAGTTTAATAACTAACTTTAGTTTAATTAACAGGTAGATTACAAGACGGGTTATCGGGAGAAACTTAGGAGTTAATTATTTTTGGTTAACTATAACTAAAGGCTACATAATCTTACTTACTAACTTGTAATTCACATGTCACTAACCCTATTCAAACTTTATTGATTTTCAGTCTTGAATAAAAGTTTATCAAAAGTTAAAGAGTTTCAATTTATTAAGTTCAAATCATTGGTTTGTTTGCAAGAAGGTGTGTGATTTTGATGGTTGTTTATTTTCTTATTGAAGGGGGCTTGAGGTTAACCTGAGGCTTACTTAGCTTTTCTTAAAGCTAACGCAGATCCTATGCTTGTACAGGACTTACAAGTAAAAATTTACTTCCAAGTTACGATGTAAAAATTTAAAGCTCAGAAGACTAAATGAGTAAGTTAGGAAGGATTCTTAACTCTATTTAATGTCTAGATTATCAAAGTGAAAGCATTCCTAGGCCTATAACAAAGTTTACTCTTCCTAGGTAGCAAAATGGAGTTGGTAGCGATGATTATTTGTTCTAACAGATCAATCGTGTCATATATTCATCCAACATGTTTTTAATTGAAAGTAGTATTATGAGTCTAAATACATTAACCATGTTTTATAACTATGCATTTTTCCATATTAACCTAGAACTTACCTTAGCATCAAAATTAATATCATTAATTTTGCACTAGAAACTTACTACAAAAATAAACAAACCAACCTAGGCATATATAAATGGTGTATAACAAATACACTAACCTAGGCATATATAAATGGTGTATAACAAATACACTAACCTAGGCATATAACCAATGCATAGAATTAAAACTATGACCTAGTTAAAAACTTCACAATGCATATATAAAACTATAACGTAGCTCGAAGCTCCATCATACCAAAATATGATTTTTTTATTTCTTTTGCAAGGTAATAATATTATGTTTACCATTCAATGCAGGATTAACACGCTGGTTCAAAACTATATCAACACCCAAAAGATTTCAACCCAAGTGGGATCCACGTGGTGGATGCTCACTAGGTGGAGGGTTTTGGCAATAAACCCTAGGTATAAACATTCATGGTTCGCCCTAAATGCATTTTTGTTTTCAACAGTTGAAAGTTGGGATGGAGATATGAGTCGACAGGCCCTCGGCCTTCTCGGGTCTATACAGAAGTTAGCGTTCTTGTTTTTGGCTGTGGCGTTAGCAAGTTAACGTTCTAGTTCTTCGCCATTATTGTTCCCTTCAATCTCAGTCGTGGCGTTAGAAGGCTCACTACTCTGGTTCTTTGCCATATTTGTTTCCTCAGACTCGGTCGTGGCGTTAGCAGGCTCAACGTTTTAGCTGGTATATCCTAACGAAAATTCCTCCAAGCACTTTTATTTCTTTTACTTATTATTATCTATACTCAACTATTTTCTAACAGTTCAAAAGCTGGGGTTTGTAGGTGAAGAATTTGACAATGCACAATCGAATGTGAAGGCGATGTGTTCTGAAGCTGAAGGGTTTGAGCTCGATAGGCTTAGTAAGCCGCAGTCCTATCCCTGGGGTACCCTTCGTCGTGATTGTGTTGCGGTGACACTGATGGTATTTACATTTTGTTAAAGCAATGTTTAAAAATACTTGTAGTAGTTCGTTGTTTTGTTTTGGAAACGAACAAGGTGGAGACCATAAGGCCATCTTTAGCTGGTATATCGTAACGAAAATTCCTCCAAGAACTTTTATTTCTTTTACTTATTATTATCTATACTCAACTATTTACTAACAGTTCAAAAGCTGGGGTTTGTAGGTGAAGAATTTGACAATGCACAATTGAATGTGAAGGCGATGTGTTCTGAAGCTGAAGGGTTTGAGCTCGATAGGCTCGGTAAGCCTCAGTCTTATCCCTGGAGTACCCTTCATCGTGATTGTGTTGCGGTGACACTGGTAGTATATACATTTTGTTAAAGCAATGTTTAAAAATACTTGTAGTAGTTCGTTGTTTTGTTTTGGAAACGAACAAGGTGGAGACCGTAAGGCCATCTTTAGAGATATGTTAGGGTTTCGCAGGTGGACTGTGATTCTTGTAATAATGTTTTAAGTTATGAATAAAATTTTCCAAGGATTTAAAATAGTTTTGTTTAATACTGTAAAATATGTTAAGTAAAGCATCCTCGACCTCTTGCTTGGCCACTGAGAACCTTCGAGAATAAGAATCTGTTCAGGCATTTTTTTTAAGAATTAAACCATGGGGCGACTGTATGGTTATTTGTTTGATAAATGATAACTCTGTATATAATTATTTTTGTTTCTAAGAGGCCAGGCTTACGGCCATAATGTAATTATCTGTTTAGCAGTTGTTTTTCCTTTTGTATTTTTGAATGCGCAGGATATTAAGCTTGGTAGAGAGTCTTCAACGTTTTTGTTGTAATTTATTTTATGGATGTGAACCGATTAAAGCCAATGGCATTTTACTTGTTTAAAATAAATTGATTTGAGCAACCTGTACCGTAAAGAATAATTCTAGGGTTTGGTTTTCATAAACAGTTTTTGGCAATTAGGTTAAAATGGTTAGCTTCTGGTTTTCGATAATTTTATAAACAATGGTTAAATGATGATAGTTTTCCTTTTAATATAGAAGAGTTGGTAATCTATCCTTTTTCATAATGGGATTTTGTACATAGATATGAAGGTTTATATTAGTATATTAGGGTTTAGAAACACAGTTTATAATAATAATAATTGAGTTATAATGGATGTTTACAGCTGGGTTGTACTAAGTTCATAAATTCATTTACTATAAAATGAATAGAGTGATATGTTTATGATTTAGGTTTTAGAAGTATTAAATTAATGGATGTTTTTTCTTTACTATGATAAATAAATAAATTATATTATAGTAGTTATTATTGTATTTACTACACATTGTTTAATGACCGTGTGTAAAAAGTTATCAGTGGTTTTTGTATAAAAGTTTTAAGTCCTAGAAAATGGATTATTTTGATACATAACTAAAATAACAGTAAAAGCTTCCAAAGTTAACACAGTTTTTTGATGATATTGTTGGTAATATTATCAGAAGGAAGATTGTTGATTTATTTCAATGGAAACTCTACAATTCAATATTTGTTCAGATTCATTTCATTCATGTATAATCTTACCTATCTATAGCTAAACAACCCTTCTATACTAGAGTACTTCATCGTAAGATGAGTGGAGAAATGTAGAAAGGAATTTTATTCATCAATCATTCATTTCTAATTCTAGATTCATTTATTCAGATAATCATATACCAGTAAACGTTTCTGAGTAAATTGCAGACTTAATAATTCTATAAACAGATTCAAGGTATCTAAGTAATGCTAGGAAATCTAAACATGACTGCTTCATTCTAGTAATTTGCTTAAACACAAATAAACAAGATAACACAATGGAACCTGGTAATTTGTAGAAGAGACAAACAACCCAAGGAGCCTTTTTCCACCCAACCTTTTCCTGAAGATAGATCAACTGCTTGTCTTAGGGCCCCCAAGCATGTCCACTAATCCACCATGATGAAAGCATTGTGTCATGAAATGGGATTAAATACCCCTGCAACTCAACAGAAGTACTTAACAGCAGTACATATGTCCTCAGCAGTATAGAACTCATCTAGGTGGTTGCACTAGTTATGAACACAGTCGTAATCACTCAATCCACTTCTACCTTTCCCGTCATCAAATCTCTTGTGCACCTTTCTCAACTTCAGAAATTTCACAAGGTAAAGAATGAACAGCCTCCTGCTGAATTCGATGGATAGATATATGAATGCGTAGGTCTTTTTTGTCAGTTTTTCAAATAATGATCCACCTGCTCTATTTCAGTTTCTTGGGGAACATGACCACGAAATTAGGGAAATTTCCCCTGCAACAACTAGAAGTGATTGAGGATGCTACCATGTGTCAATTTTCTCTCACCCTAGTCTATTCCTCCTAGTGGGTCAGTGGACACTCATTCAACAGCCTCCTTATGCTATTTGTCTCATCTTTTATTTATTAATTAATAAAATATTCAACATAATTAATTACAGTCATCCTTGGCCCCACTTGGTCAATAGTCATAAACTTTACAATAAAAGTAAAATATAATGTTTTCTTAAACATAAAATTATATTGAAATTGGGGTACGTGACATACACCCCCCCTAAAGTCCAACATCGTCATCGATGTTGTTTTATTCATCATCTTCAGAGCTTCCCTGAAACAGAATTGGATATGCTGCCCACATATGACTCTCCAATTCCCAGGTTGCTTCTTCTGGACTAAGGTGCTTCCATTGCACCTTCACCTGTCCAATGGTGCGATTCTGAAGTAGGATTTCCCTCTTGTCGAGGATACAGTCCGGTTCCACCAAAAAATCTCCTTCAGGTTCCACCTGCACATTATTCCAATTTATCACATGAGTAGCATATTGTACATATCTTTTTAAAACAGAAATATGAAAAACATTATGAACTTTAAGATTCGATGGTAAGGCCAATTGGTATGCCATCGGTGGCAACTCTGGACAATATTTCGAAAGGCCCATAGTACCTGGGTGCTAGCTTAACATAGCTCCCTAATTTTAAGGAACTCTTTTTAGGTTTTACCTTAATGAAAGCAATGGTTCGCCCACTTGAAACTCCTTCTGATTTTGTTTAAGATCTGCTTGACTCTTCTGTCTATCTTGTGCAACCCTTAAATTAGCTTGTACATGCTTCACGGTTAATTCCATTTCTTTTAGTTACTCAAGTCCTAGTATTAACCTGTCAACGGGGTTACTCCATGATATGGGAGTATTGCATTTTCTGCCATACAGAATTTCAAATGGGATGAATTTTGTTGAAGCTTCGTAGTGGTTGTTGTATGCAAACTCAAGCAAGTGTAAGTAGCCCTCCCATTTACTTGGTTTTTCTCTAACGTACATCCTTAACATATCTTTCAAGATATGATTTACCCTTTTTGTCTTTCCATCTGTTTTCGGATGAAAAGATGTACTGAAATTTAAAGTAGTATTTAAGCCTTTAAATAAATATTTCCAGAAGTTTCCCGTGAATTTAGAGACCCTGTAGAAAATTATAACTTTTGGTATTCCATGCAAACGAAAAAATTGTTTCATAAATATTTCAACAATGTTAGCAGCCTTATGAGTGGTCTTTACTGGTATAAAATGGGCTGCCTTACTGAGTTTGTCAACAACTACCATTATCAAATCATTCTGATTCTGATTTATAGGCAGACCTGTAATGAAATCAATGTTGATTACTTCCCATTTTCAGCTAGGAATTGGTAACGACTCCAATAAACCGATTGGATGCTGATGTTCAGTCTTAACCTGTTGACATTCAAAACATCTAGCAATATATTCTGCCAACTCATTCTTCATATTCGGCCAGAAGTAATCTTTATGTAACATAGTTATTGTCTTCTGATAGCTAGGGTGTCCAGAATAAGGACTCTTATGTATTTCATTTAAATTTAGCAACTTAACATTAGGTGCGTTAGGTATATACAGTCTATTTTTATAAAGTATTAACCCCTTTTCATTTAAACTATAACCTGTTTTTAAACCTTCAGTTACATTTTCTTCCACTTTAGCTTGCAATTTTGGTAATTTTCATGCAATTTTACTCCTTCTTCGAGCTGATATTCTAAATTTGTTTTGTAAATGTTGATTATTGCCTTCAAATTTAACCTTACATTTCTACTCAATGCATGAGCTACTTTATTTTCCTTCCCCTTGATATGTTGGATCTCAAAATCATATTCGTTAAGGAAAGCTAGCCACCTAGCTTGCTTTGCGTTTAAATTTGGTTGATCCAATAGATACTTTAAACCCTTATTATTCGTCATTAAGATAAATTGTCTCTCGATCAAGGGATGGTACCACATCTTTAAAGCAATTATACGGCAACCAATTCTAGATCATAAGTAGCGTAATTTTTCCCATGAATTTTAAGTTTCCTAGACGCGTACGCTATGACATGTCCTTCTTGAGTTAAGACCCCGCCAAGGCCGTCGTTGCATGCATCAGTGCATACATCTAAATCCTTGCTAGGATCTGCAATTCTTAAAATGGGTGCAATAGTTAATAATTCTTTTAATTTCTTAAAACTCTCTTCACAATTTTTATCACATACAAACTTCTTTCCTTTCTTCTGTAGAGAAGTTATGGGATTCACGACCCTTGAGAAACCCTCAATGAACCTTCAATAATACTCGATGATCCCCATGAATGACTGTACATCATTCACATCCCTTGGGACTGGCTATTCGTTAATTGATTTTATCTTATCTGGGTCAACCGAGATCCCATCTTTAGTTATTACGTGATGCAAGTATTGTATTTTATCTTTGAAGAAGTCTCATTTACTGAACTTGGGATACAGCTAGGGTTCCCTTAACACTTGTAAAATGATTTTTAAATGTTCTTCGTGCTCTTCTTTAGTCTTAGAATAGATTAAAATATCATCAATAAAAACTACTACAAACTTATCTAGATATTTATGTAATGTTGTTCATTAAACACATGAAGACTTTCGGGGCATTAGTTAGTCTGAATGGCATGACAATGAACTCATAGTGACCATATCAGGTCCTAAAAATCGTCTTAAAAATGTCTTCATCCTTAATCTAGAATTGATGATAACCGGATCTTAAGTCAATTTTTTAAAATACTATTGCTCCGCGTAACTGCTCGAATAGATCATCTATGTAGGGCAACGGGTATTTATTTTTAATTGTCATCTTATTAAGCTGATGGTAGTCAACGCATAAGTACAGAGTACCGTCCATTTTTTTAACAAAAATGGCTGGTGCTCCCCAAGGAGACACACTTGGTCTTATATACTTTTTATCTATCAGTTCTTTTCATTGTGATTTTAGTTCATTTAGTTCCAGGATGTTCATCCAGTAAGGAGCTTTTGAGTTAGGCACTGCACCAGGTACCAGCGTAATAGTGAAATCCAACTCCCTTTTCGGAGACAGTCCCGGAATTTCCTCTGGAAATACATCCGAATAACCTCTCAAAATTGGTATATCTTCTAATTTTAGTTTTTCTTCTTTATTAATGTGTTCTTCATTAGTTATAATTACAGCAAAAACTTTACATCCCTTCCGAACAACCCTTTTTACTTGTAAAGCATAAATCTGTCTTATTGTTGTTTTCCTAAAGATTCATTTTACTATTACCGTTTCTCCTTCGTTATTTAAACAGGTAAAAGTTTTATCAAAACAATTTAACACTACTCGATGTTGATCCAACCAATCCATTCAAATTAATACATCATAGTATCCTAACAGAAGTACATTCAGCTTTACAGAAGTTTCAAACTGATTCATAAATAATGTACAATCTTTCACAAAATCAATTACTTTTCTTTTTGCTCCTATAGTTAATTGAACCATCCATGACTTTGCAAATTTCTCTACTAGTAGTTTACTTTTCTCTACTAAACTAGGAGACACATAACTCAGGCTAGCCCCCAGGTCAATTAAAATAGAAATAGGTTTATGGTTCAGCATACCTTCCACTTCCACCATGGAATTCTGATATTCAGCCTATTTATTTTCCAGCATTGCATTGATTCTGGGCATCCCTCTTGCTAAATCACCAACCGTTGTTTCTTCCTGCACAGCATGAATGTTGTTGATGGTCTTCTTTCTGTTAGGACAGGCTAATGCTTAGTGAGGTCCCTGGCATTGCCAGCATTTTACCGGTTCCTTACGTTCGTTATTTTTAACATAATTACTGTGATTATTTGTCAATTCTTTATTTCTTGTGACAGTAGGGTTTTGTTGTGGGTTACCTTTTGAATTACTTCCTTGAAATTTTCTGTTAGGAAGATTGTGTGAGTTATTATGCCCAAAATTCCGATTAAGTGTGAAATTTTTCTTTCTTTTTTCAAAATTATTATTAGGCCTTTTTGTTTTCCAGTTTAGCATGTTCTCCCTTTTTTGGTTCTGCTCATAGCAGAAATCTGCTTTTCGCATGGCCTCTTCAAGGGTCTTGGGATTATCATATTCAATTATGTCCTTAATATGAAAAGGTAAACAGCTCATAAATCGTTGTACCTTGGGTTTTTCATCAACAATATAAGGCACGTATCGTAGTAAGCTTTAAATTTTACTATTTAACTCTTTCATACTCATGGTTCCCAACCTTAGGTAATAAATTCTTTAGCTCGTTCTTCATAATATTGTTCTGACAGAAATTTCTTTTTAAAGTACTTCTTAAAAGTGCTCCAGTTTATATTCTTCTCTTTTATGCCCTTAACTCGCTTTATGTCCTACCACCAGATCTCGGCTTTTCCAGTTAAGTTATATATTTCCATCCTCGCTTTTAACTGATTTGAATAATTATATATCTGAAAGTACTTTTTCATTCCGGATAGCCATGCTTCATCTTCCTCTCCTTTTTCTGTTTCGCCATTAAAAGTTGGTGGTTTAATCTTTTTAAACTCCCCAAAAATCTCTTCATAGGGCTTGTACTTCTTCTTTCTAGAGTGATAATTACTCTCGCTATTGTCACTATAATACTAGTGTTTCTTTCTGTGTGAGTTACCATTAATTTCAGAAGAAGAACTACTTTCAATTTTAGAGTATTTTGACTTTTTACTCTTATGTTAATAGGACGTAGTATTAGATTCTATCATTTTATCATTTTCTTCATTATAAAACTTTTTCAACAGTATTTGATTCAGCTCCTCCTGAGCTCTTAATATTCTTTCATTTTCTTTTTTAACAGTCTCCATTTCAGATTTTAGATCCTTAATTGTTTGCAGTAATTTAGATGAGTTATTAGTTATATCTTCTTTAGCAGGTTCTTTTCCAGAATTATTTTGTTCATTTAACGTGGAACTCTCTTCAGCATACCCTTCGAGTCCTTCCATACCTGCAAATCTAATTCAGAAAATATCATGTACACAACATTTAAAATCATAAATCAGTATCCATACTTTCTATTTACTTTTTGTTTACGTGCGTTGAGCCACTTCAAGCCTAGTGTATGAACGTGAGCTCTGATACCATATGTAACATCCCCAAAAATTCACAAAAAAATTAAAAATTTCCTATGTGACATTCAATGCTAAATCATAGCCAGAATACTAGTTTAATAACTAATTTTAATTTAATTAACCAGTAGATTACAAGACAGGTTATCAACAAAAACTTAGTAGTTAATTCTTTTTGGTTAACTGTAACTACAGGCTATAGAATCTTACTTACAAACTTGTAAGTCACATGTCACTAACCCTATTCAAACTTTATTGGTTTGCAGTCTTGAATAAAAGTTTATCAAAAGTTAAAGAGTTTCAATTTATTGAGTTCAGATCATTGGTTTGTTTGCAAGAAGGTGTATGATTTTGATGGTTGTTTCTTTTCTTATTGAAGGGGGCTTGAGGTTAGCCTGAGGTTTACTTAGCTTTTCTTAAAGCTAAGACAGATTCGATGCTTGTACAGGACTTACAGGTAAAAGTTTACTTCCAGGTTACGATGTAAAATTTTAAAGCTCGTAAGACTAAATGAGTAAGTTAGGAAGGATTCTTAACTCTATTTAATGTCTAGATTGTCAAAGTGAAAGCATTCCTAGGCCTATAGCAAATTTTACTCTTCCTAGGTAGCAAAATGGAGTTGGTATCGATGATTATTTGTTCTAACAGATAAATTGTGGCACATATTCATCCGACATGATTTTAATTGAAAGCAATATTACGAGTCTAAATACATTAACCATGTTTTATAACTATGCATTTTGCCATATTAACCTAGAAATTACCTTAGCATCAAAATTAACATCATTAATTTTGCACTAGAAACTAACTACAAAAATAAACAAACCAACCTAGGCATATATAAATGATGTATAACAAATACACTAACCTAGGCATATCACCAATGCATAGAATTAAAACTATGACCTAGTTAAAAACTTCACAATGCATATATAAAACTATAACCTATCTCGAAGCTCCATCATACCAAAATATGATTTGTTTATTTCTTTTGTAAGGTAATAGTATTATGTTTACCATTCAATGCAGGGTTAACGCGTTGGTTCAAAACTATATCAACACCCAAAAGATTTCAACCCTAGTGGGATCCATGTGGTGGACGCTCACTAGGTGGAGGGTTTTGGCAATAAGCCCTAGGTATAAACATTCATGGTTTGCCCTAAACGCATTTTTGTTTTCAACAGTTGAATGTTGGGATGGAGATATGAGCCGACAAGCCCTCGACCTTCTCGGGTCTATACAGAAGTTAACATTCTTGTTTTTGGCCGCGGTGTTAGCAATTTAACATTCTGGTTCTTAGCCATTATTGTTCCCTTCAATCTCAGTTGTGGCATTAGCAGGCTCACTGCTCTAGTTCTTTGCCATATTTGTTTCATAAGACTCGGTTGTGGCGTTAGTAGACTCAATGTTTTAGCTGGTATATCGTAACGAAAATTCCTCCAAGCACTTTTATTTCTTTTACTTATTATTATCTATACTCAACTATTTACTAACAGTTCAAAAGCTGGGGTTTGTACATGAAGAATTTGACAATGCACAATCAAATGTGAAGGTGATTTGTTCTGAAGCTGAAGGGTTTGAGCTCAATAGGCTCGGTAAGCCTCGGTCCTATCCCTGGGTTACCCTTTGTCGTGATTGTGTTGCAGTGACACTGGTGGTATTTACATTTTGTTGAAGCAATTTTTAAAAATACTTGTAGTAGTTCATTGTTTTGTTTTGGAAACGAACAAGGTGGAGACCGTAAGGCCATCTTTAGAGATATGTTAGGGTTTCGCAGGTGGACTGTGATTCTTGTAATAATGTTTTAAGTTATGAATAAAATTTTCCAGGGATTTAAAATAGTTTTGTTTCATACTGTAAAATATGTTAAGTGAAGCGTCCTTGGCCTCTTGCTTGGCCACTGAAAACCTTCGAGAATAAGAATCTGTTCAGGCATTTTTTTTAAGAATTAGACCATGGGGCGGTTGTATGGTTATTTTTTTGATAAATGATAAATTTGTTTATAATTCTTTGTGTTTCTAGGAGGTCAAGCTTATGGTCGTAATGTAATTATCTGTTTAGCAGTTGTTTTTCCTTTGGTATTTTCGAATGCGCAGGGCATTAAGCTTGGTAGAGAGTCTTCAACGTTTTTGTTGTAATTTATTTTATGGTTGTGAACTGGTTTAAGCCAATGAAATTTTAGTTCTTTAAAAGAAATCGATTTGAGCAACCTATACCATAAAGAATAATTCTAGGGTTTGGTTTTGATAAACAGTTTTTGGTATTTAGGTTTAAATGGTTAACGTTTGATTTTTCGATAATTGTATAAACGATGGTTAAATGATGATAATTTTCCTTTTAATATAGAAGGGTTGGTAATCTGTCATTTTTTATCTGTACATAGATATGAAGGTTTATATTAGTAGATTAGGGTTTAGAAACATAGTTTATAATAATAATAATAATTGAGTTATAATGGTTGTTTACAGTTGGGTTGTACTAAGTTTATAAATTCATTTACTATAAAATGAATAGAGTGATATGTTTATGATTTAGGTTTTAGAAGTATTAAATTAATGAATGTTTTTTCTTTACTATGAGAAATAAATAAATTATACTATAGTAGTTATTATTGTATTTACTACACATTGTTTAATGACTATGTAAAAATTTCTCAGAGGTTTTTGTATAAATATTTTAAGTCCTAGAAAATGGATTATTTTGATACAAAACTAAAATAATAGTAAAAGCTTCCAAAGTTAACATAGTTATTTGATGATACTGCTCGTAATCTTATCAGAAGGAATATTGTTGATTTATTTCAATGGAAACTCTACAATTCAATATTAGTTCATATTCATTTCATTCATGTATAATATTTCATATCTACAGCTAAACAACCCTTTTGTACTAGAGTATTTCATCGTAAGATGAGTGGAAAAATGCAGAAAGGAATTTTATTCATCAATCAACCATTTCTAATTCTAGATTCATTTATTCAGATAATCATATACCAGTAAAATTTCCTGAGTAAATTGTAGACTTAAGCATTCTATAAACATATTCAAGGTATCTAAGTAATAATAGGAAATCTAAACATGACTGCTTCATTCTAGTAATTTGCTTAAACGGAAATAAATAAGATAACACAACAGAACCTGGTAATTTGAAGAAGAGACAAACAACCCAAGGAGCCCGTTCCACCCAACATTTTCCTGAAGATAGCTCAACGGCTTGTCTTAGGACCCCTAAGCCTGTCCACTCATCCACCAAGATGGAAGCACTGTGTGATGAAATGGGATTAAATACCCCTGCAACTCAACAGAAGTACTTAGCAGCAGTACATCTATCCTCAGCAGTATAGAACTCAGCTAGGTGGTTGCACTAGTTCTGAAAGAAGTCTTAATCACTCAATCCACTTCTACCTTTCCCCTCATCGAATCTCTTGTGCACCTTTCTCAACTTCAAAAATTTCACAAGGTAAAGAATGAACAACCTCCTGCTGAATTCGATGGATAGATATATGCATGCCTAGGTCTTTTTGGTCAGTTTTTCAATTAATGAGCCACCTGCTCTGTTCCACTTTCTTGGGGAACATGACCACAAAATTAGGGAAGTTTCATTGTGCAATAGCTAGAAGTGATTGAGAATGTTGCCATGTGTCAGTTTGCTCTCACCCCAGTCTATTCCTCCTAGTGGGTCAGTGGACACTCATTCAACAACCTCCTTAGGATATTTGTCTCATATTTTATTTATTAATTAATAAAATATTCAACATAATTAATTACAGTCATCCTTGACCCCACTTGGTCAATAGTCATGAACTTTACAATAAAAGTAAAATATAATGTTTTCTTAAACATAAAATTTTATTGAAATTGGGGTAAGTGACAGTTAGAGATATTTAGTTTCAATTGGAGTGTGGATTTCCTTCGAAGGTGAAGGATGTGTTATATGTACCATGGATGATGAAGAACCTACTATCGATTTCAACGATTGAGGACAAGGGATATGTCGTTTATTTTTAGAGTGAACAAGTACTTGTTAGACCAAAAGGCTCCAATTCGGAGACAAGACGATTACTTTGGAGAAAAGTGGGTAGATTGTACTTACTAAAGGGAGGCTCATCCAATACGTTATCTAGTTCATTGTGACAATGACAGTTTATGCAAGTTATGGAAAATGAGGATGGGTCACTTGCATTATAGGTCTTTACTGATAATCAGGCAAATTGTCACTTGTCTTCCAAAGTTTAGTGTGGAGCAGCATGGTGTGGCAACCGATGTGCACTAAGCAAGTATGCCAAATATCTAAGAAATTTTCTAGGAAAGTTTGTATATCTTTGTTTGGATCTAGATCCACTCTATTTGGTATCTTCATCTAACATAGGGGCGCAATATCTTTGTATTTCTTGAGTTTTGAGTTTTTGTAAGAACATGTATTGTTGTAATCAATGTTATTATTGTTCCCTTCAATTCATAATAAATATTTATAGTGTTTTCTCCCATATTGTTCTCAATATTCAAGTTTTCAGTAAATCTATGTGCAAATATATTGTTATGGCTATGCAATCTTTATGTTATGTGAATTAAACTTCATTAGAGCTCCTTGGATGTTGTTAGTGAATGAATTAAGTTGGTATGGGAATGTTTGGACCTAGTTAGATATGTTTGGAAAGGATTTGGGTTGTTTTGGAGGTATTTGAGAAAGGTTGGAAATCCAACATTGTTTGTATTGAATTTCGAGCTAGTCTTCCTAGATTCGAATTGATGCTTGTGGGGCTTATTCATGCTTGATTAAAAATGATATATATATATATAGTTCTCTGCTGCTACATGGATCCAAGACTCTTCCTTGAATTAGGTGATATGTTTGGTATTTCCAATGCTTCCAAATTGATTCTAAAGATGTTGCATCAAAATTAATAACCGACGACCTAAACTTTACATCAAATTTGATTTGGGCATATAACAATGGTTCAAAGTATATCCTATATGTTGAACATCGTTATTTGACAACATTTAATTAATCAAATAAAAAATTGGAGCATCTCATAAGCCTTCATAAGCCATTGTTTGGGATTAAATTGAAAATTAACACAATTACCATTGGAAATTTGGACCTAAAATTCCTAAGTTTTAATTGGGGATATTATAGGAAGATTAGAGTTCTCGGGATGAATAATGGAGAAAACTATACATGTAACAAGTTCAAGGATTTCTATAAAGAGGCAAGAATTAAGAAGGAACTAATAGTACCTTACAACCCGTAGAAAAATGGGGTTGCAGAGAGGAAGGACAAGGCCATCATTGGAGTTGCCAAGGCAATGATTCATGATCAAGATTTTTCCATGTTTCTCTAGGCAAAAGCATCCAACACAACATTCTACATTCAAAACAGTCCTCATAAGGTCTTGGAGGACAAGAATCATAAGGAAGCATTCATAGGAGTGAGACCAGAGATTGACCACTTTTGTATTTCCATATGTCCAATGCATGTGCATGTACCATTAGAGAAGACGACGAAGTTGGAACCTTCAACAACGAAGGGTATTTTTGTGGGATACAGTGAAACTTCAAAGGAATACAAGATATACATTCCATCACTTGGGAAAACATTGGTGAGGAGGGATGTTTGATTTGATGATGGCCTAGCCTTTAGGAAGTCACAGGACACCCATCAAACAATGATAGAGGATAAGAGCGAGTGGTTCCAAAGGTCGAGGAGAGACCAACACCAGCAGGTACAAGGACTCGGTCTTCAGATCAGGAGGAGGAGTTGAAGGCTCCTTCTACTTATGTTAGAAGGAGGTCGAGACTGCTAAATCAGACATTAAAATATGCTCAGGGGCATGTGGAGGATCCTAGGGGTAATTTTAGACAGAGCAAACTATCGAGACAGTTCCCAGGTTACATAGCACTCATGGGTGACATCATTGATTTCGATCCTAGTAACGTTGAGGAGGAAAGAGGCCATAAGGTTTAGAGAGATGCCATGATGGAGGAGTATGCATCCATTATGAAGAATGATGTGTGTGACATAGTGTTGAGTCCAAAAGGAAAATATATGGTGAGATCGAGATGGATCTTTAAGATTAAGCATGTTGCAGATGGCAGTGTGGAGAAGTATAAAGAAAGGTTCGTGACAGGGTTCTCCCCAAGGAAAATTTTAGGGGCAAAATTTAGCCCATGGGCTAGTTTTTGACCTTTTTCCCAAAAAAAAGATTCGCCAATATGCCTTTTTTCCAAAGATGATTCACGCAAATTCCATGGGATAATTTTTTTTTACTCAAAATCGTCAAAATTATCCAAAAACTATATAGTCCTTAGAAATTTGAATGTGTTTTTTTTATATCACCAAACATTTTATGGTTGCAAAATTAAGATTTAGTAAGATTTTCCTAGGTTTCTACACTCATAAAATTATGGATCCTTAAAATTTTCCCTAGTTCTCCCAAAAGAAAGGAGTAAACTATGAAGAGACATTCGCTCTAGTAGACAATATACTTCTATCAAGGCTATTATATCTATTGCTTGAAAGATGGGGTGGAGGATACATCCGACGAATGTCAAGACAACCTTCCTCAACAAAGTGATAGAGGAAGAGATGACCAGTGTGCAACCTTAGAGATTTAAGGTGCATGGGAGAGATTGTCAATGTGGCAGGTTGAGTTAAACATTATACGGACTCAAGCAAGAACTAAGGGCATGGTACTTGAGGATTGATGGGTATCTATTAGTTATGGAATTCATCAATAGTGGGGTGAATCCCAACTTGTATTATATATTTGTTGGAAATGATCCACTCATCTTAGTACTTTATGTTGATGACTTGTTCCTTACCAGGTTAAAGAAACTCATTGAGAAGTGCAAGCATGATTTAGCTTTGGAGTTCGAGATGAAGGACATCGACATGATGCACTACTTTTTAGGATTGGAGATGTGGCAGAGGACAAGTGAGATTTTCTTGGGACAAGGAAAATATGCAGTCAATATTCTGAGGAGATTCTAGATGGAGGATTATAGGACTATGTGTACACTTATGATCATCAATCTAAAGAAGCTAGATGCTTTTGAGTTAGAGTTGGTGGATCCTACATTGTACAGGTAGTTGATTAGTTCATTGATGTTTATGGTCATCACTAGGCCAAATATATGCTTTGCTGTGAAATCCCTGAGCTTGTTTATGGTGGAGTTGAGGAGGGTACATTGGGTTGCAATGAAACACGTGCTCAAATATTTGAGGTATAGTGGAGTATGGACTAAGGTATGTCAGGAATGATGGAATGCAGTTACAAGGCTATATCGCAAACTAGGCAAGGAGTGCAGTGGATAGGAAAAGCACATCATAGTGTAAGAAACCTCAGTGGCACTTGGTTCAGCAGAGCTCAAGTACATGGCAACGAATTTGGTAAGTTGTGAAGTCATTTGGCTTTGCAAGATGCTCACAAGTTTATTTGGTTTTGGGTTGGATCCCATGGTGATCCATTGTGACAATCAAAGTTGCATAGAGCTCTCGGAGAATCCAATGTTTCACGATAGGCCCAAACACATAGAGGCCATATATCACTTCAGCAAGGACAAAGTTTAGAGGGAACTTGTGAAGTTTGGTATATTTCCATAGATGAGCAGGTTGAAGATATTCTCACCAAGGCTTAGATGAAGGGCAAGTTTGTGTACTTCAAAGATAAGTTGGGAGTGGTGCAAAACACCTTTCTCCCTAAGAGGGATTGTTGATGTTTATAGCTCAAACAAGTGTTTATGCATACCCTAAGTGTCAAGCATGTAGAAGTTGTCTATTACCTCTCTAGGTACTTGATCAAATTATTGAGTTAGTGACTTACATCTATTTCCTAAGTCTAACTTAGGAAAAGCACATTATTTAACTTAATGTTCGCTATTGACTAAAAGTGAACTTAAGATTAGGTCACAGCTATTGATCTTAAGAAAGGCTCAAGATCTATTCTTGTTCATCCATCACTTTGAAAATTGCAAGTTATGGTTTTGGTCATTGAGATTGTATAAAAGAAACCCTAAAGAGAGGAGAAAGGCACACAATATCACATGATATTTTTCAGAAAGATTTTTTGAAGAAAAGTGAGACTCTGTGGTATAGCAGAAGCGAGAAGAAAGTTGCAGCTAGAGGAAGATACTGAGAAAAGATAGAGGGTTGATTTCACTTTGTGAGAGAGAGAGGCCAATCTAGCCGTTGTCATACCAGCTGAACCAATAGAGGGTCAATTCGTACCAGCTACTAAGAGGACAGTACGATCCGTATAACTAGCATCAGTTGATGCAAAGGTGACGCGGGGTGATTCAAGAGGTTGATTTGGGTGTAGTTTTTCCTTCAATGAGCAAATTGTCTCCATGAGGTTCGATTCAGTTAGAGAGGCTGATTTTCTCTAAGGGACTTAATTACAGGTTTCATTGTTGTAATCTCTGATTTTCTCCATAAGCCAAGATAATAAAAGAAACATCGATTGTTGGTTTTTCCCCTTTGGGGTTTTCCAAGGTAAATACTAGGTCAAATGTGTGATTGATTTCCTATTTATTCCACTACTTGGAGATCGCACTCAGCCTAGAGCACACCAGCCTTTAACATGGCTAGATTTTTTGTATCCTTAGGGTTTCGAACCGACGACCATTCAACTTAGGGGTATCTTAACACAACACCCGCCATCGATTGTTCTACATCTCGTGGGTTATTTATTCCACTACATTATTGGTTATGATATCAAGCATTTATGTTTGTAATTTTTAAGCATAAATTTTTTTGAAAATAGAAATCAGAATTCGGTACAACATAAAAGCGTACAAACACAACACCACATTCCATGATACAAGAGCTATAATGGTTATGAGCAACGATGCTTCATAATGGGTTAATGGTTGTTGTGGAGTCAAATAGGGTTTGAGTAGAATTAGAGTCCTAATTAAGGGATGCACTAGAGATTGGAAAAGTGCTTTTGTGGACTGTCTTGAAGTTGATTATTTGTGTGCTAATTGACTATGAGAACATGTTGAAGACAAACTAAGGTAGTGCTAAATGACATTGAGTTGGGATAGAGCTGCTATTTTATGATTGGGTATGTAAAATTATGTAATTTTTTTAACCATAAGCCCAAAAAACACTAAGTATGCAAAAAAATACCTCTCCAATTTCTAACCCACACCTTTACATTTTTTAATAAGAACCCTACCCAAACCATAGTGCACCCCTTTACTCCTTTAAATAAGAACTCTACTCAAACCATATCCATCCTCACAACAAACGTCATTAAAACACATAATCACTCAACAACCATCTTTGATACACATTAAAACACATAATCACTCATAACAACCATCTTCGATACACATGTTCAACAGTTCGGCACCAAAGGCCAGCTTATATTAAATGCCCATTCTTCTTCATTTTACTCTTCAAAACCAAATAACTAATTTGTGAAATTGAAGACAGTCAAATTTGATCACTTAATGTTTATACTTGCACCAAAACCCCCCATACAACAACAGATTGCAGTGAGTGCACCCATCGATATTTCTAAAGATCAAATTGAGCTGCACAATGGCCTTAGTGAACGTAGATACGAAAAGTGGTGACCTAAATTGTCCTATTAGCAGTAACAATTCACAGAAAAAAAACCTGAACATGACTTGGAAGCTCAAGGCATTTTCCAAAAATAACTGTATGATAATTTTCTCCATAACTGTGGGAAATAGCTATTAAGAGTAAATAACGCCTCATCTTGAGACAGCCTTCCAATTGATATCAAAATCAAATAGTTCAAGTTAATTCTAAGCAACCAAAAATACCACTTGGCGGAACAGTATACAAACCCTCGGGGCAGCCTGCCTTCGTGACAACACAGATGTCGGTTTCTCGATACGATATTAGTTTCCCATAGACGAATTCCTTGGATATTTACCCCTTGCATTTAAACATTGTTGCAACCAAATTTCAAGTATCTAGACACAAAATCCCACATCCCTTAAGCTGGCAAAACATTTGGGAATCTTTAACGAATGAATCAATAACCACAGCAAGGATATATTCCTTGTGTTCTCTAAAACCCTAGGATACTAGACTATGAGATTCAGGAAACAAAAACAAACTAAATGACTACAGGGAGGAAACAAATTAGTTTTCATACAGATTGAAATGGAAGGCTAGCTCAAATAATATTAATGTTTATCCCTCTTCCCTTGTAATTGCTTGGTGAGGTGCACTTGCTACAAGTGCTAAAAAAAATATAAGCATCCTATTTGGAAAAGGCCATAACACAATTTAGCAACTGAGCAGTGATAAGCAGTTCCTATATAATATCTTGCCCCGAGAGAACATATACTCTCCGTGCCATCTATATTCATAATGTAAATTAGTAACGCAGAAAACAAAGTACAATGGATAGAAGACAAAAGACCCTTTTGCTATTCTATTTTGCAAACATATATATCAATCCCATTCACCACATCCAATTTGGAAAAAGGCGATGCCAATATAATATCTTGCCCCTAGGCTTCGTGTCTTCTATTATAACCATAATTCATACTGTAAATAAGTAACACAGAAAACAAAGACACACTGCAATGAGCAGAAAAGACAAACAGACCCTTATGATATTTTGCACATACAGGTATATGCATCAATCCCATTGACCACGAGTGGTAAGTGGACAATACCGCCAATAAGTTTACGAATTAATACACGTATCTAGGATGATAATTTGCAGAACGTTGGTGTACACAAATGACAGAATTCGCAGATCAAGCCCTAAAAACAAAAATGCACTCAAATAAATCCACAAACCTATTGAGATAGTTTCTTCTGACTTGAGGAAGTTAGCAAAGGCAACAATGGTGGAGTTGGCATCACCTGGGGATGTGAGTTAAACGATGTTTCAAAGAATGGGATGTTAAATTTGGCAATCCTGATACTTTGTAGTCCTAAAACGATGCTTGGTATCTTGACGAAGACGTAAACCCCACTAGTTACAAGTTTTCCTGGAGAGACTACAGTAGATGTTTCTGAAGTCGAAAGATTCAACGAAGTTGGGCCAACAATGGTACTAGTAGAAATTCAAACGTTTGATATTGCCACTAGTACCTATTCGTCATTACTCTACAATTATATTTACCATAAATATGATGCTTTCATAGGGCACAAGATTAAAACCATAGTTGGCAATTTAGAAATTCTATTTCAATACATATCCCAAAATGCGTATTGAGAAGCTAAAAATAATTTTATTCAAAAATATAAAACTGTCAAGAACTTATATTATAAAGCATATTTATATAAAATATTTCTTTATTTTTCTCAAAGGACAGCTCTATTTATTGTCTTTTTCAACTCCCTATACTAAAAATTTAGGCTCAGGATGTTCGATGATACAGAGTTTTGATTTTCATTTGTCTATTGATTTTATAATTTATTTGTCAATTAAGTGTAAATCAAGCCGTATACTAAAAATTTAGGTTCAGGATGTTCGATAATACAAAGTTTTGATTTTATTTGTCTATTGACTTTATAATTCATTTGTCAAGTGTACATCAAGTAGTTGTAAAGAAATGTTATTACTTTCCTCACCTGAGTTTACTCTCAAGAAGTCAAGTGGAAGTTAAGTTTATTGTTGTTAAGTTTGTTAACCTAACATCGTACTCTGAATAATCTAGAGTTTACCTTACCTTAAATACTAAGTTGTAAAAAAATTATCTAGTCAAGTAACATCCTCACTCGTGATGGGAGGTGTTCATCAAAGGTATGTGTTAGACAGTCCATAACCCCCTTACAAATATCTGTAAATCTGACTATAGTTCATTACCCCTCTTATAAATGTGAAAAAAATATTTAGTCTAGTAACATCCTCAAAGTGATAGGAGGTGTTCATCAGAAGTATGTGTGTGTGAGACAGTTCATAACCCCCTTGCAAATATCTATAAATTCATTGGAAGTTTCCAAGTCATTTCCTATGCGAGATCAAAATGTCAAAAGGGATCCTTCATTAGAGATCAAAACAACATTATCTTGTTAAGTCATGGTGATAAACTGAATATAATGTTGTGTATGAATATAATGTTATGTATCACAATATTCAGTAAAATATCTAAATCAGAATACATTAAGCTTAAACCCAGATTTATTAAACACCGATAAGGATTCAATTTCCCGAGGTGTAATTTTTTTATCTTCAAATTTGTAAACGTAAAGAAAAAAAATTTACCCCTCAAGATATTGGTTGAGTTATAAACCAACAACATGACTAACATGACAAACTTGACAAATGTGACAACATCTCTCATACAGAGTTGCAAGCACCTCATTACTCTCAATGCAATAAACCACAATGCAATAAACCAACATGAAAACGTTACATTATGTAACGTGACATCTCATCCATAATGAGTTGTAAGCACCTCGATACTCTCAGTAAAAATATTGTATCCAATATCAACCCCTAACTATATTTACAAGTATAAAATAAATTAAAATATAACTGTCATTTACAAAATTGTCATTGTTACCAGAGAGCACAGGGTGACATTAAAAGACGATGGAACAAAGAATGTTTACGAAAACGTGGACACGCATTAATTAATATTAAGAGAAAAGGTGTCTAAACGTCAAAGAAAAAGCAGATTTCCATAGCATCGACTACTTTGTGAATAATCTTTCTTTTTCTAGAGCAGCCCTCGCAAATTCGTTATATCAGAGAACAGGCTTTAGTCACCCAGAAGAAGATAAATCTGCCCACGTTAACCAAGCAATGTTAATGCTACAGAACCTATCAACTATACAAGTCATCGTCTTCTTTATTATCTGCTGTAGTGAAAGGATCTGAAGCCGCAGCTGATGTACTAGCTGGCCTGTCTGCAAATCGGAATTCGGAACCAAAACCTCGGGACTGCTGCAGCGTCTGTGCAAATGCTTGATATTTTCGAATATCAGCATCACTGACACTTCTTCGAGCATATTTCATGGACTCCTCAAAGTGGGCCGCTTTTATTTCAGCGACCTCATTTTCATCCTCTTCCATAGCTTCAGGGTTTTCTTTTCTCTTCCTTTCACGTTCAATATCCTGCATCATAATCAAAAAAGATATTGAGCCGTAACTTATGAACACAGATTTAGAGAGAGCTGAAGTTATTGAGTGTCTACTAGAAATATAACAGAAACTTAGGTAGTCTTATGGTGTTCCAACCACATAAAATGTAATATTTTAATATAAGTAAATGAAAGGAAAATATAAAATTAACAAAAACAAATATCTGTACAGAAACATGGATGCTATTGCTGACCTTCTCGATGTTTTCTCGGATGGCATATTTGCAAGCACGCTGACAAATTTCTGTAATATCAGCTCCACTAAATCCTTGGGTATAACGAGCTAAATCAGTAAGATTAACATGCTTGGAAACCGGTGACTTTCTCAAGCAAGCTTTAAAAATTTGGAGGCGTGAACTCTCATCAGGTAATGGTATGTAAATTAGCTGATCAAGCCGACCAGGCCTTAACAATGCAGGATCAATGATATCTGGCCTATTTGTAGCCCCAATAATGAAAACGGTTTTCTTGGCTGACATCCCATCCATCTCTGTTAACAACTGATTGAGAACTCGGTCCGCGGCACCACCTGCATCGCCGACACTACTCCCACGCTGCAATATTGCAATTCATTAATTAATGTCCCGATTGACAAAGCATGACAAAGTATCTGTAATATCTGCTCACAAATCAGTCCAGTCAAAGATAGGACTACTTATGACTATGGAAATTGTAATACATTTCAACATTACTTAACATTCCGCTTGACAAAGTATGACAAAATCTATGCTCATGTATCACTCCGATCAAAAAAGATAGGACTTCTGACTATAGAAAGATAACAAACCTGTGTGGCTATAGAATCAAGCTCATCAAAGAACAAGACACATGGCGCTGACTGTCGAGCTTTGTCGAAAATCTCTCGAACATTAGCCTCACTTTCTCCAAACCACATTGTTAATAATTCTGGGCCTTTTACACTGATGAAATTGGCTTGGCACTCATTAGCAATGGCTTTTGCAAGCAGAGTCTTCCCACAGCCAGGTGGCCCATAAAAGAGCACTCCTTTCGAAGGAGACATGCCAAACTTTTCAAATTTCTCAGGGTGCTCCACTGGATATTGAACAGTCTACAAAACAACATTGAAGCACATCTTAGTTCATGATTTTTGTGCTTAGGACATAACTGACATAACTGAGAATTAAAAATAGAAATGCAGTGATCCTGAGTTCCACTGCTTACCTCTTGAAGCTCTCTCTTAACATTTTCCAAACCACCAATGTCCTCCCA
The DNA here is from genome assembly GCA_001517045.1 of Pseudotsuga menziesii. Classification (NCBI taxonomy): domain Eukaryota; kingdom Viridiplantae; phylum Streptophyta; class Pinopsida; order Pinales; family Pinaceae; genus Pseudotsuga; species Pseudotsuga menziesii. The sequence continues at coordinate 184,914 of LPNX010566983.1, forward strand.
AGAAACATTGGGCACCTCAACAACCTATCGAACAAATTTTCACACATTATTTATACACTTTATTATAAATTAACAAATAAAAACAGAAAGACGTAACATTGGCACCATAGTGTTTATATACACAACTCTTTACTGTTAATTATACAAAAAGATACGGTCAGAACTGATTTGACAAGACTCACAGTTTCACGCAGGGCAGATGGGTTACTGGTGCCCAACGCAGTTTGGAAGTGCTCATTGGTAACAGCCATAGAATTAAGAATTTCGGCATCGATGGTCTCATCTTCCAAGTCAATAACATCCATTTTTTCCCTGATGCACTGTAGTGCAGCCTCGGTGCAAAGAGCTGCAAGATCAGCTCCAACGTACCCATGTGTATCCTTTGCAATTCGTTCAAGATCAACCTACAACAAAGACCAAAAACATGATATGTAATGTCAAAATACAAATGAATTTGCCAGGAAAAATGTCCAGAGAGAAAATTGACAATGCAGTAAAGTTCATACATCTTCAGAAAGCTTCATGTTCTTCGTATGGATACGAAGGACCTCCAGCCGTCCCACTTCATCAGGAACCCCAATATCAATTTCCCTGTCAAACCTTCCAAACCTTCTAAGGGCTGGGTCAATACTATTTGGCCGGTTTGTTGCTCCAATCACAATAACATGGGCTCGAGATTTTAGCCCATCCATCAGTGTCAGAAGTTGAGAAACAATTCGCCTCTCAACTTCACCATGTGTTTTTTCTCTTTTGGGTGCTATTGAATCAATTTCATCAATAAAAATAATGGATGGGGCATTCTTCTCAGCCTCCTCGAACGCTTTCCTTAGATTGCTTTCACTTTCTCCAGCCAACTTTGACATAATTTCAGGCCCATTAATTAAGAAAAAGAAAGCACCAGTTTCATTGGCTACTGCCCTAGCAATTAAGGTTTTTCCAGAACCAGGTGGTCCAAATAGCAAAATACCCTTTGGTGGCTTCACGCCAATTGATTTGAAGAGCTGTGGGTGCCTAAGTGGAAGCTCAACTAATTCACGAATCTGGGCCATTTGCCTCCTTACACCACCAACATCATCATAACCTACTTCATCTAATCTGTCTTCATCCTCCCGCTTTACAGGCTCTCCCTCACAAAAGATCTCGGTGTCAGGAGAAACAACACAATATTCCCCAGGGTCTGTCTCAATAACTTTGAACTCTACGCTGCGCATTCCACCTCTAACTAGGAAAAGGTCTCCTTTCCTTACTGGGCGATAGGCCTCCATGAAATAGGCTGCCAAAAGAGTATCAGAACTTTAGACTAACACATTTACCAAATAAACCATATTTACCTAACCTTACAACCAATACTGTAGAAAGAGATGAAGTGCCAGAAAATAAATAGCACAAAGAATATTCTCTTAAATTTCTAATCGCACAATGTGAAAAGAGACGTCCTTATAAGTTTATAACCCACAACATGAAAAAGAATAGTGTTGAAAATTGCAGGGAGCTATTGATAAAAACAGAGATATTGAAGACTGTTACATGATCACCTGGAATTTATTAGAAAAATTAGGTTTAGTGTTTTGTGAAAAAAATACCTCAATATAGATACAATGATTTACCCATAATGTAGAAAGAGATGAAGTGCCAGCCAAAAAATTGCACAAAGCATATCTCAATTTCTAACCCACTATGTGAAAAGAGATGGACCTTAAAACCCACAACATGAAAGAAGATATTGTGTTCAAAAAGTGAGTTATTGTAGACTATTAGATGATCATCTGGAATTTATTACAACAATTTGAAAGTGATGAAAGGCATAAATTCATAACAAAAGAAAGAAGACAGCCAGGTCGCTAAAAGTTCAAGCATTATATAACCAATAAGCTAAGTCACCAGACACATCCATATGGCCTCCCGTGTCCCATGGTGCCGTGTCGGACACGAATACAGCTTCAACACGTGTCGGTCACGTGTTTTTTTGTGTCCTGGAATCGGGACACGGAAAAACACATGTCCGACACTTGTTGAAGCTGTATTCGTGTCCGACACGGCACCATGGGACACGGGAGGCCATATGGATGTGTCTGGTGACTTAGCTTATTGGTTGAAGCCATGTCCCGACATTTTGTTCCTAAAATGTTGTTTATTTGGCTTTTACGAGATACATGTAGGTGCTTGGGTCCACTTTTAGTTACTTATTCCCATTGCTGGACTTTATAATGCCTCCATACAATCTAATGTAGGGATCTATGTCATTTTAATTTGATTTTGGGCCCACCTGACCTGTCCTTCTTCAGCCTGCTTTAACATGTGCATCTTTTTAACCCCCAACACCTTGGTTAGGATACCTTGCTACAAGCTTTATGGGTGTTGTGCCTTTACAGGATTCTATGAAAACCATTAACCCCTTGCACCTCCTTTATCCTATCAATAGGCGGAATTGGCATAAAAAACGTTGGTAAAGTATTGGCATGTTCTCCAATCCAGCACTACTATACTGCTCTTTTGGGTGAAGATGGCATTGGGCTCCTTTTATGCTGTATCTCAGGGAAAATGAGGTGCAAATCTTAGGCCTCATGGAGTGCCAAACTTGCTGCCATGCAAATGCTGAGTTTCGTTATCAATTCAACACTATGGTGCTGAGTCGCTGCTATCATCTTAATGAGAAGTATGGTTTCAACATCTTGAGCTATCATCTTTGTGTCTTATTGTGATTTGTGAATGACAAAATGTGTATTGTGTATTGATTCTAATTAGTAATTTCTATTGAATATTTATAAATGTTCTAGTTTTTAAGAAAATTGGATCTATGTCTATTTTTAATATATATAATTTTTAAAATATGTATATATAAAACATGTCCTCCGTGTCCTGATTCCAGGGATCACCGAGTCCATATTGGACACTCATATTTTCGTGTCCTTCATGTCCCGAGTCCTCATGTCAAGTGACTTAGCTAATAAGCCTGGCTCTACTGATTGATAAACACCTGAATATGGAGAGAGTTGGTGATCACCTTGAGCAAGGGTTAGGGTTTCAAGGAGTGCAGAAACCTGGTGCAGGAATATGCAGCAATCCTGACAGCGATGGGACCAGGAGGCCAAATGGACAACTACAAGACCCTAGTGGACAAATCAGAGGATGAGTTGTCAGATGATTTAATTCTCTGCTCTATTCCAAGCATTGGATGTCTGACAGCTTGGAAGATGCATCAGCTCTACAGGCATGTACATCTCATAATAACCTGGGAAAGATTGAACTGGAAAACGAGGTGAGTCTTGATGGGGTTGACATCAACCGCCATTAAGTAGTAACATCTGTGGATTCAGTGATAGGTCCTGTTGTCAGAGCTGGAAAGGCTAAAGCTTTAATCTAGTCCCATGTGAGGGTACTGTTAAGGAGCCTGATCAAGAGTTAACTCTATCCCAGAATGTGGGTTTATTGGAATTAGATAGTATTATTAGCAGTCCAGCTAAAGGACTCGTCTGCAGCGAAGGATCGTCTCCTAGGGCTTCAGAAGATCAAGTTTTTACTGGTGGTCTGGGTTTCAACGGGAATCTATTGGACCTGGGCACTCTACAAGGTGGTAAGTGGCCAATCTCCAGTGCTGGGGTTTGTTAGAAGAAAAGGAGAGTTCTTAAGGGCAGAGGAAGTGAACTTTCTTTGGTTGTGGGAGAAGACCTTCGGGTCAATCAAGTTCTGGACATGGCCGGGAAAACCCTTGTCGGTAAATTCTCAAGGTGGAGGGCAGGGTCAGAACAGATCCACAAATGGATGGGAGACTCTTGACTATGACTCATAAGCTACATCCCACCCTTTCATATCCTTTTGAAGCTCATAGGACTCACCTCAAATACTGAAGGGACAGTGGTTTCCAGATAGCTCCCGGCTGTCAGTAATACCATGGTCTCCTCTAATTAACCCAATGGAGGAATGCATCGGAAGCTCACCAATATGGGTTAAAATGCTGAACTTGCCGATAGAATTCTAGTCAATCTCTGCTCTAACAGCTATTAGAGACAAGCTAGGTAAAACAACTACGGTGGATGATGGATTCTTGGAAAGCTCTCAACTCTCCCTTGTCAGAGTTATATGGAGCTGGATGTCAGTAAAAGGCTCTTTGAGACTCTAGACTTAGTTTGTGAGGGAAAGCATCATATTCAGCAATGAGACTACCAGAACATTTCGTTTAGACGTAGGCAATGTCACAAATATGGGCATGTTCTTCAAGATTGTGAGAAATCAATGATCAGAAAGTTTTGGAGGAAGAAAGAGGAGTGAAATCTTGGGACCGGTACTGTGAATACTCTCTCAAGAGTTCTGAAGGAAATTGGCTTCCTTGTATGTCCCTGATATGCTCAAGCCAACCTGGAAAAATAATCCGGGAAGCTCGGATAGCAAAATGTCTTGACAGGCTATTGGTTTCTGAAATCTTCTTGGAAGAGAAAGTTAAGATTCGTCAATTTGTAACTTAGGGAGGGGATTCAAATTACCTTCCCCCGTCCCCCTTTAAATTAAATTCAGAATGGCTAAAAGAAGACGGATACATCAAGGCTATAAAGGATGTTTGGCATCCATTGGATAGAAATTTAAGGAATACTGTTGCTGTTCAATTACAAAGAAACCTGAAAAGGGACAAAGGAGCCTCAGTTATATGGGGCAAAGAAAAACTTCAAAGAGATGATCAGCTTTTAAATGAGATAGAAGACAATCTGGAAGCATTGTATAACAATAATGGCTTTGACTACCTATTAAAAACATCAAAGGAGGAAATCTTATCAAAAACTCGAAAGTGAAATCTTTTAGTAGACAAAGAGAAGATTTGGAGGCTGAAAAACCGAGCACTATGGCTTCAAGCAGGAGATGAAAATACAAAACACTTAGATAATTTCGCCAAGTTAAGAAAACTGCACAATACATTCTGGCAGATAGAACAAGAGTATGGTTCTATATTGTCTTGACACAAAGGTCTAGCTGAAGCAGGTTCAAATTATTTCAAAAACTTCTCCGAGGACAGAAGGGAAACTATTGGTGAATTACTCCGAGTACCATCCCTCTTCCCAAGCTTTGTGGGCATTGAACATAATAAAGCATTAATAAAGGTGGTAAACTATGAGGAACTATTTCGTATCCTCCAGGACTTCTAGAAGGACAAAAGCCTGAGACCCAATGGCATGCCAGTTGAGTTCTTTCTGGGATGCTTCAATTTCATTGGAGAATATCTTAGATTGGTTATTGAAGACTCAAGAAGCTGTAGTAAGATTCTGCCAACATTCAATTCTACGTTTATTGCTATCATTCCAAGGAGTGACAAACCATCGTCTTTTGAACAATACTGGCCTATCTCTTTATGTAACTGTATCTATAAAGCCATAGCCAGCAGATTGAAACCCTTCCTCTTTAACAGTATATACATATCGGAGGAGCAGTTCAAATTCTTAGTAGGGAGAGAAATTCACGAAGCAGTTGGGGTTGCTCAAGAAGGTTTGAATACAATTAAATCTAAAAATTCAAAGCCATGGTGATAAAGATCAACCTCTCCAAAACTTTTGACCGAGTCAGTTGATTTTTTCTTCGAATAATTCTTATACAGTTGGGATTCTGTGCTTCTTTCACTTCATGGGTGATGAGTTGTATATCCAGTCTCTTATCCTGCTTTATTGAACAAATTAGCTACTCACTGTTTCACTCCTGGAAGAGAATTTCGACAAGGATGTCCGCTGCCACCTTTGCTCTTTCTATTGGTAGTTGAAGGCCTCAGTCGATTGATTAAGAAAGCACGTCGTAAAGGCCACTTTAAAGGTATAAAAATTGTTAATACATATTTCCTAACACATCTTTTTTTAGATGATATCCTAGTCTTCAACAATGGGGAATATCAAGACATAAAGTATTTGTGAGATCTTATCACCCTTTTCTGCTCTGCCACAGGAATGGTGATCAATATGGAGAAATCCTCCAATTTTTCTTACAAGCTAAGCGACAGAAAATATCATTTTTGTAACTGTTTCTCCCCAATCAACCAATGGTGGATCAAAATCTCAAATTATCTTGGCTTTTTTTAAAGCAAAATAACTACAAAATTTGGGACTGGAAGTGGCTGATTTCCAAATTTAAAAAAAGGCTAAATATTTGGTGTAATAGCGGCTCTATTAAGGAGGAGATTGGCTCTTGTTATGTCAACCTTAGAAGCTTTGACAATGGTTTAGATGTCAGGCTTTTAAATTTATCTGGTCATGAGACAAAGATAAAAGAGGGCTTCCCCCTTGGTTAAATGGGAAAAATTGGCTATGCCCAAATCAATGTGGGGTTGGGGATTAAAAATTGTCTTCCTGTTATCAAGAGCATTGGAAGCCAAGACTGTGTGGTGTCTAATCCAATCAACAAATCTGTGTAGCAAGATAATGTGGAAAAAGTATATAGCCCCAGACTCAATTGAAGATTGGATAAGATTTGCCAAAAAGAAGAATGCCAAACACCTCCATTTTCTGGAAATCTCTCCTAGAAGTTTCTCCACTTATTGATAGATGGATAATATGGCAGGTGGGGAATTGAGATTGATTGTAGGTTGACAGTAATGATTTTTACAGATTGCCGGTTTATATGATTCTCCATTTAAGAGAGCGAGGATGTCACTTGCTCTCCTCTGTAGCAGATCACAAAAACTCTTCAATTAGGCATCAAAACATGGAAAACAGGGGCAGCTCTGGGAGTCACAGGTAACAATTCTGTTTTATGGGACAGGTATATAAAAATTCTGAAAAACACTATGGTGAGACTGACTACTAAAGAAAATGTACTGTTCTGGTCAAGGAACACTTCCAACTCTTACACTCCTACAGGACCTAAAGAAGGATACAAACACTTTCAGAGCAGCAGATTATAATCCTTCACAAGTGGTGGTGGAAATTAGTCTAGAGGCTTGTCCTTCAAAAGCGTGCATATTTATGTAGCTATTATTGAACAACAAAATCCCAACATGGAATATCTTACAAAGGGAAAAAAAATTACGGTCCTGGGTGGTGCAGCCTTTGTAGCTCACAAGAAGAATCAAATTTTCATCTACTGATTGATTGTACATTTGCAAAAGAAGTATGGAAAGAGGCTGAATCAATCCTTGAGATTGAGCCGATCTAAGGCAATCAATCCATAGAGGAAAGTTCAAAAAATTGGTTGTCTCATACAGGAACCAAGAATCACAAAGCCCTACCGCTAATGGTTTCATGTGGTATCTGGTTGGCAAGGAAGAGTCATCTTCGACAATAAGAGGCTTCCTCCTTTAGCTGATGCAACTCAAAGCATTAACATTGCCAGCTCTTTCAAACCACTGCTGAGGATAAAGAAAGCGTGAAGGATGCAATTGGACTGCATAGATAAAGGACAGCCCTAGGCTTTTTCTTACGATGCATACTAACACATTGTTCAGTTCGGAGGTGCTGGAGGCATTATCTTCCTCTCCATTAAACATGTCATCCATTTAAAAGCAGGAGGCGAACTCCAACAACATTTCTGAGCTTTGGGCCTTGCGGTTGGTTTTGTTGTTGGTAGCTGATTTTGACATTGCTACATTACAGGTTTATAGGGACTCATTACTTGTTATCCAATGGAGGTATGGAGAGTTTCAGATGCACAGTTGTCTCCTCAAACCTCTTCTACATGAGACACTCAGACTGGTAAGTACTTTCACAAAATTTCTTTTGCTCACGTTTATAGAGAAAGAAATTCCAAAGCAGATGTACTATCCAGATTCCAAAGAATTAATTCAACTGCCAAAAGGCACTCTGGAAATAGTGGAAACGCATTCAGGAGTAGACTCAGTAATTCTTCACTCTCCTTTTCTGTAGATGAAGATTGGAATCTCAGGATCATCAAAATATTAAAGGCAGTTTTTGAACGATTGCAGGCATTTCCTTAGACAAGCTCGAAGCAGCAGACAGTTATGATTACTTCTCCCGATAGAAAATTAAGAACACTTATTATGGCCCGATCTATGGAATAACAGCGCTATCTTTCAGGCAGTTTTTCAAATGATTACAGGCAATGGACAGAGCAGCTGTAGACAGTTTGAAATCTTTTTCACTCTTTTGGTGGACAACCACTTTGGAATATCAGGTTCAGTGCTAACTTTCAGACCCACGCTATGGAATATCTCAGCGCTATCATTCATGTAGTTTTTCCAATGATTACAGGCAGTTTTTTTTTCGACAGAGCAGCTGCAGACATTTTGGAATATTTTTCACCTTTTGTGGACAAAGTTCAGTGCTATCTTTCAGGTAGTTTTTGGTTGGACAGAACAGCTCCTTCCAGTAGACAGCATGGAATAATTTTCGCTTGAAAGAAATTGAACACTTCTGGTGGACAAGAATCTCTTTTTGACTGAATCCGTGGGATCAGTTTTTGCAATGCTGTTCATGCATCTATGATATGTAATTTTGATCTATATTGATTAAAATTATGATTTTTCCCTTCTAAAAACATATGACAAATTCCTGGCTCGGTCCAAACTTTAACATTGAGCTACTTTTTCTAGAGGTAAAAGACCCTAATAAAAGAAGAAAACCTTGGCAAGGCAGAATTCAGAGGCAAAATTCAAAAATACAAAAATATTCATTCATTTAACAAGAGAAAATATGAAAAGATATCAAATCGGGAAAGATATAAGACTCACGCTTTAAATAAGCATCGAATAAATTCCCAGTAACGCCCTCGATGGTATCATCAATAGGCAGGATATGCACACGCTTGCCATACTTTACATCGGGGCACTGGTGCACCGAAACAACATCGCCTAGCCGAACCCTCAGATTCGAACGCACGACCTTGTTCATTTTAATCCTGGGCTCTTCGCACGTCTCATCGGCGAGAGCGATACAAATCGTGTCCTTTCTCTTCTTTCCCTAAAAAATAGAAACCCCAGGTGCGCAAATCAGAACAAAATATCACAAATAAACCAAAGATCGAATCCCACAAAGCCAGGAATTACCAATACCAATGCATACCTTGATGAGAATTGTATCTCCGCGAAACAGCTGTAATTTTTCCATGGTGTCTGGATGTAGACTGACCACAGAGTTATCGTCGTTGATGGCCTCATCGACAACAAGGCGATTGGCAGCCTTCTTCCGCTCCAAAATAGCAGTGCTGTAATCCCTCTTGGTTCCCTTCCTGTAATCAAAAACCACCTAATTTTAGCGCAACAGAATAGGGCCAAAGAAGTACCCCTTCAAAATAAAACCTGAAATAAAAACCCTTTGAAGATGAAAGCAAAGAGACTTACGGCTCTGGAGATTCTCCCTTGTCCGCCATCGCTGCACAAGTGCTTATGATTCGAAGAACGTCTGATCGGCGCACAAATTTATTTCTGTGAGCAAAATGAAGGACAGAATGAATTACCGTAAGAGGGTGGGCGGATATTTATGCTCTTCTCCAGAATATTTGATGCGGTAAGGCACTTACCGTGAGGAGGAGGTAAAGAGAAAGTGGAGTGGAGAAATACTTTTCCTTTTTCTATTCTATATGTTATGTATGAAAGAACGAATATTTTTTTGCTTATATCAGTATTAATGGTATGTGTGAAAGAACCTATATTTTCATTTGTTTATAAGTATTTATTAGCACATTTACATAGATTGTGGTTGGATCATGTGGAGAGACTAAATGGTTCAGATATAGTGATAAATAGATATTTTGGAAGAAAATATATATTTATTGTATTTTTCTAGTTAAACATGTTCAACTTTGAGCTATCCATGTTTAGCTAGGTGTTATCGACGACATTCTTCGTGTTATATGTTTATCAACTATAAGTTATTTTTTATATTCTTTTTTTTTATATTGCACATTTTTCTAGTTATCTTCCATGAATTGTTAGTTATCCATTCATCAACTATGAGTTATCCGTGCATCGCTACCAGTTATCCATTTTTAGCTATGAGTTATTTTTTATATATTTTTTTATAATTGTTTATTTCAAATTTTGAAAGACTATCGTAGAATCAATCTCGACAGTACACTTGTCTCATCCTCATCCGTAGATGAAAAAGCATAGGTTGTAGTCCACCCCAAATCTCAAATAAAAAGCGCCTATCAGCGTGTAATGATAGGGTTTATGTTGTATTTTGATTTTGATGATGACAGTTTTTAACATCTATCAAACTTTAAGAAAGGCAAAAAATATTTGATTTTTTTTTAAATATTATTTTTATGCTTAAAAAAACATAAAAAGGAGCGTTCCTAGCTCGTTATAGTTTTGAGGAGTTAAAAGGTTATAGAGGTTGGTGTTGAAGCGAAGATTATGAAATTGAGATTTAATGTGGGTGTAGGCAAGGCATTCCAAGTGAAAGTGATCCAAGGGAAAGTAATCCAAAGTGTATTTGTTTTTATTGATGACACAAATAACTAATAACAAAATATCATAGAAATGATTTAGAGGAAGTTTGTGCAATCAAGTGAAATAATATTGCAGTGAATCAAACATTATGTTAACAAGATAAATAGCAACAAAGTTGTGAGACCTCACCTAACATATTTGGATCTATAAAAACTAGGCAACGATTAATAAAGAATGAAAGTGGAAGTTTAGCTTTAAAAAAATGAATAATAAAAGTGTTCACAACGTCCTAGGTTGGCAGGTGTGGGTGGGGTCATTTTTTTCCCAAGAGGTAATATCAAGCTACTATTTTCTTAGAGCATCGACCATGCCACTAATAACCAAGCAGAGTTGTATGCAATTCTACAAGGATTACAATTGCCTCGTCAACAAGGCTTAGACTCCATCACAATCCTTATTGATTCTAAAGTTGTCATTAACCATGCAAGGTTGAAGGTTTTTTCCTCGATCTTCACGACTGGAGGCCGTAGCTGGACAATTGAGGACGCCGTAGCTGGAGATTGCAGGTGCCTGCGACCTGGACTCCATGATCTACCCTTGTCGTTGTTGGTGGTGGCTGTCAGGTGTGTTGCGTTGGCCACTCAGGCTCTGGTTGGGCCCCCCCTCGAAGGAACCATGTGCTAAGCTGGATTCCTGGTGAGGTAGGCAGATGGCGTCAGAGGTGGATAGAGATCCGCCCCCCGAGCGTACAGATGCATTCGACCGGCTTATAGCCTCTCAATCCTCGAGATCCGGTAAAGGGGAACCTCCGAAATTCGTTAAAAGAATTGAAGATGTGCCAGAAGTGGCCCTACCGTCGGAAGAAACCATCTGGGTTGCCCTCTCTCTGGCAAATTGAGCTCTGATCGGTCAATTCACAGGACTCTGGCCCACTCCAAAATCAACTGATAACTGGATTCAACGAAACTGGAGGCCACTAATCTCAAAAAACGTGGCATCATACTCCATCGGAAGGGGTTACTTCCTCTTCGACTTCGAATCCAAGGAGGATAAAGACCTAATCTTTAGAAACGGGCCTTATTTCATGGGGCCGCATGGCCTATATCTCAACGGATGGACTCCGGACTTTGACCCCGAGGAGGACATCCCCAAAGCTGTCCCAGTCTGGGTCAAACTCCCTAACCTTCCTATGCATTGCTGGAACCCCAAATCTCTTCAAGCCATCGGGAATGTCTTGGGGAAATACATTGACATGGCTAGCCCCAAGGATCAATACTCATGCGCTCGCATCTGCGTGGAAGTTGATCTCGAAGCCGGACTCCCATAAGCCGTCAAATTAACAGTGGGGAACTGGGCTCATTTCCAAAAGCTAGACTACGAACAGCTCCCATTCAAATGTAAAGGATGTCATGAATACGGGCATTTCATTCGAAACTGCCCCAAAAAGCCTGAGATCCATCAAAACAAGCCGGAGGGCTGGCAAAGGGTGAATAGGGCTAAATCTAAAAATCAGTCTGTTGAGGATCCAAAGAAGGGTAAGGGGAATAGATCCATTAATCCCTTTGAAGGATCTCAAGAAATCCCTCAAAAAAAAGTTACCATTGAAGTAAGGGACGAGTCAAATGAAGCTGAAGAGAAATCTAGCAATGGAGACAGTAAGGAATCTAGGGAAGCCATCTCAGTCCACCAAAGGAAAGATCAAGATGAAGACATAACAATGTTAAAAGAAGGAGATAGTATAGGGCAATCAGAGGAAGAGCCCGATCCATAAACGGAAGAGGAGGAAGAGGAGGAAGGGGATATCGAGTTGTCTACCCCCAGACTAACTAAAACTAAGGGAAGGAAATCCAAGAAAGAAGTAAGGGATCAAGATACCTACAAGGATAAGTTGCAAGGGTCCCAGTTAACCTTGGAAAAGATGCTGAAGAACACCAGAAATACTCGCCAGCAGGGGCATGTCCAGAAAGGGATGCCCACGACCACCAAAAGTAAGTAATGAAGGTCCTCTCCTGGAACTGCAGAGGTCTCGGTAGTAAATCAAAAGAAGAAGCTATGACAGATTTAATATCCATCCATCAATCGAACATCTTGCTGATCCAGGAGACCAAAATGGAGGAAGAAGTATTCCTCCAGGTAAGTCTGAAATTCTGGAAAAAAAAAGGCAAAGCGGCAACTAGCTCAAGGGGCGCATCCGGAGGAATTGGCACCCTGTGGGATGATAAGAAGTTTGATGTTGTTGAAATTAAGCACAACACCTTCTGGATCCTCACCCAGCTGAGGCAAAAAGATACCAATACCCTGGTAAGTATCTTCAATATTTATGCTCCAAATTCATATGCTGAAAAAAAAAACCTGCTGGAATCTCCTTCGTGAGGAAAGGAGAAATCTGGTTGGAAATATTATCCTTGGTGGGGATTTAAACATCATCCTTAGTCAAGATGAAAAGAGAGGGGGTTCTCTAGTCAGAGACCCTATTAGAGAATTGGTGGATGATATCATTATGGATTGGAATCTCATGGACGTAAAGCCCTCTGCTGGTAAATATACCTGGAACAATAAAAGGATTGGGTCGGGGCACATCGCTGCCAGACTTGATCGTTTCTTGATCCAGGATTTTTTCCTTCTGCTGGGGCTGAACCTGTCCTCTAAAATCTTACCATTTGGAGGCTCGGACCACAAGCCTATCCTCCTCGAGATGGAGAACGGCAAGAATTTGGGCCCGATACCGTTCAGATTCAATTCCTTATGGGCCAATCGCCCTAAGTTCCTAAAAATTGTCTCTGACTCATGGTCCCCACCGGTCACAGGGTCCCCCTTCTACATATGGGAGGAGAAGCTGAGGCGTCTTAAGAAAGCTCTAAAAGATTGGGCCAAGTAACTTCCTCCTCCTGGCCAAGCCAAGTCTCACGTTGCCCTCGCGTTGGAGCTCCACCAAGCCAAAATTGAGGCTGGTACTGTGGATTATCAAGATCTTCAATTGGAAGCCAAGCTCCACTCGGATCTCCACGTTGCATGCTGGCAAGAGTCTGAATGGTGGAGGCAAAAATCAAGGTGTAAATGGTTAAAACATGGTGACCGGAACACCAACTATTTTCATAAACAAGCAATGGCCAGAAAGAATTTTAATTATGTAACTGAGATCCAAATTCAGGATAGATTGATTACCAACTTTGAGGAAATAAAAATTGCAGCGACCAACATTTCCAGGATCTATTTACGGCCCATCCCACCCCTGAAGACGCCGAGATCAAAAGTCTTGTCCCTAGAATTATGAAGAAAAAGGATAACGACCAGCTAATAAAAACCATCACGCTGGAGGAAATTAAGCAGGCAGTCGCTGTGATGGAGGAGGATCGTGCTCCGAGGCCAAACAGTTACACTGTCAACTTCATAAAAATCTGCTGGGACATAGTAAAACATGATTTATTTAAAATGGTTTCTAAATCTCAGAGGTGCAGTAGAATTGGAGGTAGCACAAATTCTGCATTTTAGGCCCTCATCCCAAAAGAGAAGGATGCTAAGTCCTTTGATAGGTTCAGACCAATATCCCTGTGCAATATAGGGTATAAAATTATAACAAAGATCATGGCCAGCAAACTTAAAAATATTATGCCTTACATTGTTCCGGAGAACCAAGGAGGATTCGTTAAAGGTAGAAAGATCTGGGATAATATCATTTTAGTCCAAGAGGCTATTCATTCTAGCTTGAAGAACAGGGATAAAGGAATGGTGGTGAAGCTTGATCTAGCCAATGCTTTCGACAGGGTCAACCACACATTTTTATTCCAGGTAATGCAGAGATATGGATTCGCACCAGATTTTATCAGCTGGGTCAAGGCCTGTATCAGTAAGCCTTGGATAGCCCTGCTGGTCAATGGAAGAGCAGCCCCTTTCTTTCAAGCTTCTAGAGGACTGAGGCAAGGGTGCCCACTCTCCCCCCTGCTTTATGCCATTCAGGCTTCTGTCCTTAGCTATCAGTTGGAAAATGCCAGGCAGGAGCAGGACCTTCCAGGCATCAGAATAGCAAGAGGCACTAAAAATATAAATCATGCGCAATTCGCGGATGATACCATATTACTCGGAGGAGCCAGCCAAATCATTGCTCACCATTTCAAGAGTGAAATTACCCATTATTGTGATGCCTCTAGCAGTAAAATCAATTTAAGGAAGAGCCAAATCTATGGCTGGAATGTAAATCCCAGAGAAATGCTAGAGATCTCTCGGGTTCTTGCTATGGAAGGAATCGTTACCTAGGAGTCTTTCAACTACTTAGGGGTGCCTATCTTCAAAATCAAGACCAATAGCTCAGCCTGGCAACCTATTGTGGAAAAAATTAAAAGCAAAATCACGAGATGGGGGACAACCTAGTTAAATATGGTTGGGAAGGTAATCTTAATTAAGGCAATGCTGAATAGTTATTTGCTTTACCAATGCTCTCTGATTCTTGCTCCGGTCAAAACCATCTCTCAAATAGAGGGACTAATGAGATCCTTCCTGTGGCAAGGTGGATCTAATGGAAGTAAAAAATTTGCTCTGGTTAATTGGAAAACTGTCCAAATGTCTAAACAGGAGGGTGGCCTCCATATCAGAGATTTAAGAATTCAAAATCTTGCCATGGGATCCAAGCTGCTCTGGAGCATGCTAGATCTCAAACCGTCCTGGTGCAGCACTGTGTTGAGATGTAAATATTTCCCAGGCCAGCGACTGAGATGCCTGGATGAGGACAACCACGTAAGAAATGGATCAGCGATCTACAAGTTATGTATGAAGGCACTGCCTCAATTCAGGGAGGAGCTACATTGGATTCCGGGTAATGGGCAATCCATCAACGTATGGAATGATGTGATCCTCTGTAAAAATCCACCTCATCTCCCACGCCTTCAACTCTGGATGGAATCGCTGGGCCTCAATTCTCTATGGGATATTTCCACCTGGGAGAGTGATGGATCAAATCGATGGGGAGGTTGGGTTGTTCCAGCGTGCCATGAGGAGCTGGAGGATGAAAGAAATCGGCTGATGCATCACTTGGCAGGAATCGCTCCTCTAGCAAAACTCAGGAAGGACAGGCGTGGTTGGGGTGCTGGCAATTATACTACCTCTGCTGGATACCAGCATTTTGCAACTAATTTCAACGTGCCGACAAATCCAAAAAAATGGAATAATCTGTGGAAATGCAGCACGTTACCAAAAATTGATTTGTTTACTTGGACATTGCTGCACGAGAGAACTCTTACGGGGGAGAACTTGGTGAAAAAGGGGTTTGCTGGGCTGTTCCGTTGTCCCCTATGTGCTGAAGACTCCGAGAATATCAGCCATCTTTTTTTAAACTGTCCATATTCCATATCAGTTTGGAAGGACGTGATGAAGTGCTGGGGAGATGGAATACATTCAGACCTGTTTTCTTAGCTGGGATAAATTGTATCAGGGAGATCTGGCCAATAAAAAAGGTTTGAAGGCCTGTTGGATGAAACTCCCCAAAATAATCTGCTGGGGTCTTTGGATTGAAAGAAACCATGTAATTTTTAAAGACAAAAATCAACCAGCGGGGAAGA
Source organism: Pseudotsuga menziesii (assembly GCA_001517045.1). Lineage (NCBI taxonomy): Eukaryota > Viridiplantae > Streptophyta > Pinopsida > Pinales > Pinaceae > Pseudotsuga > Pseudotsuga menziesii. The sequence continues at coordinate 200,784 of LPNX010566983.1, forward strand.
CTGCCTTAAAAATAAATGCTCTGTTTAAGGAAGTTGTTAGAATTTCAAATATTCCAAATATTCAAGGAAATCTGACTGTCAATGAAAAAAATTTGATGCATAGTCTTGATATCAAGACTGTAAATTATATGGCAGTTAATAAAGTGGAGGACTGGGAGATCAGGCTAGATAATTTACAGTTTGAGACTTGGCTAAATGAGAGGAAAATCTTTAAACTATTCTTCGACGAAGCCTCCAAAGGGAATCCTGGAAGAGCGGGAGGAGGTGGCGTTATATTTGATCCTGGAGGAAAAAAGGAGTCAGAATACTTCTGGAACATCGGATATGATTCCAACAATATGGCGGAGGCATATGGGCTTTGGCAGGGTCTTAAACAACTAAAGGTTATAGGAGTGGATGAAGTTATGGTTTTTGGAGATTCCAGATTAATTATTCAGGAGATGAATGGAGGTAGTAGGGGCAAGAACGAGTGTATTGCAAGACTGATTAAGAGAATCAGATCCAAGGCCAACACGTTCAGGAAGATCAAATTTTTTCATGTTCTTAGAAATCTTAATGGTCTGGCGGATTCAGCGGCCAATAAGTCCATAGCTATTGGCCTTAATGAGCTAAATGTAAACTCGGTTGTTTCCATTGACATCCCTCCCTAGATCCGCTAATGGCTATATGCCTGGCACTGGATGAGACTTTGGTTGTTTGTTGTAATGTGTTCCTCTGTTCAGTATTTTCCTTACTGAGTTCTCCAATATAATATAACCGTTTTTGTTAAAAAAAAGAAGCCATGCAAGGTTGAAGACTTTGCCCATAGATATGAAATTAAGATTTGTATTTTGAAGACTTCACCATGAGCTTAATGCTTTTCATAATCTAGCTCCTATCAATATCCTCTGTCATAACAATGCAATTGCAGATGGTCAAGCTAATATGGCTATCAAATACACCATTGAAATGCTCAAGGTTAATGGGCAACCCTCCTTGCACCATATCCCATGACCAAAATCACAGATCCTAGCCCAGTCCCATGCGAGGGTTCCACCGAATTTCCTAACGTTGGTCTATACTCATTGCATGCTTGAAATTTAGACCCAAAGTCGACACTCCTCCTTCCCATCTTAAGGAAAAGAAGCATGGTAGTGGATTTAAGCCACGTTGGGGATTTTGCTACCCACACGCAGGCTTCCCTTGATGTATTGTCCACCCACCTCGTCTGGGCATGAATTCCCCATCCTTCCTTCCCGGTTGCGTGCATGCTCTCCCCTTCTTCGTACAGACCCCGTCATGTCCCATGGCCTCTTTCTTCTCATGGTGTTTGTGTCATCTCAAATCTCTTTGGCATCATCCATGTAGGGTAATGAGTGTACCACCTCTCCAAGTCAGTCAATCGATTTGTGTGAGTGTATCTCTTGTTTAATGGATATGACAAGTGAAGCATTTCCTCCTTTGTGGTTGTTGCCCCTCACGTAATGGGACATGAATTTAAGAGGAATGCAATCAAGAATTACACAGAAGTATTTAGATCCTGTGAAGAATCCACTATTGGTTCAATGCTTGCTTGTTGTTTCACTGAAATTCACTTGTCTAACCATAGTTGTAAGGCCCCACGTCATGGTTTAGACAAGTGTATGCAATGCACGTTGGAGAAGGGAGCCTCCAGTATATGAACAATCAAACCTAGTGAACTATGTCCAAGCTCTTCAAATTCAAGTTAACAGATTGTCAACTCAAGTACTTACTGCCCTAGAGATTTTGGTGGAGCATAGACAGGGCCAACAACAACTCCAGGATGAGTGTGTAGCTATTTGGTCTGAAGTGGAAGAGATGCACTCCAAGCCTAGTTCCCCATCACCAAGTCACACAATCACAACAAATTCGAATGAGGCCTTACCCCCTAGCCCTCTCCAAAACATTCTGGACTTGAATTCACCACCAGATCCTGAAGAAATTGTGACCGACAAGAAAGATCCTCCAACTTAATCATTTCTAAATGTTGTGCTTTTGTATTTTGATATTAAGGGTGTTCTACAGACTTTGCCATGGGAGTCATTTAGGAATTTTGTATAAGCTTAAGCTAGTCTCTGTTTTTTCAGGATAGTTTAGTTAGTTTCCAACATGTTTTTGCCACTTTTGGAAATGTTGATTTTTGGACATGTAATCACTCTTTCTACAAGTCCTCTTGCAGCATTTTTAAAGAAAACTTTCCCTAGTTTTCTTTTTTTTAAATGTCACAACATATTGCAGAGGATATTAAAATAAACATACACATAAAATAATGACGAAATATAAGAAATCTAGCAAATTTTTATGATTTTAATGTTATAGGCTAAGCCTAATGATTAATCTAGATCTTGGAAAACTTCATAATCGCACAATGTCACGGTTTTTAGCAATATTGAAAGACACGACTTAGCAAAAGACTCTATGAGGCAAGAGTGTAAGAGTTCAACTTGGACTAGGAAAAAACTTGATGTTAGCTACTTTTACTCACTCTCGTGACTGAGGTTCAACAAACCCACAAGACCAACAAAACACCCAAAGATATCGACCCGACAGAGTAAGCTCAGTTGGAAACACCTGCGACGCATGCGTAGTTTCACCCAATATATCTTAATGGTAAACTGCATGAACCATGTTTATGTAGTCAACGAGGGATTACAGTCCCATGGAATGCAACCATGGTGCTCGATAGAGTCAAAAGGTTGGATTCTTTTTACTAACTCAATTGTGGCACAACAGTGCGACACAACCTTTCCCTTAACAAATTATTAGCAAAAGAACTTGAAACCATATAAAATAGTGTCAGTGTTACTGCACATTCTATCTGCCTTAGTCTGTGACAGCGATGCAACTATGCACATAGATTATTCCTTAACAATAAATGACAATGGCGTGACTTATTACAACTTAACAGTAAATGAGCATGAAATAATACATAATGCTTCGACGATGCTTTAGTCATTCATTCCTTCAACTGTTTTATCAATATTGCGACATTCACTTAAGCAATAAACAGAAACAATACAAAATAACCCACAAATATTCAACAAACACATTCATTCGACACAAGATGTAACGTGGAAACCCAACCAGGAAAAAACACAAAGGTGCTCTTCATCTGGCATGAGAAATGTATGGAACCTTTCAATCTATGACTTGACTACAACCTGTTTGAGATATGTCTTTTAGCTCATACTCTTTCTTTCTCTCATGCTCTCTGTTTTATTATGTTTTTCTTCTAATTACTCCTACTGATATGCACACAGCCTGGATCAACTCTTCTACTCTACTATCTACGCACTCAGCTGCAGAACAACTCCTACTATTCAGCAACCCTTCTACAAAATGGGTTCTGTGGCTCAACAACCTTCTACAACACTACTATCAGACTTCTCTCTGATCTCTTCAATTATTTTCTAACCCTTATACAAAATGGGTTTCTCCTATTTATAACTTCTACAACACCACGCAGAATCGAATGCATATAGTTCACCCAGTGCAGGTCGTTATCAGCCGTGAAAAATGGTTACAAATTGACTGACTGACTAACATAAGGCATTATCAGCCTAACTTACAAATAGTCCTTCATACATGCATCGTTCGCCAGCTTGCGCTGACTTTAGCATCCACGATCTTCCTGACTTGTCGCTTTCTGGCCGTTGCTTTTGTGTATGCCTAAAGATTCAGTTTTCTTCCATCGCGCAGCTTTCTCTACACTGCGCTTTCTTTCCTTCCTTTGCCTCTTCCTTCTTGTTGTGCACTTTCTTTTCCTTCCTGCGCTTGTGCTTCTATTTCTTCCTTGTGCTTTTTCCTAGCCCAACAGACCCCCAACACTCACATGTGGCTCATCTCGAGCCACTAAGAAAATCTATGGTTATGGCGTTGGTTGTGCCACAGTATCGACCTTGTCCTAAAATTATTTGAGAATTCCTTATACTTGGATAAATTTTTCTCATACCTTCTCCGCTTGCTTCTCCAATTCCTCGACATGGTTGGAACTGATATGTTCCTACGGTACATCTTCCAGTGACTGAATTATATGCTATATCTTTTGTTGTATAGGCTGAAGGAGCCCTGTGACTCATTCTGCCTCTGATTGGTGTGTTGTAACTTCTTCATTTCTGCTTTGCTCCTTATCGCGCAGAGTTTTTACTTCCCGCTGCAATTTTTTTCAGCTCGACTACGTTTGCGATATTTTCCTTGATAGGCAGATTTTTCATGTCTGCCTTAATCGATGTTATTTTCAACTCAGCCTGGCGTGTGTCCTCTGCGAATTTTGTTGTTGTTTCATCTTCTAGGAGCAATTCCCAAGTTGCACAGACTATGTCGATTGCTTCAGTACATAGCTTCTTTCCTTGCTTAATTCGATCAACAACATCAGATGTTGTTTTCCTGCGCTCTTCTAGGACCTTGGGGGGTGTGCTTGTGTAATGTCCCGGTTTTGACCCCGTTACATTAGATGTATATGATGTATAAATTTTAAATGATCATGGTGTGGAGCTAAAGGCCAAGGCCCCACCATTGATCGGTTATGCTAATGTTTAGATTTAAAATTTGTCACCGATGGTATATCGGGGCATGCGGCATATATTGTGATGGTCATCATGTAAATATACATCTATAATTAATTAAATGAACACAACCAGCTACGGTTGCGGCAACTAAATCAAAAGGGGCATGATTTTCACAAGGATAAGGATGTGGGGGAAATTGTCAACTTTGGCCAATAAGGCAAATTACCCATGTGTCTTTTTCCCTTGTCTTATTCCAACCACCTTCTTTAAGAATTTATGTTGGCAGCTGGGAGGAGTTATGGCAGTTAATGTTTTGGGGTATGGGGTGGTAGGACTGTCAGTCCTAGCCTACGCCCTTCATTCAATTCGTCCTCATCCCTCACGCAGACATTCTTCTTCACCCACGCCCTCCAAATTCGTATCCTGGCCATTGTTGCTCATCTTCACGCAGGGAATTGTTGCTGTTACTCACGCACAACAAACTTCGCATCCTCTCAGCTGTTGTTGTTCACCCACGCGCCCAGGAAGAGCTGTTCATTCCTCACAGGGTCTGATTGTTTCTCTCACGCACAAGAATTTCTGGGTTTTACCCATGTGATCTTCTTCTACGGATTGGTGGATGGTGCAGCTGTGTATTTGCCTCACGAGCTGAACTGTGGGTTTGGCATTGATTGTTACTCATGCCCAGGTCAAAATTCTGTTAATTTCTTTTACCGCGCGGTCTGTGTAAGTCTTCCCGTGGCTTCATTGTCTTGAAGGGACTGCTGATTTTCCCCTGTTGTACTTGGGTTGCTATTGTGTTTGGGAATTGTTGTCATTCACTTGAGAGTCGTTTTGGCCACAATAGGGCCAAGAACGACTCAGGAAATCGTTTTCCCTGGTTGAAGCTGTGACAGCTAAATTAATTGCCGGAGTGCAATGTTTGGTCTTCGGATTGTGGGAGGAACAGGGATGTTGGCTTAGATTTGCTTGATAAACCTGGTGGCTGGAACCACACAGACAGAGTTAGAGGGTTGGCCTTCTTCTCCATCACCCCTGAATAGCACTGGAAGGGAATGCAGGGCCTGAGGGACTGTGTAGCAGAGAAGGGACTGATTCCCTGTGTTGGGTGTGGATGGGTGTCTTAGAGGTCAGGCTAGTTCTGGTGTAGGTGTCCTTGGCTTTGTAACGAGCTCACCAGCTTAGCAATCTGCCTTCTCCAACTCCTTAATGGCCTAATAAACCCAACTCTGTTGGCTTGGCTGTGTGTTTTGTGCATCCCTGGCTATGTGTAAGCCTGCTAGTTCCCTTATTCCTTGGATAATCATGCCCAGCTCGGGGGTGGCAGTGTTGCTGAGAGATTAAGGAGCAAGCTGACCTATGGTTGGGTGGAACGTTGCAGCGACGTAGCTGGTTGCGGATCGAGTTCATCATAAGATAAGTGATTTTATCCATTTTACTTCTGCAACTGTAATTTCTGTTAATGAAATTTATGAACATGTTAAATGAATACATGCATGTATGGATGTTGTTGGTTTTCCGCTGTGTATAATGATTAAATTGCATCTGTGCATGATAAACAATCCTGTGTGCATACTCTAGTTCAATATACAAGTTTAAGTATTCTGTTTCAGTAAATTTTTATGCCTGTACATGTTCATGGGGCTCTTAGCCTGGTCTGATAAATGTTGTAGTCGCGTCCTCTTCGCCGGTTGGAGGCATGGGGACGTGACAGCTTGGTCTTTGTTGCACTTTAAGCTCTTCCACCTATTTCTTTAGTTCCACGGAAATCCTGGATAACTGGGTTGCCTTTGTGACTACATCTATTTCTTGTTGGTCTTCTCCTGCCAAAATTTCTACAACAACGTTGTCAATGGCTTCATCCAGTGCAAGCCTGCTTTGTTCTTGTGCTTCAATCTCTTGCTCCTTCTACCGAAGGAGGGCCTTGCGTTGTTTCACCTTCCTTGTTGCCTTTTGTGCCTGATATGCAAGAGCATTTTCTTAGATTTTGATTTCTGTTGCAGATGCATGCTGAACAACATATACTTCAGCCAATGCTAGTTTCGAAAATCTATCGACAGTGTCCCCAACTCATGGGCAACATCATCAAACTCTTACGTCCCTATTTCCAATGCTTTCACTTTGATCCCTATCTTGAGCGATGACAATAGTAGTGGTGTTTCTAATGTATCATGTGGATCAATGCCATACATCTCGGCTTCGACTGCACCTCGTACCTCATCAATGGCCTCAGTGAACTTATTGACATGCTTTGTGAGTTTGTTGGTTAATCACATATGTTGCTTACTTATGCCCTTAAAGGTGGTTTGCACTACTTCTGCGACTGCGTTTGCAAGCACGCCAATGCCTTCCTCCGCTAAGTTAATTGTATTAGTCATTTTATCAGCTTTGTGCTTCTTGTGTTGCGGCTCGTGTTGCTTTGTGTCTTGTTCTTTTTGTTGGTTCTACACATCCTCGTCAATGAGTGTGTCTTCTAAATCATTTTTATCAGAGTCCTCATGACTGTCTTCATCTTCTTTGTCTAACTCGTGCGATTGTTTTTCTTGCGCATCGCTCCCACCATTACCTTGGTCCATCTCCTCATCGACTAGAACGCGTCATTCTTTAGACCAGTCCTGGATGACTGCTTCCACATCCTGGTCAGTCATCATGAAATGTGTTGGCTATGCTTGTTTTGTCGGATCCTGTCGCAGCTGAAGGATGATATTGTGGACACCAGCCTGGAATATTATGAAAGGCACATACCTTTGGATTGTTGCAGCGAGCAGTCTATGTTGGTGTTGCACTACTTCTCTTAGTGCCTCCGCATGCAGAAAGAACTCTATGTTGTTATCTTTTTGTCGGATATTGTCTTCCTTGTCTTCCCACAGGTTCTGATATTTCACACCTTGACAGAATACTAGCACATACAGTGGCTAGTAGTCTGGTGGGTCGGACCAAACTACAAAAGAAATCAAAATTAGCAACCAAGAGTAGTGGAATTTTGTCTTACTTTCTTCCTGCGCTTGCGGTGCATCTTCTAGCAGCTCGTTCAGTAAATACTGTGACCAAATGAGCAACACTCCTTTGCAGAGTTTAGCTAATTCAACGGTCCTCGTCGTGCACTTAGTTGGTAGCATCTTATGCAATAGGTTGCAAGATAATACTTTTGCAGTGAACCTCATTGTATTGTTAGTTAGGGAGGAAATTAGGAATCCTCCATTCGCGCCTATGAGGTCATAATTTTCCCTCATCTTTATCGTATCCCTATCCTTGCGCAGATATGGCGTAGGGTCAATTCCTTGGTGCGGGAGACCAGTGATCGACGCAATTAGCTTGACATCCACGGGATATGGCCTGCCGAGCCACAAAAAGCCTCCATGGAAGCAGACCAAGAGCTGCTACACATATGTGCTCACTTGTTGACTTCGACCAAAATGTGGCATAAGTAGTAAATTAACTAGGTCAGCATTTTCTATACCTCGAGCCCACTCCATTGAGACTATAAGTTGTGGCATGGGTGGCTCGAATGGAAGAGTGACCATGTACTTGTTTCTCTCCAGGTCCGCCTGTTTCCGTGTATCATTATCCTCTAATTTTAGTCTCACCATCTTCAACATGATGTTCATTAACAATGGAAGTCCAACAAGGATTTGGGGTGCAACCAAGGTGGAGAGCGCTTGTGCTGGGAGCTTCACTTTTGGCGCCTCTAGCCTCCTTGGTCGAATATATGGCGGTAGCAGGTCACATTCCTCTATAGTGACATTCGTGTCTCTTCTCAGCGGTGGAACTGGTGCATCCGTGGTGAACTTAAGCTTCTTCGCAAACTTTGACACCTTCACCTGAGGCCTCGATGGGCCTGGAATATCTACACTCAACAGTCCCATCGGCACATACTGTCGTGGCCTTGAAGCAGGTGGGTTAGCGGGTGGATTTCGAGCTGGGGCAGAAGCAACAGCAAGAACAGCCTATGGAGTTGGCCACACCATTGTTTTTGGTTCTTCCTGCGCATGTTGTGCTTCCGGCGAGATAACTTCTTCAATGATTGGGCAAGGTGATGCGATGGTAATGCCAAACTGTTCAGTGGTATTGGAAATCGAAATTACCATTCGCTTCGGCTCTCACATTTGCAGACTCTGGTTCCCTCTTCTTCTCTCTCACAAGTAAAGTGAATCCTGAAAACGAAGACATATATTTATAGGCCTGCGCTCATCCTGCATGTGATCATTTGATGGTAGAGCGACGTCTCGTCGATCACATGGGATTGTCATTTGACACATTCCAAAATTTACTTCGCACCTTTGAACTCTGACATGTACTTCGCACCTTTGAACTCTGACATGTACCTGTCATGACAGTTATGGCGAGGACGACGGATGGGACCAAAATGCATGCCGCCATTTTCCTCAGACTTGTCGAATTAATGATGCTTTCTTGTCATAACCGCCTAAATATTTTCAAGTATTCATGCTTTAATGGCGTCCAGTTGTCATTCCTGCTCTTATTACGATTTGCATACTCCTCTCGCAGACATGCGACAAAACAATTTTTTTTCAACTCTCTTTCTTACCCAGTCGTGTTGCAGCCATCATGGTAAGGTTTAAGAGGGATGGCATTTATCATTCCTGCGACTAGTGTTCCATCCAACTTATGTAACTCTACTGCACCGGCCTTAGTGATGTGCGCGATCGCATATGGCCCTAGCCAATGCATCTTTAATTTTCTTGGATGCTTCAAAAATTTGCGGTCGTACAACAAAACAAGTCCTTTGACTTTGAAATGCTTAGTCTTGATATGGCGATCATGCCATGCTTTATGTCTTTGTTTTTCTATGTTTTGATGAAATCCTGCTACGAAATGTTCCTCCTCCATCTGAACGAGCTACAACAGTCTCTTCTCGACAACATCTACGTCGGTCATTTCCATTAGCGCAACAATTATTAAGCTCGACACAATATATTCCATCGGCACAACAACTTCTTATGCATACACCAGTTTAAATGGAGTGTGTCATGTTAATCTCTTGCAAGTTGTGTGGTATGCCCATAGCACAACTAACACTTTATGATCCCAAACATCTATGCACGCATTGCATACTTTGGTTAATGCATTTTCCAGAATCTTGTTGAATGCTTCAACCGTTCCATTCGCCTGAGGATGATAGGGTGTCATTTTCCTATGCTGAATCTGGAACTATGCAGTAATCTCGTCAATCATTTTGTTAACAAAATGCGTATCTTAGTCACTTAGAAGAATTTTTGGGCAGCCAAATCTTGTCACCATGTTTTCAAATAAGAACTTTTGCACAGTTGCAACAGTGCAATCTTTAACAGGTGTTGCTTCCTCCCATTGGGTTAAGTAGTCCGTCGCTATGATAATCTAGCGTGTGCCAGTCCATTTTTTTAGAAGACTGATAGGACCAACAAAATCAATGACCCATTTATCAAATGCTTGTAGGGTTATCTACGGCGCTAATGGCATCTCATCGTGTCTCGGTGGTTTTCCTATTTTCTAGCAAACATCGCAATGTTGGCAAAATCTCTTAGTATCCATATGTATGGTTGGCCACCATAATCCAGCTTGCAATATCTTGTGCATTGTTTCCTTTCTAGCATAGTGTCCTCCTGTGACACTGGCATGTGATTCACTCATTATCCAATGTCATTCGTGTTCGAAAACACACCGACGCAATATTTCATCAAGGCCCATCTTGTATAGTTGTCCAGCAATCAACGTAAAATCATCGGCTTTGGCGACCAACTGTTTCTTCTGCACAGTGGTGAACCCTTCAGGTGCATAACCTGTACTCAAGAGGTGAATGATAGCCTCAAACTTTTTATCAACCATGGTGACTGCAAATAATTGCATGTCGGGCAAGTTATCCTCCAGGTTGGTTGGTTCTTCACCACTTTCTATCCTCGATAAGTGACCAGGCCCCACATTTAGTCGACCAGATTTAACAATGACTTCAAAATCAAATTCTTGAAACAGGAGGGGCCATCGACAAATATTCCCCCCCCAACACTGGCTTGTTAACTAGGTATTTTAATGTCGAATGATCAGTGTACATTTTAAAATGTTCACCCAACAAATAGCATTGGAACTTTTGCAGCGCATATACCATGGTGAGTCCTTCTCTTTTTGTCGTACTATAGTTTTTCTCTGTCGTCGACAATTTTCTGTTGGCAAAATAAAAAGGATGGTCAATGGCACCCTCACCCAGTTGTGTCAGAACAATGCTGAGCGCGACAGATGACGCGTCGACATGAACATAGAACTGCTTCTTCCAGTCGGGAAATACCAATATTGGTGTGGTGGCCATCTTTCTCTTTAACTTGTCTAAAATTTCCTGACAAGATTCTGTCCACTGGAACTTTGCATCTTTTTCCAAAAGTTTCTCCATAGGTGCAGTTATCTCTGCAGATCCTCTAATAAATTTTCTAAAATAGCATGTGTGTCCTAGCATTGATCTAAGTTGTGTGACTGATGTAGGTGGTGGCAAGTCAAGTATAATCGCAACTTTCGTTGGGTCGACCAAAATTCCGTCACAACACACAACATGTCCTAACAATACACCAAATGGTGCACAAAAAATACATTTCTTTGAATTTAACGCGATGTGATACTGGAGACAACGTTCCAACATCATGCACAGACTCACAATATGGTCTCTTACTAGACCAAACACAGTACAATCATCAAAGTAGACTTCAAGAAATTTATGTATGAAATCTTTGAAAGCAGAAACTACTATTCTAGAAAAAATAGCATGAGCATTCTTGAGTCCAAAGGGAATTACTGTATACTGATAGCAGCCCCATTCTGTGACGAAGGTCATTTTGTGTTGATCCTCCTTCGTTATTCTGACTTGGTGATAGCCAAAAAATCCATCGGTAAATGAATACATCTCCTGCCCTCTGACGCTTTCAAGTACTTCATCTATGATTGGTGTTGGGAATGGATCGTGCAAGCATGCATGGTTCAATTTCCTCAGGTCGACACAGATTCTGACTTCACCTGTTGTATTCTTATCTTGAATCACTATAGGATTGATCCATTCTGATTCTTCAACAGGTTCAATGATTCATGCGTCTAACATGCGGTCTAACTCAGCTTTCACCTTTTCTTTATACCTTGGATTCAACCTATAAGGTCGTTGCTTAGCTGGTTTTGCATCTAGTTTCAGTGGTATTTTCATCTCCCCAGGATCTCCTACTATTCCCTTCATCTCTGAGAAGTTGGTAGGGAATAGATCTTGAAATTCATGCAGCAAGTTTGTGATCTTTGCTACTGTTTCATCATCCCAATAATCTCCTATATTAGCGAACTTTGGATTTTTCGGCGAAATAATGTTAACTTTCTTAATTTTTAGCGACTTGAGTTACTGTTCACTCAAAATACCACTTCTTTCCACCTCGCACGTACCCTCTGATTCTGGTATGTTAAGGTTGGTAGGATCATCATTTGGTTCTCCGGCCAGATTGTAACAAGCCATCCATTAATGGATGGTCGTGCTGCACTTGTGGGAATTCACCACATCAATATAGATTTCAACAAATATTTTCTCCTTTATCGTTTGAAGCGCAACATCGGCTATCGGCTGCTCATCAACAAATGCAAAGGTGTGCATGAATTGTTTAATCACCTCATCCCAATCCTGAGTTCCTTGTCACAACTCCATGGATGTATACCAGCCCCTGGGTGTCATTTCCAATGTGTATATTAAATTATGGACCCATTCATGTTGTGTGTATTCTGCAAATGTCATGCAACACTGCTTGAGGTGCTCGACAAGGTTTGATAACCTTGTGGACTTCTGACTCAAAACTGGGACTTCTTCACTAAATCTGACTTCGAGCAATTTTATGCATTACGACCATTCGAATATGGATTGCTTATGCGTACCCCACCATCTAGCGCGCATGACTTTCTGCACATAGTCTAACGTGGACAAGCATTGTAGTTTTGTTACCAATCCTTCAAACTCACTTAGAAAGGTCACAAGGTTAGGCAAGCCCTCATATGTGGGTAACTCCCTCGACTGATTCTCCACTCGTCGCACAGACCTTGTAACTCTGGCACATCTCCTCATAGAGACCTCATGCAGTCTATTTTTCCAATTCTCCAATGCCTCTCCTGAATCTGACGTGCATGAGCTAGTACTGCTCCAGCTCAGGTTCCCATCTGCTGTAGGATTTATGTAATCATCTTTTAATGAAGTGACATTATAAATATGATCCAAAGAATCACCTTGTCCTTCACTATAGACTGGTTTGACATATCTTTGTCCCTTCAGTGGATAAATGGGAGACACTACCCTCATCTCGTCATCCTCGAATGAGAGGATTCTTTTCTTAAAGTTTATGATGGTTTGATTGTCTATTACCCAATCTATCCCCATAAGCGTGGGATATGGGTTCGTGTCGTCGACAATGTTGATAACTTCAAAATCTGCAAATGTGCGCATCCCCTCAATGTCGACAGGAACTTGACTTAACCTACCAATTGGTAGGACCTTCGCTTGATTTGCAAGCCTCAACTTGACAGGGGACCAGTCCAAGCGCGACTTTCCCATGCTTTCCCAAGTTTGTCGCGTCAAAATATTGACGTCTAACCCCAGATCTAGGATAATATAATCCATGTCATAGTCTCCTATCTGTAAGGTCATTCTTAACTCGCGGCTAGTTTTGTATTTCTTCATTCTAGCATGGTTAACTTTTCATTCAGGTTGCGACTCTAGGGTTTCTTCTATCAACGCTTGTAATTCTGCAATAGTATCTTTATCCTGGATTAGCGCTAAGAAACTTGAAAGGAATGTCTTGAGCTTACTAACCTTTTTTGGAGTCTACTTCTGGAATATTTGTTGGAAACGTTCAGGCATATCCCTGACTTTGTATGAAGTCGATGGTTGTTGTGCATCTGCAAACTCCGGTCGCACGTCCAAGAATGCTTGCTTCTTCTTTTGAACATCAAATGATGTTTTCTTCTGTGCCGTGGGTCACACCTATGGTAGTTCAGGCTGTACCTCCTGATATGCTCCATTCGCAGCACCTCCTGGTGTTATGACAACAACACTTAGTTCTCTTGGCTCAACAACAATCATTTGAACATTCAAGTTAGGATTTGGATTGGGATTCTATGCGGGGTCAGGACCTTTGACGGTCCGAGCTTGCCACTTTGCAACCAACTGGGGACATTGTTCCACATTGTGATCCTGTGCTTTGCAGGCTCCTAGAAATCTCTAACATAATGACTCAGCTGTCCATAGTTATAACATACAATTTGACCTCTTCCTCTGCCAAATCCTCCTCCTCCTCTACCTCTATGTTTCCACCCCCCTACCCTGAGGGTATTGTTGCTATGGTGGATACTGGTTCTGCGAGTATTGAGGATGATATTATGGATAATGCACATGATGGTAGTGCGCTTGTGCCTATTCATCCTGAACCTGTCTGTCGTTCTTCATTAAGTAGGTGTCAACTGTCTTCTCCTTCAAGAGTTGATATGCTCTGCAATCCTTCTCATCATGTCCTACTAACTCACAAAATTTATAGAAAAGGCTGGATGGGGTACTTACAATCTTCTCCAAGTATAGACAATACTCATCGTGATGCCCTCTAGTCTGGCATATTCTGCACCAGGGTAGTCCTTGGGTACTCAATGGATTAGGCGCACCCGGCGAGATATAGTTCATGTAAGCCGAACAATTATCCTTGTGGTGTCCATCTATTCGACATCTTGTACACCATAAATCCTCCTATACTTCTTTTCCCTTCTTAATATCCTGAAGTTGTACCGTCAGATTAGCCAACTGCGACTGAATCTGCATCATCCCCATGCCACCATCTTCGATCAAGGAGGATTACTGCTTCATCACTATTTATAATGCTTCTGTCTATGACACAATCTTCTGTTGCATCAACGACCCTTGGATGTGCGATAGTAGTGCAGTAATAAACCACTCTTTATGTTGTATATCCAACATTTGGAAACTAAATTTGGCCATCAAAGTTTTAAACCGTCGATTGAAATCCCATACAGATTCTGTCGGTAACTACTTTATCTCCTTGATCTCGGTGATACACTGCGACTTAGATTTAGGTTTTCTAAACTCACAAATCATTGTGAGTCGGATCTCATCAAGGGTCTTCTGTGGGTTTCCTGCTAGTACTATGGAAAACTTCATAAACTAGTCCAGCGCACGACCCCATAGAGTCGTAATCATTTGTGCTTTTCTTATGTCCGCATTATGAACTTGACGAACTGTCCAAACAGCTTCGCAAAGGAACCAATGTTGCTCTGGATCTTTTGCTCCATTCCCATTGAATGTAGGTATTCTAATATCTGCCCTAGCCATTGAGTAGGCGTTGGGGTTTTCCAATGAACAATCTAAATAAGGTGGACTTCCTTGCGCACTAGTCGCAGCACTAGTACTACTAGTATTGACAGTTCTTTCAGGAGATGAGGCTCTAGACCTTACCTATGGCGATGCTCCTGGTGTGGTGTAGTTACGTTTTGATCTTGGTGTCTCTCCAGATTCTTCCGACTCTTCTGCTCCTTCAGAAATTGGGCTATATTCTTCCTCTTCGTCACAAGACCCTTTGTCTATACGCGACTCAAACTCGCACTCCCTTACTCCAAACAAACTAGGAATTCTTCTACCTCCTATTGTCTTTCTTCTTTTTCCTGATCGAAATCTCCTTCCACTCCTTAGGAATCCATCTTCTAGTTCAGGTTTTGTACTTCCTGGGAACATCTCAGCTCACCATTTCCCATTTTCTTTACAGGTCGTTTGTGACATATCCTTCCTCCTAGATATGCGACTCAACTGCCCATTTGCAAAATGCCCTTCTCACGGACGATCATCTTTATCCATGTATTTATAGATAAGAAGTACCTCCTTCGGGGTCCTTGGAAAAAATTTCTTTCCGCCTCACTTTACGAGGTTATCATCTCAACTGCAAACTCAGTAATATATCCTTGCAAAATAATATTGACCCAAAAATCAATAGCTCTAGAGATGGGGTTACTTACAGTTTCTACCTCACGAATCATTTGAGCACTCCACTCGACTGCTTCTCTTCTCTAAAAGTTTGTCTGTCGAGTTGCCAATACTGACAACCACTCATGCAACACAATAGGAAATTCTACAGAGAATATTTCGTGAATATTTTTGTACAGGTATCGATCCAATCAGTTTTTTGTGCTCAACCGCGGTCTTGTGCTCTCCTCTTGCGCAAATGCTAATGTCTTAGACTCCAACCAATCTTTTATTTCCTTCTTTGTCGGATGCCCCAACATTTCCCTTGACTCAAATGATTAAGGGTCCCGACAACGAAACCTTTTGTTGGCTACTTTTCCTCACTCTCATGACCCAGGTTCAAGAAACCCACAAGACCAACAAAACACCCAAAGATATCGGCTCAACAGAGAAAGCTCAGTCGACAACACCTGCGACGCATGCGCAGTCTCACCCCATATATCTTAATGGTAAACTGTTAGAACCATGTTTCCGCAGTCGGCAAGGGATTACAGTCCCTTGGCACACAACCAAGGTGCTTGACAGAGTCGAAAGGTTGGAGTCTTTTTACTAACTCGACAGTGGCACAACAGTGTGACACAACCAACAGTGGGACACAGCCTTTCACTTAACAACTTATCAGCAAAAGAACTTAAAACGATATAAAATACTGTCACTGTTACTGCACATTCTATCCGCTTTAGTCTGCGACAGCAGCGCAACTATGCGACGCAGCTGATTCCTTAACAATAAATGACAGTGGCACGACTATATTACAACTTAACAGTAAATGAGCATGAAATAATTCACAATGCTTCGACGATGCTTTAGTCATTCATTCCTTCAACAGTTTTATTAATATTGCGACATTCACTTAAGCAATAAATATAAACAATACAAAATAACCCACAAATTTCAACAAGCACATTCATTCGACACAAGATGTAAGGTGGAAACCCAACCAAGAAAAACCACAAAGGTGCTCTTCATCTAGCATGAGAAATATATGGCACCTTTCAGTTTGCGACTTGATTACAGACTGTTTGAGATATGTCTTTTAGCTCAGACTCTTTCTTACTCTCATGCTCTCTGTTTTATTATGTTTTTCTTCTAACTACTCCTACTGATCTGCACACAGCTTGGATCGACTCTTCTTCTCTACTATCTATGCACTCAACTGCAGAACGACTCCTACTATTCAGCAACCCTCCTGCAAACGGGTTCCGTGGCTCAATAACCTTATATAACACTACTATCAGACTTCTCTACGATCTCTTCAATTATTTTCTAACCCTTAAACAAAATGGGTTTCTCCTATTTATAACTTCTACAAGATCACGTAGCGTCGACTGCATACAGTTCACCTAGTGCAGGTCGTTATCAGGCGTAAAAATGGTTACAAATTAACTGACTGACTGACACAAGGCGCTATCGACCTGACTTACAAATATTCCTTCATACGTGCGTCGTTCGCCAGCTTGCGTCGACTTTAGCAACCATGATCTTCTTGACTTGTCGCTTTCTGGCCGTTGCTTTCCTGTACGCCTAAAGATTCACTTTTCTTCCGTCGCTCTACTCCTTGTTGTAGCTTTCTCTACACTGTGCTTTCTTTCCTTCCTTTGCCTCTTCCTTCTTGTCGCGCACTTGCTTTTCCTACTTGCGCTTCTATTTCTTCCTTGTTCTTATTTCTGGCCCAACACTTGACAACAAAAATAGTTCAAAATGAGGGATTTTATTTTCCTCTTGACATTTACAATTACATCAATGATCTTTTCCAGCCACAACTTGTGGCAATGAATAACTTGCTAGTACTCGCTACTAGCGAGTTTGTCTTGCCAACAAAAAGTCAAGATCGAGACCGAGTTAAAACTCAACTCAAATTCGATCTGAAAGTGCTCAAGAGACTCTAATGGCTATACACCAATTAAATTTGTGTGGTTTTATAGTAGGAGATTATGAGGATGAAATTTTCAATGCATGAAACAAAGCTAAATTATAATAGAAAGAAAGATGACCCTATAACTCTATAGTTAGGGAAATGTATGAAATTAGGGGTGTATGGGCCTCAATTCACCAAACTGGTAAAATATCTTGAATTAATAGGTCATGGTCAAACCAACGAAAAAATGAATTGCTTCCATATGCATTGCTACGTGAGAGAATGCTTACCTTGTCGGCGTGTCTCTAAATACCTTCTATCTGTATAGAAGCCACTCAGCAGAAGCTATCACTGTCTGATTTCAATCCACTAGAAACCCAAACACTTATTGAACACACTGAGCAAAGTTGAAATAGGGAAAGGGAAATGACCTTATCTATATAAATACGATTAGCAAGCAGACTGAAATTTACCTTGATGCTGCTAAATATAACCTTTAATAATAATAATAAGCAACAAATAATTGAGATGGTATTATTGTCAGTCACCACATACCGCATATCGTCACCTTGAAAACAAAGATAACGTGATAAGGCACTTTCCATGAGGAGGAAGTACAACAAAAGTGTAATGCAATAAGGCACTTTCCATTACCATGAGAAAGAAGTGTAATGACATTACCTTTTAAACGGAAACTTATAATTAGGTTAAGTAATTTTGCATAATAACCGTAATAATTTGGTTTTTACCCTTTTAAAACCTATAATTAAGGTAATTTTGTATAATGACGTTCATATTTATTCTTTCTTTTTTAAAACCTATAATGAGATAAGGTAATTTTGTATAATGACCTTCATATTTATTCTTTCCTTAAAGACGTTGCTTAAGTATGATGTAATGACCTTCATATTTGTTCTTTCCTTAAAAGCATTGCTTAAGCATGATGTGATGACCTTGTTCTTTATAGTAATGGGCTTCTTACCCTTTTAAAACTTATAATTGAGTCAAGTAATTTTGTATAATAACCTTCGTATTTGTTCTTTTCTTAAAAGCATTGTTGAAGTCTTCATCGAGCCTTTTATTTTTCTTACCTTTTAAAACTTATATTGAATTATGTAATTTTGTATAATGACCTTCATATTTGTTCTTTACTTAAAGGCATTGCTTTAGTATTGATGGAACCTTTTTCTAAAAACCTTTTAAAACTTATAATTGAATTAAGTAATTTTGTATAATGACCTTCATATTTGTTCTTTCCTTAAAGGTATTGCTCAAGTATCGATGGAGTTTTTATTTTTATTTTTAAAACTTCTAGCATGGTGTACATTGCCACAATGACTTTCATATTTAAAAAACCCTTATTTTATTATTCTTACAATTTACATTCTAAGCATGTTCTATGCCCTCCTTTATGTAGCTCATATGCATGTGCAACGTCACGTTTCAACATTAAAGAAAATGTTAGATATCCATAAATATATAAGTTGACATGAACTAAGGACACGCCAACTATATATATCATCAAGTTTTCAGTAGGTTCTTAGGACAACTCTAGTGTGAGTGAAATATTGGGTCTATATAAAATTACATCAGCTTAAATCTAAATTTTAGGCTCTATCAAGCGTCGAGAGGGATCAAATCTTTGGAGGTGCAAACTTCCTTGAGTGCAATACCTAAGAAGAGGTTTGCACCTCGGGAGATTTGATCCCTCTCGGCGCTTGATAGAGCCTAGGATTTGGATCCAGGCTGGTTTCAATCGTGGGCGGTGACACAAAACTGGAGCTTGATCAACATTGTAAGGAACATGTTAAGTTGAAAACACATATAGTTTTATCTTCTTTTGTTTTGCTTAGAATAGGCACATTCTACATTACTGTACATTTTTCAACATTTCCACTAAAAAAGATTTACAGTTTGAAATTTGATCTATTTGGACAATTGGTAGATTTTCTTTAAGATAGATTTGTAAATTTTGAACTTGGGATTTCGTTGCCGGCTACGATTCCAAAACTAAGGAGATGGTGGCAGAGATTGAGATGCTCTTCACCATTTTCGCTTGATCCAAACATGGTTAGAAATTTGGTACAACTGGAATATTTTTAGAAATTTTAGAGTATAATAATGAATTCAGAATTTGAGCATATCTTAATTTTGTTTCATTATGATTCACAGATGGATGGTACAATGCTCATGGAAAACACAAATGGATGGTACAATTCTAATGAAAAACAATCTTGGGAAATGAAGGTATTGATTAGTGTTTGAAATAATATATTTTTTGAAATTTTATAAAAAAAATTAGTAGTAGTTTATTTTTTATTTTCTTTATTTTTAATTGAAATATTTTGGTATTTTTTTTTAACAAATCTCCTTGAGTGCAATTTACCATGGGTTGTTTAAGAAGCCTTGCATGGTTGTTTAGGAGGCCTTGCACATGGTTTTAAAACCATGTGCAAGGACAACATATTTTAGTATCTTTAGTTTCTATATTGGACTAATATCTGTTAAATACCTATACACAATTAGCAATCTCTGAAGTAGATAACATGGTAATCAATTAAAATAATAAGCTACTGTCATTAGAGGGATCAAATCCACTCAAGAATTAGAGGGATTCGCCTACCAATCATTTTCACGAACATAGGTGTATAGAGACGACCCTTGCCATCCCACTCCCATTCCCTTTCATGACTGAAAAAGCTTTATGCAATTTTTCAAACTTTTTTAACTCAAGCATAAAATCAGTTTTAGCTATAGATAGGAAAACAACAAATTCAAACAAGAAAAGCTAAAAACAATCTTCAAAAACTTAAAAAAAAAACCATCTAAAATAATATTTAAATTAAATGTCGATTTTGTTATAAAATATTCTTAAATTAAATATTGATTATAATTTAAAAATGTTTTAAATATATAAAACATTTAAAAAATATTCAAATAAATTAATATTGCCTTACTAAAAATTGTCCCAACCAACCCCCAACTCCCAACTTGTAATAGTGGCGTCTTCCAAATCCATGTTGAGAGATGGAAACCGAACTATTAACACAACTATTAACACTTTCAACAACAGTGACAGAACTTGAAATTTTATATTTTAATAAATTTATATCTATAAAATTTTGCATAAGACGTGAAGGGAATTGATAGTCAACACATTTTTATTTAATAGGTAATATCATCCTGAAAGTGCATGCATGTTCCAAGGTTCAAATATTTTGAAAATTTTACTTCCCATAAATTTGGACAATTAAATAATTTAAATTTAACACACTTGTTTATGAATTTTTAGAAGGCGTTGAGTAGATTTAAATACTTCAAAATCTATAAAATTATTAAAAAAACTACCACTTTCATCTATAAAGTTATATTGAGTATTCATATTTCTACCAAATTTATTATTAGAACTTCAATAAATCCTAACTATTTTACTTCTACCAAATTTGAACTAATCTATTTGTATAGATCAGCTCTTGAATAATCTCTTTGTTCTTTGTATAGATAAGCTCGTGGAATCTGTTTAAGCTTTTTTTACATTCGTTTGAAATCATTTGAAGCCTCTTGGGGTAAAGTCTGCTCTCCAACAAAAGGTTGTGAGGAGTTGCAAGATCAAGCGTACAATCTCTGCGTTCTTTGTATAGATCAGCTCGTGGAATCTCTGCGTTCTTTGTATAGATGAGCTCTACGTTCTTTAGCTCTTGAATAAGGATAAGTTTAGCTCTTTGCACTAGCTTGGCCAACTTGAATAAGGATAAGTTTATCTCTTGAATAATCTCTGCGTTCTTTGTATAGATCAGCTCGTGGAATCTGTTTAAGCTCTGTTCACATATTAGCTCTGCGTTGAATAATGATAAGTTTAGCTCTGCGTTCTTTGTATAGATCAACTCTTGAATAAGGATAAGTTTAGCTTTTGAATAAGGATAAGTTACCCCTAGGCGTATAATCTCTGCGTTCTTTGTATAGATCAGCTAGTGCGTTCTTTGTATAGATCATTCTTTAGCTCTTAAATAAGGATAAGTTTAGCTCTTGAATAAGGATAAGTTTATCTCTTTGCACCGACTTGGCCAACTTGAATAAGGATAAGTTTAGCTCTTGAATAATCTCTGCATTCTTTGTATTGATCAGCTAGTGGAATCTGTTTAAGCTCTTTTTACATTCGCCCGCAATCATTTGAAGCCTCTTAGGGGTAAAGCCGACTCTCCAACAAAAGGTTGTGAGGAGTTACAACAATATGCATATAATGGTGTTCCCTGTGGGCAAGTTCATCCTCATGTTTTTTTAATATGGTTAACCATAACAGGTTTTCGTCTGCAATCCTCTATCATCCCGGTGCTACCTGATGTTCTAGAGGATCATCGCATGCAATTGTTGAGACAGGGTTGTATTGTTCAACATATTCACCCCATCCATCCCTAGAGAAGAAGCTTTTTTATATTCTTGTGTCAAACCTAATTTATATATTGTTGTTACTGGTTTTTTTTTGCTGATAATCAAAATTTTTATTTATATATTTTTACTTAATGGCCGACAAAACCACTAAATGGATTACTTTTTACTTATTAGAAGTAAAAAGTAAAGTTACATAATGCTACAACATCTACATCATAATATGCAAGTAAAAATTAAAGTTACAACATCTCCCTCATAATTAGCAATATTATTTATAGCCGACATAATGTTAAATAACGTTACATAACCTTACAACATCTCCCTCGTAATCGGCAATATTATTTATAGCCGACATAACGTTACGTAACGTTACAAGATCTCCCCCATACTGGGTTGTAGAGCGCCTCTCGGCGTAATAAAAGTTAAAGTTACAACATCTCCCTTATAATTGGCAATATTATTTATAGCCGACATAATGTTACATAACGTTACATAGCCTTACAGCATCTCCCTCATAATCGACAATATTATTTATAGCAGACATAACGTTACAAGATCTCCCCCATACTGGGCTGTAGAGTGCCTCTTGGCGCAATAATATTTAATCATTGGAGTACTGAAGCACACATAACTTAAATTAAAGGAAATATTATTTTAGGGTTTGATTTGAATTTCGATTGATCGAATAATGAAATGGAATGGTTGTGAATGGGTTTAGGAAGTAAATTATTATTCTTAATAGATTATGAATTAAATTATTGAAATATTGTGTAAAAGTGTAAAGTTTATGTCAGTAAGAGTTTTATTTACTTAAAGCTTAAAGTCTCTCTAAAGTAAGAAAAAACAACAACAAAAATAGAGGTTGGATTCACTATTACACGAATTCTCAAATAACAATCCCTAAAAAGGATGTGGTGCAATTACAACAAGGAACATTTACAAAGGACCTAATTGCTCCATTTAGAGTAAGTGACATAGACATGGAATTAGTCTCACCAAAGGAGCTAGTTTAGTTTCTAAACTATGTGGTTTTCATAATGATTACTTATGACTAATCCTATGTGTTATAGCTGATTTTACCACACATGGGTGATCACATATTTATGGCCTTCCCTGTCCCTCTGCAGACTCTTTGGACCCCATAGACTGATATTATTCTTTGATGTTTCCAAGTTCATCCCTAAAAACACATGTTTATTGTTGTACGCGACTTTTAATCCCATACTCGCGTGTATACGCGGATATTGACCTCAAACCCGCGTACATTGAGATTTGTGCATAAGTCCAAATATTTTTGGAGTTTTCCTTGATGTGTGTTCAAACCACTTGACTCTTGGCCTTCCATATGCCTTGAAATCGCTTAGATTTGACTCTCCATTACCCCTTTGGAGTGCTATATAAGGAACCCCTTGGATACATTGAAGAGGAGGAGGAATTGAAGAGCAAGGAAACTATAGTCCATTGTTGCCGTAGCTTGCTTATACTTGAGTCTGTATCCCTTTGTCCCTTTGGAGCACTTTGTGGTCTTCCCAAGCTTGCCTTTTCTTGTGAGCTTGCTATCGAGATATGGAGGATTGAGGTGGTGGAGGCCTAGGTGGAGGAATCAATTTCTTCGGTTCCTAGACGTGCCGACAGAGGCTGTCACTTGTGTAATCTCTAATTTGATTAATAGAAATATCTTTTCCTATCCAATAATGTGCATTTGAGTGAATATTGAATCCATGGATATGTTTAATTTCTTATACATTGTTGATTATATATGCTAGAGTAGATCTAACACCATATTATATAGCATGCTTGCCTTGTTTGATGTTGTTGAGAGCAATTGCTAGTGCAAGTGGGATTGAAAAAAGCTCAACGGGGATCTACTTCAATTGTTCGGAATAAGGTATGATTTGAGATCCTTTAGTGTTAGATGTTTGGTTTCTCTTGCATATTGGGAAGGGATTGATTTCTGCGGTTTATCTGTCTGTTGTGGTACACCCCAAGCCATAGGAAGTTTCTCTCCACAACAGAATTGGTGACCATACTAGGGAGGTTCCTAGTTGTTTCTCTTTGGGGGTTTTTGGTATTCAATGTACTTGAATTGCTCTGATTTCTCTATTTCTGTGTTGGGTTTGGAGGCATGTTTTCCCAGCAAGGTCCTGAAGGAGTAAATTTTGTCTCAGCTTGTATGTTTGCCTTATTTTTCTCTATTTTTCTTCATGTACACGAGTTTAGCTTTCATAGACACGTATACACGCGGGTTTTCCTTGAATAGTCGTGTATGTACGCAGGTTTACTGAGAACAGTCGCATATGCCTTGATTTTTAGCTTTATTGGGAGGATTAAGTGTTGCTAGGTGATTTTGGATGATTGCTGAGTCTTCTTGGATGCTTCTGGAGTCTGTATCTAGCCTCTGTGTCTGACGAGAGACTCTTTTTAGTTTGATTTTTTAGAAATGTTCTTGTCATTCATTTTCTACTTTTTGTTTTGAGATTAGTGCATTAGGTATCTTTTACCTTGGTGATTTGCTTGACTGCTGTATGTGAGTGGTTGCAGAGTCTGCGGGTTGTAGAGTCATCTTTTTTGCTTTTATATCTCATTTAATTCAAAATACAAAAATATTTTACTTTTTGCATAGTTATGCATTGCTTGCATTTTGCATTAGCATGGTACTTGCATTGGGTTTGCTTGGTGAATTTTAGTCGGATTTTCATATAGGAATGACTGCATTTACATTTAAAGGAAAAATTTTCCACTTCACGTAGTAGCATACCCTGTTTTTCATTCTACACGGTGCATTTGCATTGATTGTTAGGTGTTGCATTTTGCTTCATGTTGCGTGTCATAACACCATAAGTTGCACGATCATTACCCTTTGAGTATAATAGCCAATTAAAATCAATGCTTAATAAAATGAATTACACTCTTTTCTTTTCTAGGGTGCATCAACAAGATTAGGTTTTAGGGTCTTGGAATAGTTCATTGTAAGTTAAGTTTCCAAGACCATTAAACAAAACAATTAGGTGTCCATCTAGGTGAGAGTGTGATGACTTCAGGGAGATTCTTAGCGAGAAAATTGGTAGCCCCGTGGTCCCATTAATCTCTCTTGGTCATATGGCTAAAGGAAACATGGCTAACCTGTCACCAATGATTCCTATCAATATTTCTCATGATCCTGGTAAGATTGAGAACATCTACGTTGGGGCGGGTTGTTCCCCCGATGAGATTAAAGAGTATACCGAGCTATTTAAAGAGTTTTTGATATTTTTGCTTGGTCATATGAAGAAATGGTAGGTATAGACCCTCGTATTGTCAAACACGAAATCAAGACCTATCCGGATGCAAAACCGGTTTGACAACGTTTGCGTGCCGTGAATCCTAGAAAAACACCCGCCATTAAAGCTGAGATAGAGAAACTTCTCAAAGCTGGTTTTATCTTTCCCATTCCCTTGACAGAGTGGGTTTCAAATCCCGTTCTGGTGGATAAGAAGCAGGGAGCAATCCAAATATGCACTGATTTTTGTGATTTAAATCGATCCTGTCCTAAAGATAACTTCCCTACACCATTTATTGATCAAATTTTGGATGAGTGTGCGGGAAGTGAGGTATTTTCTTTTATGGATGGCTTTTATGGATATAATCAGATACAAATTAAGCCCGAGGATCAACACAAGACCACATTTATTTGTCCCTGGGGAACTTTTTCATATCGAAAGAGGCCTGAAAAACGTTGGAGCTACATTTCAGTGGGCCATGACCTTAATCTTTCACGATCTTTAAATGATTATTGAAGTATATTTGGATGATCTCGCTGCTCACTCTCATTTGAGAGTGCGTCATCCTTACCATTTGCGATTAGCATTCGAAAGATGTTGTCATTATCAAGTTTGTTTAAACCCTCATAAGTGCATCTTTTGTGTGACAGTTGGTCGTTTACTAGGATTCATCGTATCCAAGGAGGGTATTAGAGTCGATCCCTTGAAGGTTGACGCAATACTTCAATTGTCTCCCCTGCGTAACATTCGACACCTTCAATGTTTACAAGGTATGGCAAACTTTTTGCGAAGGTTCGTGGTCAATTTTGCCAACTTGATTAAAGGCTTCATGCGTCTGTTGAAGAAAAACACCCATTTTTACTGGGATGAGCGAGCCCAGGAGTCTTTCGATGCTCTTAAGAAAGCCTTAGCAACGACCCCCATGCTTAGTCCACCAGACTATAGCCGTGATTTCTTAATTTATGTGGCCGCGTCTCAGGAGACGGTTGGAATGGTATTGGTTCAAGAGGATGAGGAGCTTTATGAGCATGTCATATATTATTTGAGCCAAAACCTTATTGTTGCGGAACTTCGCTATTCCAATGTGGAGAAGCTAGCCTTAGCCACCATTCATGCGGTTCAACATTTGAGACATTACATTCTCCTTCACCAAAATTTGGTCGTATCTCACATCAATCCATTTCAGTTTGTCCTCACTAGAAGGATGATTGGGGGAAAGTATAATAAATGGATTGTGATTTTGCATAGTTTGATCTCAAGTTCGTTTTGGCAAAGTCGAAGAAATCATTAATCTTTGCTGAGCTCATAACAGATTTACCAAATTTAGAGGAAGAGGAGGTTTATGAGGATTCTTTTGTCGATGAACATATATTCCTCATCTCAACTATGGACCCTTGGTACGGGGATATTATCATGTATTTGCAAACATTGAAGGTCCCCACTCACCTCTCATGGTATGAGCAACAACGATTACGTCACATAGCAAAGAACTACCTCATAGTGGATGATACTTTGTACCGCCGTGGGGTGGATTCCATTTTACGTCGTTGTTTAACTCATGATGAGGCTGAGGTCGTCCTTAATGATTGCCACGGAGGGGTGTGTGGTTGTCACTTACCTAGGCTTTCTACAGCCCAATTTTTTTTAAGAGCAGGCTATTTTTGGTCGTCCATCTTTAAGGATTGCGTTAATGCGGTCAAGAAGTGCCACCCTTTCTAGGTGTTTGCACGTAATATGCGCTCGCGTCCCACCCCTTTGCATCCTGTCGAGCACCCAATATGCAGATAAATTATTACCAACACACAGAGCATACGAGATTTATTGTCAACCCGAGAAAGTCTTTTATTTCAAAGGATAAATGCACAGTATATGTGTTAAACACCAAATCAATGTAATGGAACACTCTTATCCTCTAACAACTATGTTCATCCCAAGAATCTGTGTAATCCTATTCATTTCTAAATACTACAAATTCAATTACCTACAATTCAGGAAAATGATCTAAGATGCAACAGCAATTGCAGATAAAAAGGAAATCCTATTCACAACCCAGAACAAGAAAACTGCCTATTCAATCCGATTACTCTTGAAAGCCATAAACATAAATCAAATTTTAATCTAGGAATTCAATTGCAAAGGATTAAGTTCAGTTATTCTAAGGAATTGACTTGCAGGAATGAAAATCAGCAATCATAACATGAAAGATAAATTGCAAGGATTCATAGGATAACAACTTGAAACTATAGGATGAACCAAGCTGCGTACAACTACCACTCAAATTGCATAAAGGAAGTTCCCTACCCAGTCGAATGTCACTCTATACCACTTACCAATATTAAGAAAATGCAATCACAATTATACTGTAAATCAACGCTACTGCAGCTGTGTACAAAAGGGAATAGGATGAGCAAAACATCACACAATACTAAATTGAAAAAGTCCTAAATTAACTCAGCGATCTCTGTGGAAGGCGGGCCCAGCCTTCACATAGAGATGCTGGATGAACAACGTGCGACTCTCTTAAATTAGAGGTAACTCCTTATATTAAAGAATGAAAGATTACACAAGTTGCTTCCACTGCTAATACAATGAATGAATTATCTGTTTTCCAACCCCCTGGGTCGAAACAACTCCCCATATTTATACATGCAGATCATAACCTTCGATCCTATTAAAGGGTAGCCATGAAGATCTCTGATCTTCATGCGCCCTAAATATACTAGATGTTACAAAACGTGGTATGATAATGACATGGAAAATGCGAGAAGGCTGTTGACTCACCCAGGAGTAGCGATCTCTTCAGATCACAATTATATTCGAGCAGCAATGTAGCGCGTTCTGTTACAGTTGCACTGTCACAGCTCGATCTAGGATATTACATTAAAACCACGTGCCTTCATTGATGATTGGGGCTGAGGGTCCTTTTAAGCAGCGAATATCCCTTTCTTTGATATTTGTTCAGCTCTCATCCACCTGCAGTCCACTTATCTCAAACTACCTTCATAAATCATAACATGTTAGCACAATTGAGAGATACACAGCTTTAATTATCACAATCGTAAGCATTAATAAGATAAAGCAATGATCAGCCATACCTTAGTAGTTTGGGGATGAAAGTGAGGACAACAGGTCTGATTAGCATGCCAAATGATGTAAGACAGGGGAAGAAAAGGTGGTTGAAGGTGGTTAAAAAGGGCCAATTATGGGCTCAACATCTCCCCCCAACTATCCTGTTGCATGTCCTCATGCAACAACCTGCATCATTCGGAGTCTGAATCCTGTACTGAGCTGTGTTCATGGAGGGAGGAGAAGTTGTAGGGAAACTCATGTACCTCATCTTCCCTTAAAAAGCCTCTGTGAGTAACCAAATACTTCCAGCACCGCTGCTCCTCTGCCCTAGTCAAGGAAAAATATATATTATACGATTTTGTTGGCCACCAAATGAGAGGGAATTTGAATTTTAAACCCAACCAATCAACTCCACACTCCCTCATGCTTCCCACATAGCCCTTGACTCTAGAAAGTGCATGCTTGAAATTTTTGAAACAGTAAGGATCCCGGCTTCTAAGTGCAGAGGAGGCAGCCTGCCATCTATGTTTACTCCCTTCCAATGCTACCTGCTGATGTCTGGAAATGTAATTGGTGCAGGTGGAGATCACTTATTCTTACAGTCTCATGATATGCTGTGCTTGGGGGGGTCTTGAAAGAAAACTTCTGTACCGTGCCAAAATAATGCTAGGATTCTGGGGTTCACTTCGAATCCATAAGTTAGTGTGGCCTTCATTATGCGAGAAGGTCTGAAAAGACCTTTCCCACTGAGCGTGATTGCTCACAAAAGAGGCAAAGGCTCTTAGCTGAACATCCCCTGCGAATGGAACAGGGTTTGAGTGGCGATCAGGGGGGCAAGCCATCTCATGCAGGTATAACTCACACAGCAGGTTCTGCTCCTCAAAGTTGCTTCCAAATAATGTTTCCAAGAACTTTGCTGAGGTTGTGATTTCGAACGATCTCCCCTCCTGTACAGCCTTCAATTTAAACCAGACAAATTGCTCAAATATGAACACTGGATAAGAGGAAGAGGGTTTCCTGGTGCCCATGAGCTCTTGAGAGAGTGTGTACATCTGTTCTTTCTCATGCTGCATGGATTGAAACTTTTTCAATTCTCTCAACTTGTTCTGCAGCTCTTCTTCCTGAAATCTTTGGCCCATGCGTTCTTCGGCCCACTTCTCTTCCAGTGCTTTAATAATTTTTCTATGCTCACTCAAAGCAATCATGCTCTTCTGGAGTTCTTCCACCTGGCTTTTCAATTTGGTCACTTCCAGCCTCAGGGTGGAGGCTTCTGTTGTGAGGTCCAAAATTTCCTTTTTATAATGCTCTTCTTGCTCCGAGTTTAAATCAATGAAATTTTTAAGAGGTAGAAGCACTGGTTCTTGTGGGGCAATGTCCTCCAGCATATCCAAATTTACTATGAGAGTTGCTGGTTCTTGTGTAACAACAACATCCTTCAGACTCTCCTCAGCAAATACATTCATAACTTTTAGAGACACTGGTTCTTGTGTGACAGTGTCTTCCTCTTGGTCAACCTGCATTTCTAAACTTGGTTCAAGAGTTGCTGGTTCTTGTGTAGCAGCAACATCCCCTGGATTTTCTTCAAAAGCTGCATTCATGGCTTTTAGAGACACTGGTTCTTGTGTAACAGTGTCTTCCTCTTGGTCAACCTGCATTTCTGAATTTGGTTCAAGAGTTGCTGGTTCTTGTGTAGCAACAACATCCCCTGGATTCTCCTCAGCAGCTGTATTCATGGCTTGTGAGGACACTGGTTCTTGTGTGACAGTGTCTCCTTCTTCCTTCTGCCTCTGAGATTGGATGCCTTCCTCGTTGTGCAGCTCCTCCTCAAGGATTTCGGTGTCACCTGAGGGCTGTGTCTATACCTGTTCATCCTCACTCCACTGTATATCCAGTCCAGGGTTATCTTCTAATTGCAATTCAAGAATCCTTGCTGCATCTTCCAAGGATGATGGTTCTTGTGTAGCAACATCCTTGCTTACCTCTTCATCCTCCTGTTGTTGCAATTCTTCTTCTATGAGCTCTGTATCATGGGAACATTCTGGGGTTACAGTACAAAGCTCTTCATTCAGTTCCAAAGTGTCCTCCATCCCAGGTTCTTCTCCCACTTGCTCAGTCGATTGGACAAGTATATTCAGGTTTGCTGGTTCTTGTGTTGTAGCCCCCTGTTCAAATTCATCAATTCCCTACCCTTGTGGCTCAGCTTCTACAATGTTTATGTCCTGGGAGCATTCTGGGGTTATAATGCAATCTTTGTCCCCGACATCATGCATGATTTCATCCTTTTTCTCCTCTGCCATAGAATTAGTGGCAACTTCAACAAGGATGTTTAAAGATGCTGGTTCTTGTGTGGTAGCATCTTCTTTTTCTGCATTTTCCTCTGTTGTGGGTGCTGACTGTGGTGCTGTGCAAGTGCGCATTATGATCTTGTGGCCTGCCTCTTTGAAGATTTCCCCATAGGTGGGGCAGATCACACACTCATCTTCCTTGCCAGGCTCGGTAGAGTTCGATCCCTCCAACTGGTCTGCAGCCTCCACTAATGTATACATTTTCCTTTCACCTAATTTTCTGCAGGTTTCCTTCCATGTCTCCAATTCCCTTCGAAGTACTTGGACTTCCTCCTTTAATAGTGTGTTCTCATCCAGAAGTCCTTCAATGCTGGGTTCTTCCTCGACTGGCCTTTGTGGAGCATCCATTGGCCTCGGTACAAGGATTGGGAACTCAACCTGTGCTTCTATGGTTGCCCATCTTTTTCTGGCTACCTCTGCTGTTGCAGCTGTTTTAGTTCTTTTCCTTTTGATAGGTGAAGTTATGTTAAGTTCGTAGATTGATCTTTTCTTTCTCCTTTATGGTGTTTTCTTTTGTGGAGCTGGGATATCGGGTTTCACAGCCGAGGTCGAAGGAATATTTTCTTGCTCATCAGGCTGTTCTTCCACAATTAAAGTTCCTCCTTCCCACTCAGATGAGGATTCAATAGTTACTGGCTCGATATTTTCTTTAATTGCCCCAGCTCTGTCACCTTCAGGTTCAACTGTCGCAGCACTTGGTGCTGCTCCAGTTTCACCTTCTGCTGGCAGAGTTGTCCTGTTGTCTATGTTCTCCACAAGGTTTTTATGTACACTCTCCTCCAATTGCTTTGCCTGTGCCTCTGGTTGCGCTTCTTCTGATATAGTTTCATCCCCCCCCCGCCAACTATATTGGAGGAACTCCGGTCCTCCTGCTGTGGTTGAACCTGTTCCTGTTCTATCTGGACACCCAACAAGGGAGCTGGTTCCTAAGCTCGAGCTGTGAATTGTTCCCAAGTTATATTATGCTGAGCAAGGGTTCTTGAAATTATTAATTTGATGAGACCATGGTGGGTCAGGGAGGCAAATGGGTGTTTAGCGTCTTAGACAAATGCCACCATATGACGCAAGTCATGGAGCAAATAGTATGGAATGTTCAATAAAATGCCATGGCGGAGATGAGAAAGTAAAGGCAGGTCGGAATTATAAACAGTTTGGTACCTACCTTCACAAGTGATGTACTTTTTGAGGAAGACAACAACCTGATCCCATGGCCGCGACAATGAATACAGTGCAATCCCTCTTCTGGATGACTGAACTTGCTCCCCCTCTCGTAAAAATGCTTCTCGTGCGCTCGTTGTGGGAACTCGTCGTCCAAACCATGCCTTTCCCACCTGCGGGATAGCAGTAACCTCGGATATAATGGCTTCAGAGACTTCTATGCGCAACCCCCACACCTCAGAGTGAGTATCTGTGAGTTTTAAGGCAAATTGCAGGGCTGCTTCCCGGTTAAAGCCATCCAGTCACTCAAAAAACTCGAGCCAGCCGACGGCTTGAAATATGGCCAGAACTGTGGGAGTTTTCCTAAGTTCCTGTGTATCCAATGGTTCATGGTGAGCTAGAATCCCCATAATCCTAGCGGCAGACTGAGATTGCTACTTTGCAGCTTACAGAAACCAAGAATGGAGGTTGCAGCACAGAGGGTGCATGAATCACTGAGCGGAGATGTTGAGTAAATGGGCAAATTTGGAAAGTTCAGCTCGGAAAAACGTTCGAAATTTTTATTCCAAATTGGGGAAGGTGGCGGTTATTAGTTTTACGTCGCACGGGGGAAGGAGTTAATTAGGATATAATGGTGATACGATTAAAGGTACGACTGATATCACTAAATCATATCAATATTTAATCACGTGAAAATCAAAGCCATACCTCGTGAGACTGTGCGTGAGATATCCTGCGGAGAATGGTGGAATGTATGGTTGCTGACGTTGCAAAGCTGAACTCGTGTGTTGTCATTAAATTAATCATAATGACGAGGATAATGCAATAATTTCTTCCGCCGGTTAAATACAAACCATCTCATCGCCAGGGTCGGAATTATGAACAAAGCGGTCGTCGTATGGCCCAGTTCGCCACCATAAGTCAGATGAATCAGAGCCATATCTAGCAAGTTGAAGCACTTCTTCTGTTAATACTGGAGTTACCTCTGCAAGTTTAAAAAAAAAAAGACCTTTAACGCATGAAAACATCCGCCAAATGAAGCGGAATTGCAGCTGCCAGGAATGATATCGCGGCCAACGAAAAAGATGTTTCAGCCACCAGGAAAAGTTTGCGGCCCCCGGGAAATATGTCGCAGCTACCGGGAAAAGTTTGCGGCCGCCGGGAAAAGTTTGCGGCCGCCGAGAAATGTGTCGCAGCCGTCGGGAAATAGGGCTTGACGGTCATCGGGAAATATGTTGCAGCCGACGAAAAATGGTTCACAGCCACCGGGAAATATGTTGCAGCCGTCGGGAAAATGGTTCACGGCCACCGGGAAATATGTTGCAGCCGTCGGGAAAATGGTTCACGGCCGCCGGGAAATATGTTGCAGCCATCGGGAAAAGTTTGCGGCCGTCGGGAAATATGTCGCAGCCGTCGGGAAATATGTCGTAGCCGCCGGGAAATTTATTTTGAAGGAAAAGGAAATGCAGCACAGGAAGGCATAAGAAAACAACTCCACTGGACAGGCCCAATCTGGTCATTCCCCTGGCGCTTCCCTGCAAATTTTTGAAAAATAACGACAACGAAAAGATCAAATGCAAAAGGAAAAAACACAATATAAAATGAAGCAGAGAAAAAAAACATTATGTATGTACAATGATTCAAACACGATTTACAGTCTAAGGATTGGCAAAGGCAGAGAGAAGTTCCTGCCCTGATATCAGCTGATAATCTGGATCGGCGGCAATTTGCGAAATGAATGCATCTCTCGAAATAGGCTTACGATATAGTCGCAACCTGTGACCATTGGCAAATAATGTTATGCGATTTTCATCAATGGTCACCAGACGGACAGTGCCGTTGTCGAATACCTTGTCGACCAAATAAGGACCCAGCCACCTTGTACGTAATTTACCTTTAAAATCCTTTTTGAACCTGGAGTCATATAGTAACGCCCAGTCTCCTTCACGAAAGATTTTCTTTTTAATAAATCGGTCATGCCAATTGGATCTCTGTTGCTAGAGCAACGCAGTCTGATCCACTGCAACTAACTGTTTCTCGTCCAATTCATTTAATTGATTCAATCTTCTCTTCTGGGCCTCTGTTACATCCAGATTCAATTCGGTGGCTATCTTCAGGGTTTTGATCTCAAACTCAATAAAAAAGATAGCACTCTTCCCATACACTAAATCATAGGGAGAGAAACCTGTGGTGCCACGCCAAGTCGTACGATATGCCCATAGTGCTTCCGGAAGCCTGTCATCCCAATCCCTTCGATGGCTCTTAACTGTTTTAGTAAGGATGGCTTCAATGACCTTATTAGTAATCTCCACCTGACCATTAGCTTGGGGGTGGTAAGGTGAAGCCACCCTATGCTGCACATGATACTTCCGGAGCAAGGATTCAAATTGGTGTGACATGAATTGCGGCCCCCCATCGGTAACCACTTCCTTCGGTACCCCAAAGCGGGTAAAAATTTCACTGTACAGAAAATCCATCACCGCCTGGTCGTTAGCCTTAGCCAAAGCTACAGCCTGCACCCATCTGGTCATATAATCAGTACAAACCAGAATGTAAACTTTCTGTCTGGAAGGAGGACTGATAGGGCCAACTAAATCCAGTGCCCATCTATCAAAGGGTTCAACTACTACTTGAGGTTGTAGAGGCATCTGATCTGTTTTATTAGGCTGGCCCATCCTTTGGTAGCTATCATAGGATTGAACATACCTTTTAGCGTCTCTAAAAAGAGTCAGCCAGTAGTAGCCCATCCACAGCACCTTGTGCCCTGTTCTTTTGTCTGCAAAGTGTCCCCCGCAAGGCTCATCATGACAGGCTTTCAGTATGGGAAAGATCTCATCTTCTCTTACACATCTCCTAATCTCAAGATCCGGTCCTGTGTAGAAGAGATGACCATTTAGCCAACAATACCTGGCACTCTGCTGAATGATTTTTCTTTTTTTTCGTTTAGACATATGTGGTGGGAGCTTTTCTGCAACCAAATAATTAGCGACGTCTGCATACCAGAGAGAGTGAGCTGAAAGTGCGAATAGATGTTCATCTGGAAAAGAGTCCTCAACAGGCAAACTATCATCACTGTTAGTAAGATGGGATAAGAAATCAGCAACGACATTTTCCTTTCCAGGTTTATCTATAATAGTAATATCAAATTCCTGCAATAACAAGAGCCACCTGGTCACTCTGGCATTGGTGACAGGTTTGTTCATCAAGTATTTAATGGCAGAGTGGTCAGTGTCCACAAAGGTGGGATACCCAGTAATATAATGTCGAAATTTATTAATAGAGTAAACAATAGCTAGGAATTCTTTCTCAGTAACGGTGTAATTAAGTTCAGCAGGGGCTAAGTTTTTACTAACATAATAGATGGCACAAGGTACTTGACCATCCTGCTGTCCTAATACTGCTCCAATGGTTGTATCAGAGGCATCTGAGGAAATATGGAAGGGTAGGGTCCAATTAGGTCCCCTTAAAATAGGAGCCGTTGACAACTTTTCTTTAAGCTTATCAAAAGTTGTCTGGCATGCTTCACTCCACATAAACTATGCATCTTTCATTAACAGAGAGAACAAAGGAGAAGCTAGTTTGGAGAAGTTCTCTATAAATCTTTGATAATATCCCGCATGTCCCAGAAAACTTCGCACCTCTTTCTGAGTTGCAGGGGTAGGTATATTTTTTATCACCTTGATTTTTGAAGGATCTACCTGAATGCCATTGGCAGAGATGAAATTCCCTAATACCACCCCCTCACTCATCATAATATGGCACTTTTCGGTGCTTAATGAGAGCTGAGTCTGTTCACAGCGAGTCAAAACCTTCTTTAAATTTTCCAGTGCTTCCTCAAAATCCCTACCATAGGGAGTAAAATCGTCCATAAAGATTTCCATACTATCATTGACTAATTCAGAGAATATGCCAATTACAGCTCTTTGAAACATTGCCGGTGTGTTACATAGACCAAAGGGAAGCACTCTGTAGGCAAACGTTCCCCAGGGACAAGTGAAGGTGGTCTTATCCTGATCCTCAGGAGCAATCTGAATTTGGTTATACCCACTGAACCCATCTAGGAAGGAGAAGAACTTCTTCCCTGATAGGGTATCAAGTACTTGGTCAATAAAGGGCAGAGGGAAATGATCCTTTTGGGTAGCTTTGTTCAGTTCCCTATAGTCAGCACAGACCCTCCATTTACCATTTTTCTTGGGCACAATTACGAGTGGGGAAACCCACTCACTATCCGAAATAGGATATATAAATCCTGCTTCCAAGAGTTTTTGGATTTCTTCCTTCACTATATCCCTCAGGTTGGGGTTCATGCGTCGTTGGGGTTGACACACAGGCTGGGAGTCACTTTTAATATAAATGTGATGGGTGCACAGATTAGAGGGAATACCCCTCATGTCTGTGTACTCCCAGGCGAATGCCCCCTTGTGTTCTTTCAAGAGGCTGATCAGGCGCTTCTGTTCTTCTAAGGAGAGACTAGGATTGATATTCAAAGTTCGTCCAGGCTCTACCTCAATAGGAATGCTTTTTGAATTTTCTAAAACTGGGATTATGTTTGTGTCACCAACTAGTGTTTCTTCCGTAAGATTTTCTTGTTCTTCCTTGCCCAGGGTAATATTCAGGATTTGATAGACCTCTCTATCCACTGAAGCGGGCTCACTAATAAAATTACTAATAATATCATCTTCTGTTTCATTTTTAAACGTTAAGGCCTTCCCTAGAGTTAATAATGGCTGAACATCCTCCCCCTCCTCCTCCTGCTCTATCCAAAGGGAGGTTTCAGCCTCTAAGCTTGGCCGAGCTGGAGGATACAGGGTGAGGCTTTTAGTCTCCGTACCATCAGATATAGTCATGGACCCTGATCGACAGCTGATGTAAGCATCAGCTGTGGCCAACCAAGGCCTCCCCAGGATCAATGGGTGTCCCCCCAGCTGCGATTTCGGTTGTAATACCAAAAAGTCAGCAGGGTACTCCCATGAATCTACTGAGATGACAAGGTCGTCCAAAATTCCTTCGGGTCTAATGGTGGATCTGTCCGCAAATTCTAAAATGGTAGGGGTCGGTCTAACATTAGTGAGCCCAAGCTTCTTTACAGTCTCCATTGTTATGACATTTATCGTTGCTCCTAAATCTACTAGCACGTTGGGTATCTGTGTCTGTCCTACCTGTACAGTGACAGTAGGATTGCCAGAGTCGTCATACTTTGTCATAGGGGTCTTTCCTGTTATCAAGGTAGATAAATTCCCTATGACGTGAAAAGTGGGAGGATCTCTAGGTTTCCTTCCTGGTTTCTTAGTGCACAGGTCCCAAACGATTCTAGCATAAATAGGCACATCTTGAAGGGCTTGAAGAAGGGGGATTTTGACATAAAGGTTTCTTAACTCTCCTAGGAGGTTAAACTGAGTTTATCCCCCTATTCTTGGTAGCATTAATCTCTCAGGATATGGTGGTCGTCTTATCAACTGGGTAGGCTGCGTATTGTCACATTCATCGTTTGATGTTTCAGCCGTTCCATGCTCAGCATATTCAATGATAGGGACTGTATTGGATGGATGCTATGAACTCCTTTCTTCCTTATGCACAGAAGGTGGAGCATCTTCTGTAATTACGGGTTCTACTATTTTCCCAGATCGTAAACGAATATCATTACAAGGTACAGGGGAAAGAGAGTAGGTCGGCATATTGACAGTCTCAAATTGATGGACTGTTTTATTATTTGGGTTAGGATTAGGTTGGGCAGGCAGCTGAGGTCCTATCGGTATATTAGGGACAGAATTATTCTGCAACTGCAGCTGTGACTGCTGAGGTGGGTATTGCGGATATTGAGGGAATTGAAAGTATTGAGGAGAATATGGTGATTGTTGAGGTGGAGGTGGTTGAGGAAACTGGTTCCCAGGATGGAAATTCCTCCATCCAGGAGACCACGACGTAGGTTGGTGTGGTGGCTGTGTCCAAGGACTCCATGAGTTAAAGTTTTGTATTGTAGGTTGGGAGGAATTCCACTGAGCATAATTTGAAGGGAATTGTGTATTCACATTTTGCATGTTATTATTCCAATTGCCCATATTATTCAAAAATGGAAACGAGTCTAGATTCGTACCTTGATTTCGAGGCTGCCAAGGTTTCTTCTGTGCAATGAAATAGGCCGATTCCACTTCTGGAGTTGATGCATGCAGAACAACCTTCACTTGGGGAAGTGAGGGACATTCTTTCATGTCATGGTTCAGCTCACACAGCTGACATACTTCTAATTTATCAAGCGGGCATTCTCTCAGCGAATGATTCTTTCTACATCGTGGGCAGAACACTCCTAGTGTGAGATCCTCCACTGCCTGTTTTTTTTTGCCTTCAGGACATCGATCTCTGAGGAGATGGAACTCATCATCTCTGTCTTGAAATTTTCAAGGAGATTACCTATCTCTGCACGGGTGGCTCCTCCATTGCACGACTTCTGAGTTCTGTCAAAGACATCACGTTCTAGCTTATCCCGTTTGTCCCGCTTATTGTTCCTGGAAGAGCCCCTGGAGTATCTCTTACATAGTTCCACAATATTTCCAAAAGGTTCTTTGGAGATATCTCCCTTTC
The DNA here is from genome assembly GCA_001517045.1 of Pseudotsuga menziesii. Lineage (NCBI taxonomy): Eukaryota > Viridiplantae > Streptophyta > Pinopsida > Pinales > Pinaceae > Pseudotsuga > Pseudotsuga menziesii. Next base: position 238,970 of record LPNX010566983.1, read on the forward strand.
CTAGCAGATTTAACATGTCTAAGCAATCATCCCTGATCCCACGAAGAAATATTATCTTGAGCACGTCCAGCCCCATGTTCATCTGCCCAGCTCTCTGCACATTGTACACTAGCCTTTCCACGAAATCCTCCAGACTTTCGTCCTCCTTCTGCACCATTTTGAATAATTCTTCTCTTTTATCCTTGGTGTTGCAATATTCCTGATATTTTTCCAGGAACACCTGTTTCATTTTATCCCAATTAGCAACAGTTCCTCCCCCAAGGCTCATGAACCAGTGTAATGCGTTGTCCTTCAGGGTGGCAGGGAAAAGTTTCAGCTTTTGCGCATCGGTGACATAATCATAGCTGCGATAGAGAATATCGAATTCAAAAAGGAATTCGTCGGGATCTTCTACTGCCTTTCCATGGAAGCAAGGCAGCACCGATGGTGAGATATTCTTCATAGGGGCTGCCCCTGCTGGCTGCTGATTTGGGAATTGTAGTGTAGCCATCGTTCCTTCAGGCAGGGAGTGATTGTCACGATGATAGTTTCCCCCCATTGCCTCTTCCTCGTGAGAGTCGTGTCTGTTACTCATCTCCTCTTTTGTTTTCTCCTCCTCTGTTTCCTCGTTCTTTCCCTTGTTCCTCCACTGATCAGCAGTCTTCTGGTGAAACTGCGTCCACTCTTCTTCAGTTACAACCTTCCCGAAAATGTGGTATGTTGGACCTCTACCAGCAGGTCCAATTGTAACAGCTTTGTCCTTCTCTGTATGTATATTCGAGGAAGTCGCGGCTGCTCGTGTATTCTCCACCGTGGACCCTGACACTGGCGCCCCAGGATCGGCAGGGTTTCTTCTGATAGGAGTTTCTTGCTGGCGAGCCCTGGTAGATGAATCGGTTCTGTCAACAAGATCAGCGATAAATGTCCTTCTTCCCAATGGTGTTCCTCGACAGCGACCCAAGCCACCTGCACTGTTAGTATCTTGTGGGGTTTTGGGAGTTGGGAGTTGATCGCGTTTTACCCTCCTCGTATTCATGCAACCCAAATCATTTCAGCAAAAAGAATAGACAAGACTGGCTAGAAATAATTACCAGATGCAACTAATGATAGTGTTTAATTTTATCCTTCCCCGGCAACGGCGCCAAAATGTCGAGCACCCAATATGCAGATAAATTATTACCAACACACAGAGCATACGAGATTTATTGTCAACCCGAGAAAGTCTTTTATTTCAAAGGATAAATGCACAGTATATGCGTTAAACACCAAATCAATGTAATTGAACACTCTTATCCTCTAACAACTATGTTCATCCCAAGAATCTGTGTAATCCTATTCATTTCTAAATACTACAAATTCAATTACCTATAATTCAGGAAAATGATCTAAGATGCAACAACAATTGCAGATAAAAAGGAAATCCTATTCACAACCCAGAACAAGAAAACTGCCTATTCAATCCGATTACTCTTGAAAGCCATAAACATAAATCAAATATTAATCTAGAAATTCAATTGCAAAGGATTAAGTTCAGTTATTCTAAGGAATTGACTTGCAGGAATGAAAATCAACAATCATAACAGGAAAGATAAATTGCAAGGATTCGTAGGATAACAACTTGAAACTACAGGATGAACCAAGCTGTGTACAACTACCACTCAAATTGCATAAAGGAAGTTCCCTACCCAGTCGACTGTCACTCTGTACCACTTACCAATCTTAAGAAAATGCAATCACAATTATACTGTAAATCAACGCTACTGTAGCTGTGTAAAAAAGGGAATAGGATGAACAAAACATCACACAATACTGAATTGAAAAAGTCCTAAATTAACTCAGCGATCTCTGTGGAAGGCAAGCCCAGCCTTCACACAGAGATGCTGGATGAACAACGTGCGACTCTCTTAAATCAGAGGTAACTCCTTATATTAAAGAATGAAAGATTACACAAGTTGCTTCCACTGCTAATACAATGAATGAATTATCTATTTTCCAACCCCCTGGGTCGAAACAACTCCCCATATTTATACATGCAGATCATAACCTTTGATCCTATTAAAGGGCAGCCATGAGGATCTCTGATCTTCATGCGCCCTAAATATACTAGCTGTTACAAAATGTGGTATGATAATGACATGGAAAATGCGAGAAGGCTGTTGACTCGCCCAGGAGTAGCGATCTCTTCAGATCACAATTATATTCGAGCAGCAATGTAGCGCGTTCTGTTACAGCTGCATTGTCACAACTCGGTCTAGGATATTACATTAAAACCACGTGCCTTCATTGATGATCGGGGCTGAGGGTCCTTTTAAGCAGTGAATATCCCTTTCTTTGATATTTGTTCATCCCTCATCCACCTGCAGTCCACTTATCTCAAACTACCTTCATAAATCATAAGATGTTAGCACAATTGAGAGATACACAGCTTTAATTATCACAATCATAAGCATTAATAAGATAAATCAATGATCAGTCATACCTTGGTAGTTTGGGGATGAAAGTGAGGACAATAGGTCTGATTAGCATGCTAAATGATGTAAGACAGGGGAAGAAAAGGTGATTGAAGGTGGTTAAAAAGGGCCAATTCTGGGCTCAACACATCCTATTGTCATCATCGGTCCCTTCACCATGTGGGGGCTTGATTTTATGGATTGCAACCTAGCTTTGGCTAGGGGGAACCATCATATTATTGTGGCCGTTGATTACTTCACAAAATAGGCATAGGTTGTGGCTATAGTTAAATCCGACTATGAGACAGCCACACATTTGTATTTAACCATATTATCACCCGGTTTGGCATTCCGAAAGAACTTGTCACTGACCATGGTAAGCACTTTCAGAATAAAATGATGGAAGAGTTCGCTTCCAAGTTAGGATATAAGAAAGAGCACTCCTCTTCTTATTACCCTCAAGAGAATGGTCAGGTTGAAGCGATGAACAAGTCACTTAAGTCCATTCTCTAGCGAACCATCGTACAGAGCAAGAATAATTGGCATATCATGTTGTATCTTGCTTTGTGGGCCTATAGAACCGTAGTTAAGATTGCCATTGGTTTTTCTCCCTATCATCTTGTGCATGGGGTGGAGTCAGTATTACTGGTTGAATGCGAAATCCCTTCTCTGAAGCTAGCTGTGGAGATTTTACCAGACACTTTCGCTTTGGAAGAGCATTTGGTCCACTTAGAGTAGCTTGATGAGCAGCACCGAGATGCCTTAGTGGATATAGAGGTTAACAAGCGTCACATTAAGGTCCAATATGATAAGTCTGTCCGTCCTAGGAGGTTTAGTGAAGGTGACTTGGTCCTTTTGTGGGATCAAGCTAAGGAACCCTTGGGGGCAGGAAAGTTTAATCCCAAGTGGCATGGTCCTTACGTGGTTAAACATGTCTTAGAGAAAGGCGCATATGAGTTGGTTTATTATGAAGGTACAATCTTAGCGGAGCCTATAAATGGGCTCTATCTCAAAAAGCATTATGCATGATCTTCAACCAGGGTTGATTTTTGTATATTATTGTACAGTTTTACATTGCATAGTTAGGTTTTCTTATGGTGATCAGATTTGTTGATTAGCTTTCGTTTGTTATGGAAGATGTCGATGGAGTATTTCATTTATATAGGATTCGGTGATTGTGCTAGCCATCACACTCAAAACTCAGCTTCGGCTGCTTGGGTGATCTATACTCCTACGGGTCAAGTATTGTCTTCAGGAGGCGAATGTTTATGGACTTTGTCAAACAATGTTGTTGAATATAGTGTTGTTATTGAGTTATTGCGTGATGCCATTTCACATGGTGTTCATTCTCTTGAGGTACATCTTCATTCACAGTTAGTGGTTTCACAACTTAATGGCTTGTATTGTATTAGGGATCCGACATTATTACGAAGATTCTTACGTGTTAGATTGCTAGAACAACAATTTGAGAATATAACATACATTCATGTTCCAAGAATTTTTAATCAAGTTGTTGATTCATATGCTAACTACGTGTTAAATTGGCATTTGTTTCACAGACCATAAGCATATCACAAACACATTTTAAACATGTAAATAGAATAATAATCGATCATCATAAAAGTTTTTCATTAAGCTCAAAAAGTGACGTCATAATACATAAGTGACATATACAAAATTGGGGCTTCCGAGCCACTAAAATATACTACATGGTCATACAAAAATATATACACCCAGGTCTCTAATCCTGAGGTGGAGGAGGGTGTTGATCATGGTAGCACACTATGGATCTAGCTAGCCGATGAAACAATTGAACCCATGCTCGTGGTACTCCAACCACCTGGCACTGCATGGCCTCAGGCAAGTCCTTGACTTGCACCATGGGTACTCTCTATGTCAATCAAACAAAGTTCATGTGAATGCTCTGGAGCATCTGCTCTGCATCCGCACCCATGATCTCATCACCTCTTCCCCTTTGTCAATGATGACGAAAGACATCTGGCCATTGTGGTCCTACATCTGCATATACATGACAGATTGCCACTATGTGTCATCACACCAAAACCATGTATTTTGATTTCATATATCAAAAAACACAAAAAATTATATAATTTAAAAATTAAAAGTGGGTTTGGGATTCTTTACCTATGTCTCCGTAAGCCACTCCTGGTGGTAGGGGCATTTCTGGATCACTGTGGAAGTCAATCCCTGCATAGGGATAGTCATCTATGGTGGTCAGCTGTCTCCGCCACTATGGAAATAACTCTACTGGGTAGGGGTTAGCCACACTGCTACCTCCCAGTCTGCGCATGACATTAGCCCAGTGTCGCTGAGATGGATTCTGGACTCCATGCGGAGCAATGTCTACTCTAGGGCTTAGCCTTGGAACCCGCTCAAAGAAGAATGTGCTCAGTATGCTGCCAAACCTGAAGTTACGCACCCTACCCATCTTGCAGTCACTAAGTTGTTGTTTCATGTTGCTTAGCAGCGTAGTGCTCCAGTCATATATTGTAGTCCGTGTACACTCTACCGCATAGAACATCATTGGCTGTGAGGCCTGGTGGAGTGAATCCAAGCCTGCAATCCTGCCTAAGGCAAAAAGTATGGCTTTCAGCCCTAGAATTTGAATTGAGTTTGTCAAGATTTGACTCCCAACCTTCTCTATATTGGGAAGGAAGTACATAGCTATGTATTCATCTATGGTTAGCCCGCCTCCTGGCCCACGGGATTGGAGGTTCACCACCTCCCCTCGTCGGGACAAACCTGTGATGAAATATATGTCCTCAACCTCAATGCCGAGCGACATCCCATCTATCTGGAATATTTTAGACTATGGATCCCAGTAATCTACCAGCAGCTGGAGTAGTCTTGGCTTTTCCCTTAAGCTAGCAAGATACCAAAACTTGTATAAGCCACATGCCCGCAATGCTTGTTGAGCCATGAGATCAGCTTGAACAACTTCCTCAACATCACCATGTTCCCTCTCTCTCCACTCTAGTACCATCCTGCACAAAAAACCAAAATTTTGATCATGATTTGCCCATTAAATCCTTGTTCGCAACCCTATACGCGATTGTTTGCAAAACAACCGCATATGTAGGCGGGTTTTGGGGCATTTTTTGCGTATGGTGAGCCCTATACGGGGAAAAAAGCTCGATTTCCATGTGGGCCGAAACGCCTAAGTTGGGATGGCTCAAAAAATTAAATTGACCATGAAAATTAAAAAAAATTATATCAAAATGAAAGAGAGGGGCAAGGGAATCTACCTGGATCAAACATGGAGGGATTCCGCCGGACGATGCTCCCAGAATTCGCTTATGAAATTTTTAAAATTTTTCACTATTTATAGAAAATTTTTGAAATTTTTACCCACTTTCTATAGTTTTTGATCGTTTGAACTAATTTGATGTTGTAGGATCCCGTGTTGAGTGTGGTTTGACCACGTCTTTGACCTATTCGTGCCTATTTCAGGTATTATGTCTAAACTGGCATATAGGTTAGGTTTTCAATTCTGCTTGCATTTTGCATAACCTTATGACCATTTCATCTTAACCCTAGGTACGAACCCATTCTATCTTGTCACAGAACCTTATTGCTGCTGTTTAGAAGTGACATGATGTGAATGGTAGAGCTTCCCCATATATGGGTACCCTAGTTAGATCCTATTTTGCATTTGGTGCCCATGCCGACATTTCTCCTTTACGGTGTGGGATTCCTTTGTATAGTATCGCCATGACTATGAGAAAGAGCTTCAATACTCCTCTTGAACTTTATGCTGGCCTTTCCCCCGGGACTCCATTGTATATGTCAAGTTGTAATTGCATTATCATGAGTTTTGCTTGCCTTATTGAGCCTTATGTCGGCTTCCCTGACTTTGATTATCAGCCATATAGCCCGAGCTTGTCTCATGTCTAGCCAAGCAGAGCCTTTTTACATATCTTTTGCAACTTGATTCCCCATTTTTTATCGGGAGGGGACCTTCCCTCGAGTGTCGTTATCCTACACATGTTTCCTTGCATTGAGCATATGTATGTTCCACTGCTTGGAACTAGTTTGTTTGTCCCTTAACACTCATCTCCTCCTATATTTGGAACTATATAGCACTTTTATTCTTTTTCAAGCTTTTCAAAATATCTGAAAAAGTCCAAAAAATAAAAATAAAAATAAAAAGCCGGATAGGAAAAGATGTTATCTTTGGCAGCACTCGAGTCGTGTCGCCTTCGAACAGAGCACTGTTTATCACATCTGTTGGTTGGGTTATTAGTTTGAATTTAGGAGTTGTACTCGTTACCTTGAGTTTATCTCCACTGACTGGTTAAGCTTCCAGTCCCTATGGAGCTTCTGTTGATGCCTCCTGTGTCGCAGAGATGTCCCAGTTTGCATATCGAGTCTATGCTGCCTATCTTCAGTCACCATTTGCCTTTATGCTCTTGTTCGAAGGAAGTTGGAGCCTCAGTCGACCATTCCTCAGTTGTCTTGACTTTGCATGTCGGCCATTCTCAGTATTATTACTGGTTCGTGCACATCTTGTTCGAGTCCTTCCACATTATATAGCATTACTGAGTACCTTGTGTTGGTTGATGGGGGATGCCTTAATGCCCTCCTTCCAGCAGATTCCATCCCATCGACTTCAGATCATTTATTCTGGGATAGGAGTCTAGAGTCATTTGAGTGCCTTGAGACTTATAGTCATCACTGGTAGGTTCTCTCACCATCAACAGTTTTGGGAATACATCAATGTCCCCTGATCGATGGATTCTTCCAAGTGTTCAAACTCAACACATCTATTCACACTTGTTAGATTGCAATCTATTACCTTGATTCCCATTTTCATTATCGGTGGGTGATCTCGCATTTGTTAACGATATACATTAATGACCGGTAATCAGACGATGGACTACTATGTTCGACCTCGACACCTCTATTCACATAGTAGGACATGTACTCATAGCGGTTTGTGTAGAAGATGTTCCAGCTTGGTGGAATTTCACATATGCTACCTCCTTGATCGTGCCAGTGTTCATGAGATTTCAGCTCTCGTGATTTGATTCCAGTGTATGTTAGATATCTTCAGCCATTATGGAGATCTTGATCCATTGTATATCTTTAGCCATTATGGAGATCCTAATCCGTTGTATGTCTTCATCATGAAGATTCTGATTTATTATATATTATACGTGGTGATGACCACACATATCACATTTTGTATCTCATGCCTATTCATGGCCATTGTACTCTTATGTATTTGGGACTGCTATATGTATTTGCAGTCATATGTAGAGATTGATTATTGTACTATACTAATGGATGGCTGGTTCTTCCACCTAGTTCTTCATCACTCCACTTCTGGGATGGATTTTATAATTTATTTCAGCCGTCATGTTACCCCTTTGACCTCACACATTAGGGGGCATCTGTTACAGCTGATTTTACCACACATGGTTGATCACATATTTATGGCCTTCCATGTCCCTCTGTAGACTCTTTGGATGCCATGGACTGATATTATACTTTGTTGTTTCCAATTTCATCCCTAAAAACATATGTTTATTGCTGTACGCGACTTTTAATCCCATACTCATGTGTATACGCGGATATTGACCTCAAACCCGCGTACATCGAGATGTGTGCATAAGTCCAAATATTTTTGGATTTTTCCTTGATGTGTGTCCAAACCACTTGACTCTTGGCCTTCCATATGCCTTGAGATTGCTCGGACTTGACCCTCCATTACCCCTTTGGAGTCCTATATAAGGAACCCCTTGGATACATTGAAGAGGAGGAGGAATTGAAGAGCAAGGAAACTATAGTCCATTGTTGTCGTAGCTTACTTATACTTGAGTCTGCATCCCTTTGTCCCTTTGGAGCACTTTGTGTTCTTCCCAAGCTTTCCTTTGCTTGTGATCTTGCTATCGAGAGATGGAGGATTGAGGTGGTGGAGGCCCAGGTGGAGGAATCCGTTTCTCTGGTTCGCAGACGTGTCGACAGAGGTTGTCACTTGTGTAATCTTTGATTTGATTAATAGAAATATATTTTCCTGTCCAATAATGTGCATTGGAATGAATATTGAATCCATGGATATGTTTAATTGCTTATACATTGTTGATTATATATGCTAGAGTAGATCTAACACCATATTATATAGCATGCTTTCCTGGTTTATTGTTGTTGAGAGCAATTGCTAGTGCAAGCGGGAATGGAAAAAGCTCAACGGGGATCTACTTCAACCGTCCAGAATAAGGTATGATTTGAGAAACTTTAGTGTTAGATGTTTGGTTTCTCTTGCATATTGGGAAGGTATTGATTTTTGCTGTTTATCTGTCTGTTGTGGTACACCCCAAGGCATAGGAAGTTTCTCTCCGTAACACTATGAATTTTAATTTTGATCAATGAAATAAGATAGTGATACAATGGAATGATTCTTGATGGATCCAAGTATTAAATTATGAAAATACAACTTCCAAATGTAAGGTTTGTCTAGAGACATGTTGTGTAAAGGATGCTTACCCACATACTAAGGTTTATTTAAGAAAAAGGGGGAAAATGACAAAATCATGTGTTGGAATAACTAAAAAAGAATTCCCAAAGGAAACCCCCCCAAAAGGATGCAAAACGATCACAATCGAGAACATTGACAAAGGAGTTCCAAGGATGATTTTAAGGAACCATACTTTTTTAAAAGTGTATAAATGTTGGCGAATCTTACCGATTCTTAATACACCAACTATAAAATGTTTGGCGATATCTTTCAAAAAATATTTTAATTTCCAAGGATTTTATATTGTTTATATAATAATTTGGTGATTTTTAGGGTGAAAATTTTTTACCCCATCAAAATTGGGCGAAACAGGGCTTCAAAAAATGCAAAATGGCGAATCTTTTTTTGGAGAAAAACTTGGAAAAATAGCCCATAGGCTAAATTTCGCCCCTAAAATTATCCCCGCAAAGATCCCAACTCCTCCATCCAAAGTAGGTGATGTAGATATGGGATTGGTCTTGCCAAATGAACTAACTTGCAATATATGTGTTATTGCTTAAACACCCTTTAGAAAGGTTAAAAATGAAATATGAATTAAATAAATGAGATTGAAAATGAAAATAATCCCCTCGCCTACATTAAGGAAGGAATACAATTGATTTAATAAAGCCTCCACTAACATCAAACCAACTCACTAAACAAAAATAAATATGAAAGAAAAGTTAAGGTGGAGAAGTAAACATGTCGACACTCATGATCCTTCACTTAAAAAATGGAAGCAAAACACATATATTCATAAATTACTAAAGGATTAGTTCAAAACATAGACATAACATGTAGTTAGTTATTCTAACTTGAAATAAAGGATTAAACATTGGAAAACAACTTTCAAATTTGAGTATGTAGGGTTAAATATTGAAAATCAAACCCCCAAAAAGATAAGTGTCCATGCCCAAAAAGATAAGTGTCCATGCAAATGATTATATCTAGATTCAAAATATACGATGAATAAAAAAATATGAATTATCCCTTGGAGTATTGTACTAAACATTAACGATCAACAACAAATGTATCATTTTGTAATTTTTTGCCAGTTTATTATATTGAAAATTGTTAAAGGTTTTTCATTTATAGTAATTAATAATTCAATGAATTTTTTCCTAATAGCCTTGGGACTAACAAGTCACACACCATATAACAAATTTTAATTCGTATAGATTTTTTAACAAACTTGAAGTAGCAATTAGAGCTCATCGTTAGCATGACTAATTATGTATTATAAACCAACATACTTCCATGTCAACCTCATATCTATTAAGAGCCAAGAGGGATCGTAAGTAAATCGAGGCACAAATCTATCAATGCTTAAAATATTGGGGTTAAGATGGACCTATATTGGTTTATTGTATACTATATATTTTTTTTTGTAACAAAACCCAAGAAAATATTGTATTTGATTAAAAAAGGTTGTAGCCCAACCAAGCTTACAAAGGGTGGGGGGGGGGGCAGGGGGGGTTCAGAAAATGAAGGATGATGACCTCTAATAGTTTTGTCAGCCTTCTTATGAGTACTTTGAGAGGAATGTCCCAATTACTTCTAGGGATTTTTCGTGAAAACAATTTCTTGCAAGAGCAAACTCTCACGAACCGTGAGTAGAGTAGAATGCAGAAACAAAACATTAATTAGACGTGGAGGTGAAATGCCCCTTAATGAAAGGGTCCAATCGCTTTTGAGAGCCCGAGAAAATATTTGAGGCTGCTTCCTTTCCTCTACTTTCTTTGTTGATCTTTCACCCTCTGGTGAGGGGAGGAGAAGGGGCTGATAAGTCTTATGAATAAGAGATTCCCTCTGATCCAGAGGAAGGGACTAAAGATGCCAATCCTGCTTAAGCTGAAGTTTCGTGATCTAACTATTTGGGTTCTCTCATAGAACCTGAAGAAGATGGTTTTGGAGAAGCTTGCTTTGCGGGGAGGGCGGCAATAACTGTCTCTGTGGGGTCAGGGGGACATGGGGGGAACGCCCTGCTCCGGAACATCAGCTGATTCAGATTCGTACGCTTCGACTTCATGTAGAACTTCAAAGTTGTTCTTGTTTTCCAGCGGTGGAGATTCTGCAAGAGGAGTCGGATCTTGAGGTGAGTCCTTATGCTGAGAAGCTTGAGACTCCTTTCGCCGGGGAGGACGACGTCAATTAGTGATCGTCTAGAACTCTGCTTCTTTAGGAGCAGGGGGATTTGTTGGTTTCTGTGGTTCTACAAGCTTGGGGTAACTTTTGGCAAAGTGGCTGTATACATGACAAAAGTTGCATTTGAATGGAATCTGCTCATAATCCAGTTCTTGGATGTGACTCCAATCTCCTATTGTGAGCTTTAGGGGTTCTGGAAGCCCTTTTTATAGATTTACCTCTAGACAAATGCGTGCACATATGAACTAGCTCCCTTTTGGGTCTGCACTATCTAGGTAGCACCCTAGCTTATTACCAATGTCTGCAATAGTGATTTTTCCCCAAAGATGAAGTGGGAGGTTAGAAAGTCTCACCCAGACTGGAGCGGCAGTAATTTTTGCTTCGGGTTAAATCCCAAGGTCCAAGGGGCTAAGAGAAACCCTCTCGAACCCATGAAGAAGGGACCTGATTGAAAGACTAAATCTCTTTCTTCTTTATTTAGAAACAGAAAAACAAAATACCCTCTTCCAGTTGCAAAGAGAGAGACCTGTCGTTGCAAAATAGGGTTCCAATGTTCTGCAATCCAGAGCTCCACCACCTTAGGTCTAGGCCACAACCCTGTAAACTTGCCAATGACGGCTTTCTATTAGAGAATGAGCACTTTATAGCATGGATCCGTAGGAGAGATGATGCAGGAGCATAGGAGCAACCAAGGACTAGAAGAATTATTTAAGAAAATACAAAATGTTTAAAAGCAATAGAGTTGGGTCTATTTGTTGTCAATTGAATTTCAGGATAAGTTAGAATTTAATAAAGGATCTCGAATCCTTATGCAATTGTAAAAGTTTAAGTATGTTGAGATACTTAGGGAAGATATTGTGTAAAGAGAGATCCAAGCCTGATATAGTGGATATGATTCCACTGTCTTATATTATTATAAATAAGCTATGAGGAAGATATCAATAGGAAGAGGGTCAAGAGAGTAGGACTGGGAAGATTAGAAAGTTAATTTAGAGAGGAATTGAAGAATTCTTTGTAATCCCAATGCATAGATTGAATGCAAAGAATTCGAAGCTATTCATGGCTCTAAGAATTTCATGGCTATGTGAATGTTTTGATTAACTTTCCAACATATCTCCTAGATTATTAAAGTATGTGAAATCAATTTGAAATTGTCACAGGTTTCATTACTTCTCTAATTCCCCGGTTAAAGGAGATAATCAATTGCCTAAAAGGATTTGATTCTTGATCGAATTGATCAATGAAATGATCAACTTCGACGAGAATCCTGTAGTGGGTTTCTGATACTCGTTTGACAGAGTTAACCGAGTTTGTTTTTCTTTTTGAAGTTGGAAGCATTGGATGTAGTAGAAGCAGGACATAATCACGATTTTACAGTGACAGCGGTGAAGATGACCATAAAGATGCAATCACAAATCGGATGGTGAGATCGCATGCTAAGTATTGGTATTCATAGAACAACACAGATAAAAAATCCTTGAACTGGCATGACAGTGAGCCAAAAATCCTTTGCAAGAGAATGCAGAGGCAGAGCAGTCACGATTATTTGGTGATAGGTAAGTATTACCAGGTTTTTAATTCTTGAAATGCAATATTGAAATTCATGAAGGATTGAATGTATGTCAATTGAGATTGAGATTGATTTAAATCTCGAGCTTGAGGAAGAGGAAAATTTGAAAGTTTGAAATTAACTGTGGATACCCTACATTCTAAGTCTGCACTTATCTCCACATCATTTGTGGTATTAGAGCAGAAATTTGTCAATAATCAGAATCTCAGAACTAGGAGAAAGTGATATAATATGGCTTTTAGGATGCATGGAGGTCATGGTGGTCACAGAGGAAGGCCCATATCCAATGCCCAAGTATTAGAAGTAATGGAGAGAGTAACAACAAGGTTAGAAGCTATAGAGTTAAGAACTCAAGGGAACAATCCAGAGGGAGATGTTAGTGAACCTGAGATTGAATCCCCAGATGAGGAAGAAGTTGTTGTATTAACTCCTGAGATAAGGTTCTTGAAAAATGTGTTTGGATCGTCTTCAAAAACTAGGCTTGAAGTTCCCGTTTATAAAGGGAATCTTAATCTAGAAGAATTAATTGACTGGATTAATGAGATGGAAACGTTCTTTGACTATGAAGAAATGCCAAAAGAGAGAAAGGTCAAATTTGCTGTCACAAAGTTGAAGGGACATGCAACACTTTGGTGGGATGGAGTGCAGATAGAGAGGAGAAGGTTGGGTAAACAACCAATTAGAAATTGGACTATATTGGAATTTCTACCAAGTGACTATCAACTTTCATTGTACAGACAGTTGCAGAATCTCAGACAGAGATTGCTGACAGTTAGAGAGTACACAACGGATTTCTATAAAATCAACTTTAGGGCTAGATAGATTCAAGACACCCAAGAGAAGGTGGCTAGATATATAAATGGTCTCAGGATGGAGATTTAGGATGAATTGAGTATGATGTCTCCAAAGATAGCTGAAGAATCTTATCAGATGGCATTGAAAGCTGAAGGAAAATTTCTAAGGAAGCAATCTGCCAAAGGTACGGGGACTTTCAAACGAAAGGAAGGTCAAGGTGGTAGAGGAGGATCTACTGCACCTAAAAATGGAGCTAGTAGATTCTCTAAAGAGCAGGCACCTACATCTGGTGATGCTAGAGGTAGAGGAGGCTGGTCTAGAGGACAAGGAGGCCGAGGCAGAGGAAAAGAATTTCGATGCTTCAAATGTAACAAAGTGGGACATAAATCCTATGACTGTCCAGAAAATGATGGTACTAATCAGAGAAATATTTTTGTTGCTCTAGTTGAAGGAGAAAAACATCATATTCCAGAAGCAGAAAACATACCAGAGTTAGGAGAATTACTATTGATGAACACGGTGTTACTGAAACCAGAGAAGGAAGCTAGTAAGCCAGCTCAAAGGAAAAATTTGTTCAGAACAATATGTAAAGTTCAAGGGAAAGGTTTCCAATTGATCATAGACAGTGGTAGGATGGATAATCTGGTATCCACCAAGGTAGTGGAAAAATTGAAGCTGAAAAGCATAAGATATCCTACACCCTATAAAGTGTCTTGGCTTCAAAAGAGACACCAATTGCCAGTTACTGAGCAATGTGAGTTGGAGATGCAGTTGGGAAAATGCACAGATAAAGTTGTGTGTGATGTGATGCCTATGTATGTGTGTCATATATTGTTAGGTAGGCCTTGGAAATATGACAGCGGAGCCATACATGATGGTAAGAGAAACACATACAAGTTTCATAAAGATGGAATTAATCATACATTGGTTCCAATGAAGGATGAAGGAGCCTCAACAAGTCATGGTCCAAAGGCATTATTGTTGAGTCGAAAAGAGTATCTGCAGCAAATTGAAGAAGGAACATTGAACTTTGCAGTAATTTGCAAACCAAACATAATTCTTATAAACACAATGATTTTTGATTTGCCTTTAGAAATTCAAGACATGCTGAGTGATTATAGAGATATCATTGTAGATACTTTGCCTGATGACTTACCTACAGTGAGAAGCATTAGCCATCATATAGACTTGATTCCAGGAGCAAGTTTACCAAACAAGGTAGCTTACAGGATGAATCCTACAAAAAATGAAGAGATCATAAAGCAGGTGCAAGAATTGGTAGATAAGGGTTTGGTTAGAGAAAGTCTAAGTCCTTGTGCAGTACCAACAGTCTTGAGTCCAAAGAAGGATGGCGAGTGGAGAATGTGCATGGAATCAAGAGCTATAAACAAGATAACAATCAGGTACATATTTCCTTTTCCAAGAACTGAAGATTTAATGGATTGTTTAAGTGGAGCCAAGTATTTCACTAAGTTAGATTTGAAAAGTGGTTACCATCAAATAAGAATAAGGGAAGGAGATGAATGGAAGGCTGCTTTCAAGACTAATGACGAACCGTATGAATAGTTGGTAATGCCTTTTGGCTTATCAAATGATCCCAATACTTTTATGAGACTGATGAATGAAGTACTGAAAGAATTTATAGGGAAAGTTGTAATAGTATATCTAGATGATATATTAATTTACAGTCAGTCCAAAGAAGAACACTTAAGGCATTTGAAATTTGTCTTACAGAAGTTACACCAGGAGAAATTGTTAGTGAATATGAAGAAGTGTACTTTCATGAATAAAGAGTTAGTATACTTAGGATTTGTTGTCTCTGATGAGGGATTAAAAATGGATCCAGAAAAGGTTAAAGCAATCAAAGAATGGTCTACACCAAGGAATGTGTTCGAGGTAAGAAGTTTTCATGGCCTTGCTAGTTTTTATAGGAAGTTTATAAGGAACTTTAGCAAGATAAATGCACCTATTATTGATACTATCAAGAAGGACACACAACCTTTCGGGTGGACTGTTGAAGCTGAAAGAAATTTCCAGCTATTAAAGAAGAAGGTCATAGAGAAACCAGTATTGGTTTTGCCTGACTTTAACAAGCCATTTCAAGTAAAATGTGATGCCAATAGAGAAGCTATAGGTGTTGTATTGAGTCAAGATGACATACCTGTGGCATATTTTAGTGATAAATTGAATGACACTAAAAGAAAATATTCCTCTTATGATAAGGAGTTCTATGCAATTGTTCAAGCATTGAAGAAGTGGAGACATTACTTGATGGCTACAGAGTTTGTACTTTATTTTGACAATCATGCATTGCAGTTTATAATGCAGTAGCCAAAGCTTAATCATAAACATGCAAAATGGGTAGAGTATCTTCAAATTTTTAATTTTGTATTGAAGCATATTAGTGGCCAATCTAACAAAGTAGAAAATGCTTTGAGTAGGAAAAATATGTTGATACAAGAAAGTCAAATTCAAGTCTTAGGTTTTGATTTTCTTAAAGAATTGTATAAAGAGGATGTAGATTTTAAAGAAGCCTTTGAAGCATGTCAAAATCCTGTTTTGATGGACAGCAGTAAGTGGATGGAATATTCTTTACAAGTAGGATTATTGTTCAAGAAACACCAGTTGTGTATACCAAGTTGTTCCATAAGAGACAATTTGATCAAGGAGAAGCACATCGGAGGACTTACTGGACATTTTGGAGCAGACAAGACTTTTGAACAACTAACTCATTTCTATTTCTCACCAAAAATGAGGTCTGAAATAGAGAGGTATGTAAAGAATTGTAAAATTTGTCAATATGCAAAGGGAAAGAGTCAAACCACAGGACTGTACAAACCATTGCCCATTCCAAATAGACCTTGGGATATGATAAGTATGGATTTTGTTTTGGGTTTGCCAAAGACTCAAAAAATAAATGATTCAATATTTGTAGTAGTTGATAGATTTTCAAAGATGGCCCATTTCATTCCTTGTTTTAAAACTAGTGATGCTACACATGTTGCTAACTTGTTTTTGAACGAGATTGTATGCTTGCATGGGCTACCCAAAAGTATTGTTTCAGATAGAGACACCAGATTCCTTGGACATTTTTGGAGAACATTGTGCAAGAAGCTTGGTACTAAACTTAGTATCAGTTCTACATATCATCCATAGACTGACGGACAAACTGAAGTTGTCAACATAAGTTGAGGAAATATTCTGAGTAGCCTTGTAGGAGAGCACCCTAAGCAATGGGATCATGTATTGGCACAAGCAGAGTTTTCCTACAATGATTCTCCCAACAGAAGTACAGGTCAAAGTCCATTTCATGTTATTTATGGAATGCATCCCAAAGGAGTATGTGAGCTAAGGGATTTGGGTGAAACAGAGTTCAGAAGTGCAAATGGAGAAGACTTTGCCATATAAATACAAGTGGTTCACGAACAGGTGAAACATTGTTTACAAGATAACAACATCAAATACAAGAACAGAGCAGATTTGAAGAAGAGGGAAGTTAATTTTGAAGTTGGAGACTTGTACCTAAGGAGAGAAAGATTTCCAAAGAGGGAGTACAATAAGTTGAAGATGAAGAGGGTAGGACCTTGAAATATACTAAGAAAGTTCTCTGCAAATGCTTATGAGATTGAATTACCTCCTGATGTTGGAATATCTCCAATATTCAATGTTGCTGATTTATACAAGTATCAAGGAAAGGGTACAGATGTTGGAACGGAAGATGCTGAAGAACAAGAAGTTGACTGGGTAAAACAATTACCTATTAAAGAAACATTGCAGCCAGAAAGGATATTGGACATGAAAGTATACAAAAAGACCAAGGGAAAAGAGTATTTACAGTATTTGGTCAAGTGGAAGGATCATCAAATTGCAGATACCACTTGGGTGACTGAAGAAATGTTGCAGAAGATGAATAGTTTAGTGGAGGAGCTCATGGACAAGAGCCCATGAATATTTTGGCCTTGGGAGTCTGATGCAGGAGCATAGGAGCAACCAAGGACTAGAAGAATTATTTAAGAAAATACAAAATGTTTACAAGCAATAGAGTTGGGTGTATTTGCTGTCAATTGAATTTCAGAATACGTTAGAATTTAATAAAGGATCTCGAATCCTTATGCAATTGTAAAAGTTTAAGTCTGTTGATATACTTAGGGAAGATATTGTGTAAAGATAGATCTAAGCTTGATATCGTGGATCTGATTGTGTATAGGGATCTAGCCTGAGTGAGGTTCAACTCTAAGGACCAGCCTGAGTGCATAGACCTTCGGGCTGCAGAGCAAGGCAACGGCTAGGGAAACCCTAGCCGCATTTCAAAGATGAGCAATTGATCATCGTGAGAGCTAAACACCGTTTATTGTATAATATATTATTATGGTCAACCTTTTTATTTTTACATATGATATGTAAACTATCCACCACAAGGAAAAGGACCAATAGTAGAGGTTGTAGCGGATGCCCCTCTAAAAAGAGCCCAAATATTTGTTTATGGCGGAGGTCACTAGTGGAGGCAAGCGAGTGAAGGCTTTAGTAGATGTTTTTCTTCAATGCTTTTATACATACAAAGCACATTGATGTGCCTGATACACGAATGCACTAGGGGGAACATAAATCATATGGGATCGTGGTCGAAAACACCATTAAGAAAAAAATGTATAATTCTACATCTAGTGTGCTTTGCTTACTTAGGCGCATCGGTGCGTAACCTATTTGAAAGCATTAAAGTAGGGTAAACAGATAGTGGAGGGCACTAGATTAGTTTAAATTTTTATCTGTTAATTTTCATTTTCGGTGCAGTCGTTGTCAACAACTGCATTGGGGCATTTTAGTTTTGAGTGCACCATAACAGGTTTAAAAGAGAAAAGAATGAATTAAAAAAAACACGTATTAGGAAAAAACATATTTTTTATTTTTTTTCAATGCGGTAGTTCTCAAAAAGCGCACTGGGGTGTTCAATTTTCGAGAGAACCGTAGAAGGTTTCAATAAAAAAATTATCGAATTAAAAAACCATGAATTAGATTAATATTTTATTTTTCATTTTCATTTTCAGCGCGGTCGTTCTCAATAACCACACTGGGGAATTCGAGTTTTGGGCACAGCTTAATAGGGTTAAATAAAAAAAATCATCAAATTACAAAACCCATTTTTACCATCTCTGAAGTGTTGTTGACCACCTATGCACTGGTCTTGTACCTTCCCTACTCAAACGCCCTGCCATCGGTGCTCCAAGTGGAAACATTGCTCTCTTTTGTTGCTTGTTGAGTGGATTTTAAATTTTTCCAAATGATGGGAAAAATTTGAGATTTGGTGGACATCACAACCATGCCTCCCCGACACGCAAGTGACCAGGTGTTCGGGCACACAGGGTACTCTGAAAAGACCGAACACCTAGAGCAACCACTTCACACAAATAGATCACATATCAATACACCGATGTTTGTTACACTGTTAAAACCCTCGAGAGGGAAATAGTCCACGACCCCAACCAAATAGCTACTTGGAGCAATTTATTATGCAAGAGAAAATAAGTTACAAATGAGCTTCTTATAATCGATCAAGTAGGCAAGGACCCTCCATGCTCTTTAAATAGAGATCATGGACCAATTGAGTGTTAAGCCACATATCAATGGTAGGTATGATCTAAGAGAAGTTGAACCGTTGGATCACTGTATGTCAAGAACATATTGTGACTGTCGGATTAGAATATTTACAAATGCATACTAAAGAAATACACTTTACCTAACAAATATATTACACAATTTGATCTTAACTAACTCCTAAGTGTCTAAACATCCTAACATTCCCCCTTAAGAACAACTTGGGATAGGATTGAAGGATTTACAAAAGTGACACTATTAGGAGAAGGAAGGAGGCATTAGAGCATACCCCCCCTTGAGGACACATTCCTAAACTCCTAACATAGATCAAAGTTTAGAAAACTTCACTTCTGTAAGAGACTTGGTGAATATGTCTGCAACTTGATCATCTGTAGGGCAATAGAGCATTTCAAGAACACGA
The DNA here is from genome assembly GCA_001517045.1 of Pseudotsuga menziesii. Classification (NCBI taxonomy): domain Eukaryota; kingdom Viridiplantae; phylum Streptophyta; class Pinopsida; order Pinales; family Pinaceae; genus Pseudotsuga; species Pseudotsuga menziesii. The sequence goes on from LPNX010566983.1 coordinate 258,439, forward strand.
TCATGAACAAGATTTCTGATGAAGTGCATGTGTAGCTCAATGTGTTTGCTGAGTTAATGTATAACTGGATATTTGGCAAGATTGATGGCACTTTGATTGTCACACCAAAGTGGAGTAGGCTGCTGCTTCTCAAATCCAAACTCTGAAAGGATCTATCGAAGCCATAAAACTTCCTGACTGGCATTAACTGCGGCTCGATATTATGCTTCTACTGAAGAAAGAGCAAGAGATTGTTGTTTCTTACAAGCCCAAGTGACAGGTCCATATCCCAGACTGAAAACATAACCTGCAGTAGAATTTTGATCATCAGGATCACCGACCCAATCTGAATTAGTGAAACCAACCAACAAAGGTTCCCCCCTTGTACTGTAATGAATCCCAAACTGAATTGTACCTCGAATATATCGAAGTATTCTTTTTGCTGATTTCCAGTGACTTTCATGAGGTGTTTGCATATAAAGGGAAACATGACCAACGACAAAGGAATGGTCAAGACGTGAATGAGTCAAGTATAAGAGACTACCAACAAGCTGATGATACAAGCTGGCATCTACTTCAGGGAAAATACAAGTGGTAGAAATTTTGACTCCAGACTGGAATGGAGAAGGGGCTGGTTTACAATCTTCCATGTGAAAGTGACGAAGAAGGTCAGAAGCATACTTAGATTGGGAAAGAAAGATTCCTTCTTTGGTTTGCAAGACTTGGAGACCAAGAAAATAATGCAAATGTCCTAAGTCTGACATTTGAAAATTTTGCTTAAGACTGGATTTCACATGGGTTAAAATTTTAAGGTCACTACCAGTAAGGATAAGATCATCAACATAGAGAACAAGTATGATGAGATGGTTTCCTACTTTCTTGGTATAGACATTGGGGTCAGAATGATATCTAGAAAAACTAGTGTCAAGGAGAAACCTATCCATTTTGACATACCAAGCTCTAGGAGCTTGCTTAAGGCCATATAAGGATTTCTTAAGGCGACAGACAAGGCTAGAGTTATTCTGAACACATTTAGGAGGTTGTTCCATGTAAATTTCCTCCTGTAAATCACCATGTAAGAAGGTAGACTTGACATCCATTTGATGGACTTCCCAGTTATGTAAGGATCCAAGGGAAATGACAAGGCGGATGGAGTTCATTTTTGCGACAGGAGCAAAGGTTTCATTGTATTCAATCCCTTCAACTTGGGAAAAACCTTTGGTAACTAACCTTGCGTTAAGTCTTTCAATACTTCCATCTGATGCATACTTAGTTCTGTAGAACCATTTACATCTGACAAGTTTTCTTCCTTTTGGAAGAGGAACAAGATCCCAAGTATAGTTCGCCATTAAGGAATGATATTCTACATCCATAGCTGCATTTCAATCTAGATTTCCTGAAGCTTATGCAAAAGTTTATGGATCATGATTCTTGAAAACTTGAGCCAAAAGAGAAGAGGCTCGCTGAAACTGAGAACGTGTTCGACGTTGATCTCTAGGATCACCGGCAAGATCACCAGCTGCTTCACATGTTGAACGGACCCATCGAGGAAGCATTGGTGCTGGTGCAACTGGAGGAACATGAGCAGGCAGAGGTGGATTTTCATCCTCACTCTCATCATCAGAAACTGGACTGGGAAACTTGTCAAGGAATTTGAAAGAAGAAGAAGAATGCACATTTATTTAAATCAGGCTCACAGGCCAAAGATGGCACACCCACCAAGTTAGGCTCGCAGGCTAAGAGATTTTCATCAAATTTATCATCTCTTCTAATGATTATGTCATGAGAATGTTCCTGAAGAAGTCTATAACCTTTTACATCTTCTGAATATCCAACAAATACACACTTTTCACTTTTAGGTTGCAATGCTTTTCGTTTTTCATCCGGAATGTGAGTCCATGCTTCACAACCAAAGAAACAGAAGTGACTTACATCTGGTTTAATTTTACTCCATGCTTCTTTCGGTGTTATACCTTGTAAAATTTTAGTGGGTGTGTGATTAACTATGTAATTTTTACAATTTATGGCCTCATCCCAATATTCAAGACTTAGTTCCTTAGATTGGATCATATAATTAGCCATTTCTTTTAAAGTGCGGTTCTTCCATTTAGCTACACCATTTTGTTGTGGTGTATATGGAACAATGTGTTGTTGTTGGATTCCTTGTTTAGTGCAGAAAGTAGTGAAATTTTTGTTAACATATTCTCCTCCATTGTCAGATATTAACTTAATAATTTGATGACCATATTGTTTTTCAACAAGGGCCTTGTGGGCCAAGAACATGTCAAATACTTTGCTCTTAAGTTTTAGGAAGTAAAACCAAGGACGTCTGGAGTAGTCATCAATGAAAGTTAAGAAATATTTGAAACTAGAAAAGGAAGCAGATGGAAGAGGACCACATAAGTCACTATGCACAAGCTCCAAGGGAACCGAGGCGTGCCAAGAGGCACGTTTGTCAAAACTGTCCCGATGATGTTTTTTGAGTACACAAACATAACAAACACCATCTTTGCAAGATACCATCAAAAGACAAGTCACCATATTGTCTTTACATAGTTGTTGCAATGAACGATAATTTAAGTGACCAAATCGCTCATGCCAAAGTTTGCTCAAGTTATCACTATGAGAAACAAAAACCGAAGGAAAAGGTGATGAACCAAAGTTGTTAAATTTGTACAACCTGGTAATATCATCAACAATTCTGGTAGCTAGGACATGTTGAGGATCTTTAAAATCCTTGATTACAACTTGGTGAGGTGTAAACGTTACAGTTTTACCTTCACCATAATGAGTGATTTGATAGACTGACAACAAATTGTAGGAAATTCGTGGAACACACAATACGTCACTAAAATGACCATTTTCTACTAGAACTGTTCCAGATCCTACAACACTTAGAGAACTATCATCACCAACAAATATTTGTTTGGTGTTACATTCATGCATAGTAGAAAATATGGCTTGATCCTTAGCCATATGATAAGATGCTCTAGAATCAATGGGCCATTCATTTGAAGTAGAAGAAGAATATGCATTATAAGAGTAACCAGAAGCACAAAGTGCATGCCCATGAGAGGTAGATTCTGAAGACGAATCTAGGCTAATGTGGTGCTTCTTCATTGCTACTTCCAAGGATGCCATCTTCTTGAAACACTTAGATTCATCATGATTATCTTTCCCACAAAAAATGCAATGACGCACAGTCTTCTTACCTTTTGGCTTGGATAATTTGTCATTTTTTAAAGGAGGAGCTGACTGAGAGGGTTTGGGACCCTTGTTTAGATTATTATTGTGAAAATTTTGTTTCTTGGGAGGATTGGAATTTTCTTTCTGTTAGGACAATAAGCTTTCCCAGATGTGTCTGCATTGTTAATTATTCCAAGATGAATGAGCTTATCTTGCTCTCTAATTAAGGAATCACAAAAGGATTCAAGAGTAGACTCTTGATAGCTAGCTGCATTCAAGGATTCTTTCATGGAGTAAAATGTAGATACAAAAATAGAATATGCAGTTCCAAGTTTGGAAAGAATATGATAAATACATTGTTTGTCTTCTTTCTTAATCTTGCATTTTTCACATAGGAGTATAAGGGTTTTATAATTAGATAAATAATCTTGAATGCATGAAAAATCACTTGGATTCAAAGAAATCGACTCATTCTCAAGTTGATGACCTCGAATTTCATTGTGTTTACCAAACACAAATTCCAACTTTTCCCAAGCTTTATCAGGTTCATCAATTCCAGTTATATGGAATCGCAAATCAGTAGAGATTGACATCCTAATCAATCCACGAGCTTCATCACATCTATTTTTCCATTTTATTTTCTTATCATCATCAGTGGGTTTTGTTTCTTTCCCTGAGGTAATTCTGAAAAGTCCATTACTTTGTAGAACATCTTCCATACGAGATTTCCATGAGAAATAGTTAGAACTCGTAAGTAGAATATCACAAGGGGCAGCCATACTGTAAATTAATGGTTGAAAGAACATAAACTAACTATCTGGATGCAAAGAGCTCGAAAAATTAGGCTGTTAAAAAAAACGGCACTGAAAACTAATTCTGAACGATGGAGTTATGCTTGATCAAATAAAATGTTGAAAATGTCCCAAATAGTGACGTGGCAGATATTAACTTGACCAACTAAAAAAAGAACCCCCTTCTTCCCAAGATGAACCTTTGACAATCACTTACAAGAAAGTTGCTTTTAAGTGAATCACTTTTGTAAAATAAGTGATGTTCACTTTTACAATAATGTTACTTTAAATAGTGCGGCAATAAATTAAAAGACTTAAGTGACTCACTTTTTTTATATTTTTTTTTAAGTGAGATGCAGTTTTACAGTAAAGTAACTTGAAATTAGATTTTGAATGCACTAAAAAGTAACTTAGTAAGACTTGAACTCAAGACCTATTAATGAATAAAGCAACTTTGAACCAAGTGAGCTAAGTTTAAACGGTACATACAAGAAGGGAAAGAGGAAGGGTTTATTTATTACTCTTCTGTCTTGATCTTCGTGCTTGCCTTTTTTTTCTTGCAAATCACAAAAAAACTTAAAAACAAAAAACAAAAAAAAAACTTTTCCATGCAATGGGGTTAGATCTTGGTTAGCTTACCTGGAAAGTCTACGTTTTCAAGTTTTCTCGCTGTTTCTAATTCATCGTGATAGCACAAGGTGCATGACAAAGAGCATATGTAGCCGAGAAGACAAGAAAAAAACTTTCCCTTTCTGTTTCTGATTCGCCGCGATTTCACAAGGTGCACAACAAAGAGAATACGCATCCAGGGAAGGCAACAGTCTGAGAATAAAAAAATAAAGATCTAATAATAAAACTGATAAAATATGAGAGATTAAAAAAAATAAAACAAATCCATAAGTGTAACATTATACCTTTAGATTTGCCGAAATGAGTGTTTCTGGATCAAACGGAAATGATTTTCAATGAAAAAAAAACTATTTCACAATGGAAATGATGCTCCAGATGCAATGGAATAGCTCCCATAGGACACAAATTCACAGAAACTCCAGAACCAAAAAACATTTCAAAGTTTCGACAACACCAGTTCCAGATCTTGATCAAAACCGGAAGCGACTCTTCATAAACGCTCCGATACCATGTTCGGGTACACAGGGTACTCCCAAAAGACCAAACACATAGAGCAACCACTTCACACAAATAGATCATAGATCAATACACCAATGTTTGTCACATGGTTAAAACCCTTGAGAGGGAAACAGTCCACGGCCCCAGCCAAATAGCTACTTGGTGCAATTTATTATGCAAGAGAAAATAAGTTACAAATGAGCTTCTCATAATTGATCAACTAGCCAAGGACCCTCCATTCTCTTTAAATAGAGATCATGGACCAATCGGGTGTTAAGCCACAAATCAATGGCAGGTATGATCTAAGACAAGTTGAACCGTCAGATCACTTTATGTCTAGAACATATCGTGACCGTCAGATTAGAATATTTACAAATGCATACTAATGCATACTAAAGAAACACACTTTACCTAACATATATATTACACAAGTTGATCTTAACTAACTTCTAAGTGTCTAAATATCCTAACACCAAGCAAACTCTTTGTTACCTCCTAGTTTAATTTTTGAGCGGATTGAAAATTAAAATTGAGCTTTATTTTTTTTTTAATTTAAAAAACATGTGTGGTGCATTCGAGTCATTTGGCTCGCACCATGGCACGACAGACCCTATAAATTTATAGTGTGCACCGTGCCTGGCGCATTTCTATCTATAACGTACTGCATGCACGGTGTACTGTACTATTCAAAACACACCGCCAAAAATTTAAATTTATTTTTTCTTACCAACGATAATAAGTGCATTTCAAAAACAATAGCACATCGTTAGAGGTGCACTATATTAAGGTAACTCACCAATATTGGTAAGCACATACGACACCGTTTTGCATAGCTTGACATATTTTCCAACGTGCCACTAAACAAAATTTAAATAAAAAATCACAATGTTAATCGGTGTGCTTTGTAAACCCAAACACACCGAGAAGTCGGTGCCCTGATGCATTTCTATGTGTAGCACACTGCATGCATGATGCATTGCACTATTCATAACACACTACCAAAATTTTAAAATAATGTGTGTATTACTAGTGATAACCAGTGTGTTTCAAAAACAATTGTGTACTTTTAGTGGTGCGCTATATTATGGTAACGCACTGGTCCTTGTAAACACATACGACACCATTTTGTGGTGGTTGACATATTTTCAGACGCATTGCTAAACTAAATTAAAAAAGACCACAATGCTAACTAGCACACTATTTAAACTCAAACACATTGACAAAGCGGTGCACTAACGTTTAACAAGTGCGTTGGGATGCAGATAAAAAACAATTATTAAACTCAGAAAGAGCTGCTCCTACCGTGATGCGCTCTAGAAATATGTGTATAATGTTTACAATGCGATGATGTGTCCACACTGAACTGGTGCTTCATATTAATGGAAGCATCACTTATAAGGTTTATAAAATATTTTCGGTGCGTTTTATTATAAAACGAGCATTGGCGTCAATAAACACATAAAGCACCAATTGGCGGTGCTTGGTATATTTTTAGATGCACTGCCACACTAAATATATTAAAAAAACTTACCACATTAATTGGTGCGTTTGGTCAACAAATATGCATTGATAATTCAGCGCATTCACGTTTAACAGGCTGCACCATTATGCCAATAAAAAATAATGATAAAACTTAGAAATATGTGCTCCTAATATGGTGCACTTTAAAAAGGCTTGTCAGACAGTGCACAGACGTGGTGACATTGCACCAATGATTATTATTGATGGAAGCGCCATTTTTAATATTTACAAAATATGGTCAATGCATCTTAAAAGAGCACATGCACCGATGCGTTGTTAGTAAACATGAACCATTTTTGTTTAAAAAAATAAATTGACACACAATACGTTAGGGTCAATGTAGTGCACTGTTGATGGTGCTTCTATCATTGTAACGCACAGGTTATCCATTTGATTCAAATGTTAATTTATTTTATTTATGTACCCGGTGCATTTGTGTTATTGTAGCACACTGTTTTCAGTGCTCTTGTGTTACAAGAGCATCAACCACGATGATTTACTGTAATTTAGGCACACCGCTTGTTAAATTAAATTAGTTTGAGAAAAAAAAATTTGATGTTAATAAATAACATGATCATTTAATGAAATCTTTAATGTTTTTTTATGTCTATTTATGAGACTAGTCAATGTTATATGTCAACTAGATACATCAACGATGAGAGGACAATCAACAATAGCTGGTGTAGGTTGACAAATACAATTTTGTACGAGATTGGGAAGAGAGAGGGAGGTACATGGACTTGTATCCTTGCCCCACTACTGATCAGATAGGACCTATTGATGGTTGTTGGCCTCCTAAAGTTCTATCAGGAGGATACATTCCTCAAGGAGAACTCAACTTTGTTGGTACAGTTAAGTCATTGTTGGGATCACCATAGATAGATTTTGTATTGGTCTCGATCAGTGATTCCATCCCAATAAGGAGGACATTTACTTCATCATTGGAATACATGGTGTTATAACAGAGAGTTAGCTCACTTACTCTCAGAGATCTATCACTGAACACATCACTAATCTTGTTGATTTTTAGGTGCGTGGTGGATAGCTATGGATTTATGATTTTAGTGCAGAAAAGAAGATGCCTCTCATTGTCGATGACAACCATTGTGCACCTCACCACTAATGGGAAACACATTAGTTTCCCTCTTTTATTTATGTAAATTCTTCAATGAGGAGACCTAGATGCATTAGGTGGTCCACCATTTTTTTGCGGCAATTTTTTTTTGTTCAGGATCAATGTCATGCACAAAGTGATGGGAGGGTCAACTTCCCTTTTGGTTATGATATTTTTTGTTATTTTTTAGAGGTTTTCGACCACAATTCCATCATTTGACCGTCGCACTCCTAGGCCAATTACTGAGGTGCGTATGCACATGTGGGGATAGATGATGCCCATGAGGTTCTAGCCCAAATTCCTAGGTAGGATCACATCAGAGGTGTTGGAAATGTTGGCCAATGAGGAGGACCATTGTTAGTCAGAAATACGCACCTTTTGTAGACATGAGTTGTTTCCCTAGTCTGAATGGTTCAGATCTAGAACAAAACACAAACACCAAATGTTAAACTTCCCCTAGATCTGGTTAATCACTTGAATGAAATGCCATGATACTTATCTCAAAGGTTGTCCTCGCTATCCTCACAGAAGAAACTGTAAAAGATGGAAAACAACAAGAAAAATATGATAGCATACAATATAATCAATTAGATCTATGCTCTTGACCAAGGAATCAAGCAATACACACATATGAAACAATAAATATGGGAAAGAAAAGACATTTTTTATTAACAATAATTGGAAAGAATACAACCTTGATGCCTCGGTGTTGAGAGTCCCATCCAATAGATCTTTGCCTCTAACTTCACCTTGCCTTCAAAGACTCAAGAATGATTTTGGCAGAGTTTGGGTATGCAACACAATTCTTCCTCCTTTGTCCCATGGGGGATGAACCAATATTTAAAGGCATGGGAGGATAGGTATGGTTGAGGATCTCATGGGTGAGATAAGATCCAAAAAGGGACGATCTCAAGCTCGAGCTGGTCCTAAACCATAGGGATGAGGCTCCATGGAGGTAAGCTTCGAGAATCCTCTCGAAGCTTATCTTTTTGCCTTGAAAACTTGAGCACCGCTCCTCCAATGAAGCAAACAGGTGGTGTTAAGGGGGTAACGCTTTTTGCAATAAGGCTGGAAGTGGTGGCATCGCTCTTTGCTCATGTATCAAGAACATTGTTGACTTGGGTAACGCTTTTTGTCAATGGGGAAAGAGCGTTACCAGCTCAAAAAAAGGAAAAATTCCAAGGGGATAAATTGAACCTTCATTTCTCTAGGGAAAACTTTGAGGGATTGGAGCAAACAAGGGAATACCTATCTCATAACACGACGGTGATGATATTTCGGTGTAACAACCATACATTGGACCTTCTAACATATCTATACACGGATTTAGACTAGAGAGCATGTCACGACATCTTTTTCACCGAGAACGAGCCACTAGATGATAGAGCAAATATTAGCGTTATGTTTAAATTAATCTAGTTGCATTTTATTGTCTTACCTATTGTAAATGAAATATATTCTCACATCTTATTTAAATTGTTTAATGAAATTGTATAATTATTGTTGTGTACTATATAGTTTGCAAACATTGGCACGCTCGAAGTAGAGATGCCTCTACATGTTCAAGCTGATGAGGATACACAACAACTTGAGGTGCATGTCTTGCCTAGACCCAACCTACGACACATGCTAGATAATATGTTTCGACAGAATGTGGCAGAAAATTTGTCTGCGTTGTTGGATCGATCGACGGTACAACTAATACAGATGAATGATATCATGTGAGACCTTGAGCTTGTAGAGTTATGGAGGATGGATCCTTGCGATATGAGGTTTTTGATGTTGTATATGATCGGTGCATCCATCCTTCTATATGCTTAGAGGTTCTAGGATTATTCTACATCTGACGAGGGTGGCGGTCCTCATCCTCCACCTACTCCTATCTCCTCCTCACCATGACGGTGGAGCCTTGGCATCTCATGATCCTCCTCATCCTCCTTCTCCTCACCATGACGACCAACCAATATCTACTCCTCCACACCCAGTCGACCCACCACCATCTTCGACTCATGATCCACAAGCCGATCAACCAACATATCCTCGTGATTGATATGATATGATGATCATAACAGGTGAGATACATCATCAAGGATATATCAACTATGTTTCTCTCTATGTTGATTTGTTTCCTGACAAAGGTATTGATGCCTCTAGCTTTGTTTGTGGAGGTGTCGATGCATTTGGTTTGTTTGCATAGGTAGTGATGCCTCTGGTTCCAGAGGTGGACCAGATATCTCATAGAGCTTATTGGACTGGAGATGTTTATTTGGCATGTATAATGAGTTTTATACTCTCTCTCTCTCTCTCTCACACACACACATACACACATACTGCATTTTTCATGTTGATGTTAAAGTTGACGTGATGTGTATGTTAGGTTAGGTTAGATATGATTGCTAGGTGTTATTGATAGATGTGTATGTTAGACGGTGTTTGTTAGATGTGTGCATGATGGTTATGTAAGATAATGCAACGCGTGTTTTATTATATTTTTATTATTATTATATTTATGTGTTAGATGATGCTTAAATCTATTAAATGTACATGTTAGATGATGGTAGGTAATGTTTACATGTGTATGATAGGTGATGTTTGATGATGCTAGTGAATTTTTTATTTGTATGTAAGATGGTGCTTATGTTTGATAGATGATGATAAATGTGTATGTTAGATGATGTTTGTCATACATGTATGATAGTTATGTTCAGTAGGTGGTCATGATGATGATGGTACGTTACATGATGTTAGGTGATGGTGATTGTGGCCATTTATTTGATGATCACATTGTAATGTTTTTATTGTGATGTATATATAGACTTGTTTTTTATGAACTCAATGGGTTGTCAAATTATTTTATGATTTTTAGCTTCATATGTGTGATGTATTTTGTTTATGTCAATGAGTATGATTCATGTTTGTGATGCAAATTTATTTATGTATTTATGTCAAGTTATTTTATATTAGCCATACTTATAATTACAAATTGTGCACAATCTTAGCTATAATTACAAGTTACAATATCATATATAATTACAATTACAATCATTATTACAATTTCACAACTACAAATTACAAGTGCAATCACTATTACAATTTCACAACTACAAATTACAATTACAATAAGAAATTACTAATTAGATTTACAAATTACAAATTGGACAATTACAACTACAAAATTACAATCACAAATTGCAATTACTGTTACAATCGTAAATAAAAAATAACAATTACAAATTTGCAATTATGCTTAGAAATTAATTTGCAAAATTGCAAAATTACAAAATAATTTACAGAATTGCAAAATTACAATTCAAAAATACAAACTTGCAAATTTCAGTTTCCATTACAAGTGTACAATCATACAATACTCTTACAATTACAATTTTGCAATAACAAGATACATAGTGCAATAAGAAATATAAACACCAAGTTCGTAATGCTTTTGGTAAGAGAAAGAGAAACTAATATATAAATCTAAGCAAAGTTTCCAGTTAGATTATCACATGTGGACCATGTGAAAAGAAAATCATGTTCTTTCCTCTCCTCTTATTTATCACAATTTTATAAAATCAGTAATCCAAATCAATTGTTCTGGTTAGATTGTTGAGTAGTTTCATTATGGAATTTATGAGTCCCATTGGTTCTAATTTTGACAACATTAATGGTTCTTCATGCATAGTTTGATCATTAAATTTAGGATTTATAAAATATTTGTAGTATGCATGATCCTTTTATTAATCAATTAACTATTGTCCGTCTATTTTAAATGACATTTTAAATTGATTCCTATGTAGGGTGTTACCACAATAGAAAATCATACGATATTTTTTTTTCTCTTAGGTTTAATTATCATAATCTTGATTGCATAAAGAGAAGCGAGGTGCTCTCCAACCCAGTATGGGGGAGATCCTGTCACGTTATGCTAGCCGACATAAATAAAAAATATTAAAAAATAAAAAATGAAAAATATAAATTACATATCGACTTAAATAAAATATAAAAAAATAAACTAGCATAGATCCATTTTAAACCCAGATCTATAAGTATCGAGAGGGATCAAAATGGTAAAAAAATGTACACCTAAAAAAATTGGATTCCTCTCGGTGCTTGATGGATCGGGGTTTAAAATGGATCTATGCTAGTTTTATCTATCTTAATGTTAAGTTTATAAAAATTGTAAAATGATTGAGAAGGTTGAGTTTCTTATTCATGAAGGGATTTAAAGTTTAAATATAAAAATAATAATGTAATCTGTGATGGATACCAATAAGTCTGTCTATGTTAATTTCAACATAGCCATCCTCTTTTAAACATTTTTGATTTTATTAAGATAGATGTAAAAAAAGATGCTATAAATAGGTTACCTTTGCTTAATGCATTAACTATTACAATTACTGATCACTTTTCCATTGATTATTACATTTAAACTTTATATGACGATTTAAGATGTATATCGTTGATTCAAGAAAGTAGTGATGTGATTATGGCCAAAGTTTGTTGTCAAAATCATATGAGGGCTCAATTAATTTATAAATAGAGTGGAGAGATCACTTAGTTGTTACAAGGATGCATACTCTTCTTGGGTACAAGTTTATTATGCATCAAATTGTAAAAAAGGCATAGTTTAGAGAGCACACCTGCTCTTGTGGGGATAAATGGAATACATGAATTAAGGTTGACTATATGAATGAATTTGACTCTATTTTCCATGTAGAAACCCAATAAAGAGTTTGCCTAGGAAAAAGTACGATATGGGTGTAGATTCAGGTCAAGAATATAGGTACACACTTCCCTTCAATATGGAAGGATATTGGTCATGGACATCCCTCATGTCATTCTAAAGAATTAATCATGCTAGTGATGATGGCTTCATGAATTGTTATAAATAACTCCATTTAGCAAAACCTTAATGTGATTGCATTGCTAGAGTTTGAAAGTGGTTTTGCGATTAATGAAGGAATTCTTATTATGTAAATTAATAGAATGAATTATAATGACAGAGTGTGTTAGTGTTACTTAACAAATAAATAAAATGTAGTCACACAATATAGATGTCATTTTTAAGTGTAATTAATTTGTAAATGAACTATACATTTCGATTTGATATTAAAAATCATTTATTACTTACTAGTTAGTATTAACATAATTAGTATAAAATGACTTTGTTAGAAATTCATATTAAATATCAACACACTTATGATCCACACTGACCTATATTTTTTCATTATCGAAATGCCATAATAATGGTGCCACAATAATTATAATTTTTTTATACTAAATATGCATTGAGATATAAATGCCTTCAAGTAAAATACAATTCTTTTTTCAATCAACATTCCATAAAATCACAAATTCCTTATAGACAAACACATTTTGCATCAAATTAATTGTTAACCAACTTAAATTGTTTAAAACCATCCGGTAATCAACTTTCCATTTCCATCATCATAACATGAATAATAAACAATACAATAATAAAATGATATATCAACATTGTAAATAATGAAATAAAACATGTACATATCACTCTTCGTTGCCATCACCCTAATTATTTTCCTCGCTTGGCATGATAACATTGTTGTTCTAAAAAAATGTTTATATCTAGGGTGTGTCTTAATACGAACCACCAATCCTTATCCAACACATCCAAGTAAAAGAACACTTGGTGGCATTGTTTTGGGAGAACATAAGGCTCCTTAGTTTCATCACACATCTTTCTAGATTTGATACATATCATCCCACTATCACGGCATTACTTTACATTATTCATGTTCAAATGTTTCCCACCACTTGCACCTAAAAATTCAACATTGGAAAGATGAGAAGTCCACTTGAATAATCTCTTGTATATTTTTGACATAACCCAACTTCCCCCTATTAGGTTTTGATAACAATGATTAGAACGATTGGATTGGTTGAACTTGACTTCCACTCCATAGTCTCGTGTAAGACGTCCATCATCGACATCCTTAGTGTGAAAATTATGGCCCTATGCCCACATAGATGGGAACAAATGCAATTATAAAACAATGAACAAATGATGGTGCCATATGTCTAATAACCTAACCATTAATATATAAAATATAGATTTTATAATCAAAATGTGTAATATAATGTTAAAAATGTACACAAAGATATTATTACCGAGTTACTGCACCCGACCCTTATGTTTAGCGCATCCTCCTCAACAGGAGTGTAATGACTAAATGCAACATATCTCTCTGACTTGGTCAATAACCCAACTGCTGGGATATATCACTGGCATATTATCTTTTAGATGATTAGGAGAAGGCATGCTTCTATAGTTCAACCATTTGACTTATTTCTTGTCAATGTCCCATTTCCTCCTCTTCTCTTCGTACAATGCGACCCATGGTTGTGTTTCCTCCACGTTGTAAATAATGAAATTATTGATGACATCATTTTATGAATTCGTTGTTTTATCCATGAAATCAAATCGAAATATTGTACACATGAGATCAAGAATAGATTATGAAGTTCATTGTGAATAGTTACTATGTAGAAATGTGATGAAAGATAAGCGACTTACTCTTTATCATGTGCCTTTTTATGTTTGTTTGGAGTATCTCCCCTTCTCTTTTGTCCTCATCACTGTCACGTACACATACGCCAGAGACCACAATGTCTACATTTTTTTCTTTAAAAATCCAGTCATGGGTCACATAACCTCCTTCAAACATACATTCTCAGGCCTACAACCCACTGTGACAATGTTCTTCCCTTGACAGATCCATTCTGCAACCAGAATGATCATTTATACAATGGACCCGTCCTTTAAGCACTCTTCGTTCTGCCTAGACATCGGGAATCAGAGACTTAATATTTTGATGGAGTGAATTGTCCATCTTCTGCACTTCTGCTTTCCGTCTTTTCGACCTCAGAACTTGGGAATCGAAAAATTAACGTGCGAAGGAAATTCTTAACGGCTCTTCTACCTTCCGCACTTCCTCTTTCTGCCTTTCTGACCTCGGAACTTCAGAAATTGGAAACTCAATAATTCGACGAAGTCACCAGTCACCCTTTCGCTTTCCACCTTCCACATTTCCACTTTCCAACTTTGGAATGCAAAAATCCAGGAAAGGACAAGTTTCGTTCCTTGATCGTTCACCTTCCGACTTCCAGATTTCTGCTCTCCGGGGGCCAACTTTGGGATGCAAAAACCCAACTTTTCCCTTTAAATTTTCCTGGTTCGGTGATTTCTGCATTTCTCCTTTTCACTTCCCGTAGCAGCTCGGAAGTCGAAAACTTGAATTTTCCTTAAACGTTTCATTGCTTCTCCACTTTCCGCTTTTTCACCTTCCCTAAGCAGATCTCGGGGGTGCGGAAAACTAACTTTCTGCCCTGTTCAACTCCCCTTTTCTGGTTTTCGCCTTCTGCCTCCCTTAGGTGAATTCCAAGGGGTGAAAACACTAAGTCATCTGCCTCCTGACTCTATAACAAGCTTCTATCCTCCATGAACTTAAGCAAATGCATTGCAAAAAACACAAGGAATATACAGAAGTAAAATGCAGGAAAATATACACAATTAAACTTCTACTTAAATCATCAATAAGCATTCAACATGAACATAAAAATTCATAGGCAAATACATTGCATAAACAAGAATAACATAGATACTTATCTTGAAGATGAAGTTGTCCTGCAACTAGCTATATCGTTGCAACATTCCACCCAACCATAGGCCAGTTGTGTTAATCAATATCTTAACACAACTACCACCACTGAGATGGGCATGAATTCCACAAGGAACTAGGTAATAACAGACTCACACACAACCAAATCACATCAAACACAGTCAAGCCAACCTTTAGTTGGGTTTATCAGACTGTCTAGCCAAGCCAACACTCCGTTGGGTTTATCAGGCTGTAGGCTTACAAGCCAAACACTATTGGGTTTATCAGTCTTACTCAGCCAAACCAACATACAGTTGGGTTTACCAGACTATTCACAGTCAAGCCAACTTTCACAATAAGGACTAGCCAAGCCAACTAAATGATGGGTTTATTAGACTACTCACAGTCAAGCCATCACACTGCTGGGTTTATTAGGCTTACTCAGCTAAGTCGGCATATAGTTGGGTTTATGAGGTTGTCCAGCCAAGGATTACTCACAAGGCCAAAATGCACAACAAGACACAACCAAGCCAACTACCGGTTGGGTTTATCAGGTTGCTCAACCAAGACAATATCCGATTGGGTCTATTAGGTTGCCCATCCAAGCCAATATGCAATTGGGTTTATCAGGCTGTCATCCAAGCCAATCTCCTTTGGCTTTATCAGGATACTAAGGAAGTAAAAAGGTAGAATGACTAAGCTAGTGGCTCATTCAAGATCTAGGGACATCTCCACAAGATCTATCTGGCCTGGCATCCACATTACATAGACACCCAACACAAGGAAGCATCCCCTTCTTTGCTCCACAATCCCTCAGGCTATGCCTCCCCTTCCAGTGCTCTTCAAGGTGTGCATAGAAGATTCATCAGCCACTCTTATATTTTCATGAGGTTCCTCTCTGCACTAGGTTTATAAAGCCCATTCCTTGTCTCTTCCACTCCTAAGTCTTGTATACAGTTCAGACCCAAACCAGGGTGCACTTCACAACAAACCACAGGGAAACACAACAACACAGGCTCCACTCTGTAACACAGAGAAAACAAGGTTCCACACCATAATGTACCACAATGTATATGGAATGAACCATGAACCACACTACACAACCACAAACATAGAACTTCTCCACGACTCATGAGAGTGAACAAAACATAATCGATCCGATCAAATGACCAACTCGTTCAAGTGAAGGCCGAGATGACTGACTGGGCACGCATTTTTTGGTTTTCTTTCTTCAGAAGAAAGAACACAACCTCTATAACTGTAGGATTGCTCAATCACGAAATCGACTGCCATGCCTTGCTCTGCCCAAGGCATTAACTGCCTCAACCAATTTCCTGCAAGAAAATTGAATGATCAAGCACAGGGACGAACCAGGGTAGACGGGAAAAATAACGGGTAACTTTTGAACATATCTATGGCTGAGATAGACCATCAAACATATCGACAGTGCACAGTGATTTCATTGATTCAACTAGCACGGCTTAACAAAATTTTGATGTGTGCAAAATCTCTATGCAATCCGCTTCATCAAGTTTGGAGTCCACCGTTGATCCGGTGGGGACACAGATCACACGGTCCACAAGGATTTCTCTAATTCAACTATCAAGTTGTTTAACATCAGCTAGAAGGTGTGAAAATTCTATCCAAAAGGATTTATTCCGTCGCGGGTTTGCATGGGTGACTTGGATGACAAATCAACGAAGGTTTTTCAACTGATTAGACTGGGTTTTGTGAGGATTGGACCCGCAATATCTCACCTGAAATATGCTGGATTAATCCCTCTATGTTCCTCTGTGAAATCATTCCCCCATCTCTTTCACGTTGTAGTGCATAGCTAGCTGTGGTATTTTATTAAAATTGTGTATTTCATGATATTCAAAATTATCTGTGCTTGACTAGCACAATAAACCATAGGAATCAACCTTGATCACCTATACACAAAATACCAAATCAATGGTAGGGACTTGGCCTTGAGATCCTTGCCATGATTTTCATACAATATATACATCATGTACAATTTCAGTACCATGGGGTCAAAACTGGGGCATTACATTCCCCTCCCCCTTGGGGTCAAAACTAGGGTGTTACATTCCCCTCTCCCTTCATTAGAATTGTCCTCAGTACTTAACAAAATTTAACAAAGATGGATGTGCCAATCACATGGAATCCTCTAGCTCCCATGTAGCCTCATCGGGACTATAGTGCTCCCACTACACCTTTACCTGTCCAACGGCTCGATTCCGGAGCACTGTGACCTTCCTGTCGAGGATGCACAATGGCTCAGTTTGGAACTCTCCCTCGGGTTCCACTAGAATCACATTCTGATTTATCACATGGTTAGGATCATGTACATATTTCTTAAGAAAAGAAACATGAAAAACATTATGAGCTCTAGTGCTAGCAGACAATGCAAATCTATATGCAACTGGCCCTATTCTTTCAAGAACTTCGAAAGGCCCACAATATCTATGTGACAACTTGGCACAAATTCCAAGCTTCAAGTAACTCTTCCTTGCCCTCTCTCTAAGATAAACATGATCCTAAATATTGAACCCTCTGTGCACTCTATGCTTGTTTGCATAGCTTTTCTATCTGTCCTGGGTTGCTTTCAGGTTCTGCACGATCTTTGCAACCTCTTGCTCCATTTCCTTGAGCAACTCTAGACGAAGTACGATCATGTTCACTGGATTATCCCATGTCAATGATGTCCTACACCTTATTCCATACAAGGCTTCATATGGAATCATTCACAATGATGCTTGATGTCCATTATTATAGGAAAATTCTACCAAGAGTAAATAATATTCCCACTTGGATGGTTTGTCCATCACATGCATACGAAGCATGTCTTCAAGCGCCTGATTCACTCTCTCTGTTTTCCCATCAGTCTAAGGATGGTAGGCAGTGCTGAAGTTCAGCTTTGTACCTAAATATGCAAACAGACCCTTCCAAAAATTAGAAATGAACTTGGGATCCCTGCCAGAGACTATTGCCTTAGGCAATCCATGCAATCTGAAAATATCCTTCATGAAGATTTTTGCAATGGCATCAGTATTATACATGGACTTGACCGGTATAAAGTGTGATGCCTTTATCAATTTTTCCACCACAACCATGATGGAATCATGTTGTCTCCAAGTCATTGGAAATCCTGTAATAAAATCCATGGAAATAACTTCCCATTTCCATTATGGAACTAGCGAAGGCTGCAAAAAACCTGCTGGGTGTTGATTCTCAACCTTCACTTGCTGACACTTCATGCATTTAGCAATATACTCAGTAATGGCCCTTTTCATTCCTATCTAAAAATACTGCTTTCTGGCGGTCGCAATTGTCTTCTAATATCCTGGGTGACTAGAATATGGAGCTTGATGGATCTCATCCATAACAATTTTCCTCAAGTATGCTACATTTGGAATATAAATTATGTTCTTGTAGGTAAGAAGTCCATCCTCTTCCAATTTGTATCCCTTATACTTCTTTTCAATATTTTGCTGCTGCAATTTGGCCTTTATCTGCATATGCATTTCATCCTCAGCAGCATGATTAATAATCTGTTGTCTAAAATCTGATTGGAAAATACTAAGAGATGCCACATGCATTTCATGCACCTTCATGCTGAGTGCACCAACCAATTTATTTACTTTTCCTTTATTGTGTTTGATTTCAAAATCAAACTCACACAAAAAATCCAACCATCTAGCTTGCCTAACATTTAGAGTTGGTTGATCAAACAAATACTTCATACCACAATGGTCTATCCTTAGCTCAAATTTTCTGCCCATTAAGTAATACCTCCACATCTTGAGAGCATGTACTATGGATACAAGTTCTAAATCATGAGTAGCATAATTCTTATGATGATCCTTCAAATTTCTTGATTCATAACATATCACATGGTTGTCTTGTATAAGAACTCCTCCAAGTCCTTGACCGCATGCATTAGTGCACACCACAAAGTCCTTTTCTAGGTCTGCAATCTTCAAAACTGATGCACTATTAAGAATAATCTTCAACTACTGGAAGATTTCTTCACATATTGGGGTCCACTCAAACTTTATCCCATTCTTTTGCAAAGAAGTGATTGAATGTGCCACCTTGAAGAATCCTTCAATGAATCTGCTGTAGTGTCCAATAAGTCCCATAAAAGACCTTACATCCGCTACATTCCTCGGAGTTGGCCAATTCATAATGGATTCAATCTTCTCAAGGTCCACATATATTCCTTCATCTGATATAATGTGACCCAAATAATAAATTTTATCTTTATAGAAGTCACATTTGCTCAACTTGGCATACAACTTATGCTCCTGTAACAGTTGTAATACCATTCTCAGATGTTCTTCATGCTCTGCTTCATTCTTAGAATAAATAAGAATGTCATCAACAAAGACAAGAAAAAATGTGTCCAAATACTGGCTGACCACACTATTCATGAGACACATGAATGTAGCAGGTGCATTTGTGAGACCAAATGGTACTACTACAAAATCAAAGTGTCCATACCTTGTTCTAAAGGTTGTCTTATGAATATATTCATCCTTGATTCTTACCTGATGGTAACAAGACCTCAAATCAATATTGGAAAATACCTTTACTCCTCTCATTTGATAAAAAAGGTCATCAATTTGAGGTAAAGGATATTTATTCTTCACAGTGACTTTATTCAGCTGTCTGTAATCAATACACAACCTGAGTGTACCATCTTTTTTCTTTACAAACAAAACTGGTGCTCCCCAAGGGGACACACTTGGCATGATATACTTCTTTTCCAACAACTCTTGCAGCTACATCTTCAACTATAGCAATTATGGTGTGCTCATCCTGTAGGGTGTCTTAGACACTGGTGTTGCTCTTGGCACAAGTTCAATTATGAAATCAATATCCCTCTTTGGAGGAAGTCCTAGAATTTCATCTCGAAAAACGTCTCTGAATTCATGCAATACATGAAATTCCTCCAACCTAGGAGTTTTATTCTCAGCTGCTTCTAACACATGGGATGCATACTACTGGAAACCTTTCCTACATAACTTCTTTAGTTGCATTGCTGAAATCTGCCTAACATAAATCACCTTTGGAATGCCTCTTACAACCCTTGGGTTTCCTTCTTCATCCATGCACTCAAAGGTCTTGTTATAACAATCAATCTTGACTCTGTGAGATTCTAACCAATCCATTCCAATGAGAATATCATAGGAACCAAGTGGCATAACATTCATATCTGCACAAGTGACTAACCCATCCATAACCAATGGGCATCTTTCCACCACTTCACTGACTTTTCTTTTGGTTCAAGTGGCTATTTGAACTAACCATGATTTACTATGCGTTATCTTCTTAAAAGCACAAATATCAACAATTCTAGGAGTAATATAACTGTGTGTAGATCTAGGGTCAATCAAAACAGAAATAGATTGCTAAACAATCTTACCTTCAACTTCAACCATCGTTGACTGATGATTTTCCTGGCAGTCCTCGAGGGCTGCATAAATTCTAGGTACAGTCCTTTCTACTTGTCCCATAGTTTCTACTTCTTGGATGTTGTGAGCTTGCCTTACATACCCATCTTCAAGTGGACAGTTCCTATGCACATGGGGTCCTCCACATTTCCAACATTGGAGCGGTTCTCTGACCTCCCTTTGATCTCTTGGCCTTTCTCCCATCACTCTGGCTGGCTGCTTCACAACTTGTGATGGCTACCTTTGTTGATTCCTGAAGTGATAAGGTTTGAAAAATTTATTTCTTTTGTCAAACTTCTCATTCTTCTTATCCTTCCATGCCTTATGATGATCAGGTTTTCCTTTTTTATGAACGTAGCAATACTTAGCCGTCCTGATAGCCTCTTCTAGAGTTCTAGGCTTATCAAACTCAATTCTTTCTTTGTATGAATGAGGTAGCCCACTCATAAAATGCTAGATTTTCACTTTATCATCTCTGATGTACCTGACATACCTTAGCAGTTCCAAGAATTTATTTGCATAGTTTTCCATGGTCAGTTGTCCTAGTCTCAGCTCATGGAACTCCTTGATCTTGCCATCATAGTACCTGTCAGAGAGGTACTTATGCTTGAAGTATTTATTGAATTGCTTCCACACAAGATTTTTTTCATTGATCTTCTTCACTTACCTGAGGTGTTCCCACGATATGGATGCTATTCCATTCAGATTGAAGATGGCTACTCTAGCCTTCATATTTTTCGAGTAATATTGGATTTGGAAATATTTCCTCATTCCAAGAAGCCAAGATTCAGCTTCTTGACCGGTCTTTACTTCACCATTGAAGGTAGGAGGCTTTGCCTTCTTGAATTCATCATGTGAACGGCTCTGGTAACATCTCTTTCTCTTATTCCTGTGATAAGAAGAGATTAAACCCCCAGTGTATCCTTCAGAGTCAGACGATCCACTAGAAGACCTTTTTCTTCTTCTAGCACTGCTCCTACTTCCTTCTGGATTTGCTGCCCGATGCCCAGAGTTCATATTTCTTTGAATGTATGTTAAGCTCTGCAGCATGGCTGCATTCAGATGATTATTATCTTCCTGAGCTTTCATCATTGTTTCATTACCTTCTTTGTAACTTTGCATCTCCACCCTTAGACTTCTCATGGTGGTTGCAATATCTGGGGGAGTGTCTTGAAATCTTATCGCATTGGATTTTGTTTCAACATTTCCAGCTTTGATGTTCCCCCCCATAACATCTGCCTCGGGACCATAGGGATCATGTGCATCATCCATACTATAAGTTCTCATGGCTAAGCCAACAAACCAAATTTTCAATATGCACTATGACTCTACAAAATGTGTTAATAAAACATCACTGTTAGACAATAAACAATGTGTTAATAAACATTATTGATACCACGATGTAATGTTGGTACCAGAGGGTATTGTCAAATGTTCAATTTGGCCCATTCAGGCCTAATGCCGCAACCAACAAATCTGATACCACACTATAGTGTACTACAATGTTGGTATTAGAGGGTATTGTCAATTACTCATGCAGGCCCATTCAGGACCAATGCTGCAAACCTATCTCTGATACCACACTATCATGTACCCATACCCTAGAGACCACAATGTCGAAATTTTTTTCTTTAAACATCCAGTCATGGGTCACATAACCTCCAAACATACATTCTCATGTTTACAACCCACGATGACAGTGTTCCACCTTTGACAGATCCATTCTACAACTATAATGATCATTTCCACACTAGACCTGTCCTTTCCACATTCTACCTTTTTCCCGGACATTGAGAATCAGAGATTTAAGATTTTGATGGAGTGAATTATCCATCTTCCACCTTTCGCCTTTCGCACTTCCACTTTTTGTCTTTTTGACCTCAGAACTTGGGAATCGAAAACATAACGTGCGAAGGAAATTCTTAATGACTCTTTGCGGCCTTTCGCCTTCTGCACTTCCACTTTCCTCCTTTCTGACCTCGAAACTTCATAAATCAAAAACTTAATCAGTCGGCGAAGTCACCTGTCACCCTTCCGCTCTTCGCCTTCCGCATTTCCGCTTTTCGACTTTGGAATGTGGAAATCCAAGAAAGGAAAACTTTCGTTCCTCGATTTTCTGCCTTCCGGCTTCTAACTTTCCTCTCCACGGGTTGACTTCGGGATGAGGAAAACCAACTTTTCCCTTTAATTTTTCCCGATTCGCCAATTTTCACCTTCCGCCTTTCCGCTTCCCGTAGCGGCCTGGAATTTGGAAACTCGACTTTTCCTTAAACTTTTTGCTTCTTTTCTGCCTTCCGCAGGTGAATCATGGAGTGCAGAAAATTAACTTTCTGCCCTGTTCAAATTCTCTTTTTCTTGTTTTCGCCTTCTGCCTCCATTAGGTGGATTGCAAGGGGAAGAAGAACTAAGTCAATTGCCTCCTGACTCTGTAACAGGATTCTATCCTCCATGAACTTAAGTAAACGCATTGCAAAAACACAAGGCATATACAGAATTAGAATGCAAGATAATATACACAAGTAAACTTCTACTTAATCACCAATAAGAATTCAACATGAACATAACAATTCTTAGGCAAATACATTGCAGAAACATGAATAATAGAGATACTTATCTTGAAGATGAAGTTGTCCTACAACTATCTATGTTGCTACAACATTCCACCCAACCATAGGCCAATTGTGTTCATCAATCTCTCAACACAAACTACCACCCTCGAGCTAGGTATGGATTCCACAAGGAACTAGGGAACAAAAAAATCACTCATAACCAGATCAAATCAAACATAGTCAAGCCAACCTTCAGTTGGGTTTATCAGAGCCAAGCCAACACTCAATTGGGTTTATCATGATGTAGGCTTACAAGCCAAACACTGCTGGGTTTATCAGGCTTACTTAGCCAACCAACATACAGTTGGGTTTATCAGACTATTCATAGTCAAGCCAAATTTCACAATAAGGACTAGCCAAGCCAAATAACTGATGGGCTTATCAGACTGCTCACAGTCAAGCCATCACACTGTTGGGTTTATCAGGCTTACTCAACCAAGCCAACATACAGTTGGTTTTATTAGGATGTCCAACCAAGGATTACTGACAAGGCTAAAATGCACAACAAGACACAGCCAAGCCAACTACTAGTTGGGTTTATTAGGCTTCTCAGCCAAGCCAAGATCCAATTGGGTTTATCAGGCTGCCCAACCAAGCCAACATACAATTGGGTTTACCAGGCTGTCAGCCAAGCCAATATCCTTTGGGTTTATCAGACTGCTAAGGTAGTGGAAAGGTAGAATCATTAAGCTAGTGTCTCATTCAATTGCTAGGGACACCTCCACAAGATCTATCTAGGCTGGCATCCACATTACCTACACACCCAACTCAAGGAAGCATCCCCTTCTCTGCTTTACAATTCCTCGGGCTATGCCTTCCATTCTAGTGCTCTTTAGGGTGTGCATAGAAGATTCACCAGCCTCTCTGCACTAGGTTTATCAAGCCCATTCCTCGTTTCTTCCACTTCTAAGTCTTGCATACAGTTTAGTACCAAACCAGGGTGCACTTCACAACATACCATATGGAAACACATCAACACAGGCTCCACTCTGTAACACATAGAAAACAGGGTTCCACACCACAATGTACTGTAATGTAGATAGAATGAACCATTAACCACATTGTACAACCACGAACAGAGACCTTCACCACGACTCAGGAGAGTGAACAAAACATAATCGATTCAATCAAAAGATAGAGTGGTTCGAATGACCAACCCGTTCTGGTGAAGATCGAGATGACTGAACGGGCACACATTTTCTGGTTTTCTTGCTTCAGAAGCAAGAACAGAGCCTCTACAACTGTAGGATTTCTCAGTCATGAAATCGACTGCCATGCCTTGCTCTGCCGAAGGCATTAACTACCTCAACCAATTTCCTGCAAGAGAATTGAATAATCGAGCACAGGGACGAACTAGGGTAGACAAGCTAAAGAACATGTAACTTTTGAACAGACCTACAGCTGAGACTGACCATCAAACAGATCGACGGTGCACATTGATTAATTTGGTGATTCAACTAGCACGACTTAACAAACTTTTGATGTGCGCAAAATCTCTTTGTAATCCGCTTCATTAAGCTAGGAATCCACCGTTGATCTGGTGGGGACACAAATCCAACGATCCCCAAGGATTTCACTGATTCAACTAGTAGGTTGTTTAACATCAGCTAGTGGGTGTGAAATTTCTATCCAAAAGGATTTATTCCGTCGTTCATCTGCCTGGGTGACTTGGACAACAAATCAACAAAGTTTTTTCAGCTGATTAAATTGGGTTTTGTGAGGATTGGACCCACAATCTCTCACCTAGCATATTCTAGATTAATCCCTCTCTGTTCCTCTATGAAATCATGCCCCCATCTATTTCACGTTGCAGTGCATAGCTAGTTTTGGTATTTTATCAAAATTGTGCATTTCATGATATTCAAAATGCTCTATGCTTGACCAGCACAATAAACCATAGGCATCAACCTTGATCACCTATACACAAAATACCAAATCAATGGTAGGGCCTTGGCCTTGAGCTCCTTGCCATGAATTTTCATACAATATATACATCATGTACAATTTCAGTACCATGGGGTCAAAACCGGGGCATTACATTCCCCTCCCCCCTAGGGTCAAAACCGGGGTGTTACAATCACATTCATTATCCCAAATCACTATGTCTTATGTGTGGTTGATTTGCTTGATACACTCACTGGAATAATAGAATGACTCATATAATATGTATCCATATGTCATAGACCCCTTGAGTTTTTCCCTTTGACTAACAAATCCCTTAATCTTTTTCATGTATCTCTCTAAGAAGAACATCCAATGACATGATACCACCCTGACTAATTCAACCTCATCAACTAGGTGAATTAGAAGATGAACCTGCAAGTCCATGAAACTCAGCAGTAATTTCTTCTCAAACATACAAATAATCTCAACTATCTCTTAATGCCATCATGGAATGCTAACTATGTGAATCTCCTTGATGTGTTCTACTGTACAAATGCAAATAGTTTAGATATGACACATCGGGGGTCCTTGGTAAAGTCATGGTTCACACACCCACGCACGAGGAAAGGATAATGACACCACAAAGTGAACACAAAAATTAATTGCCATTTAATTTGTGCGGTAAAAGATAAAAACAAAAATAAAAACATTTTTTTACATATGTACCCTTAGAAGCTTCAAATGGTCATGTGAAGCAACACCATAGAGTAGACCCATATAAAGAAGGTGCCTTCACACCCAATATAACTTCATTTTCCAAAGAAATATTATCTTTCTTCAAAACCCATGGGACATCACCTTCTTTAAATGATGAAGAGGGGCCAACCTCTCCTCTATTTTCATGTTTTGGCCAATGCTTCTTTTTAGTATTTGAAGAAATAATATCTCTCCTTACAACCAACATGTCACTTTATTTCGATGATATGTGCCTCCACAAAGAAAATGAAACATTTTAAAGTATATGCATGGGATCTAATAAGTGGACAATTTTAAGATGATCCCAATATGGGATCTCATAAAATACCAATTTCCTTTTCATCTCGATTGGCATTTTCTCAACATAGGTGTTGAAGAATTCAGGATCATCGAACATAGGTTCCATATTTGAATCAGACATTTTTGCAATTTCCTTCTCATTCTCTTTGTCATATGCTCTAAGGTAGTGAGCCAATGACATTATTTTAGGCCTTTGGGTTCTCTCTAGTTTACCATTGAAAGCATATCTTTCTCTTCTATAAGCGTGGCCTTCTGAGAGGAATACCCTCAAGCGGTCGTACACAAGCTTTCATAGGTGGTTGGACCACCTACCCTTCGTAGAAGGTCCAAATTTTTTTATATCCATGATACCATTTTGCTACAAGACCTGCGGTGTTATGGCATACATAGCACGTTAGTGTTGAAGATCAATATAGTCAGACCAAATTAAATATGCCAAAAAATATTGTTATAAATATGAACAAATCAAACAACATGTTTACTAGAGAAAAGTCATAATCCAAGTGTAACATCCCCAAAAATTCACAAAAAATTTAAATTTTTTCTATGTGATATTAAATGCGAAGTTGTAATCAGAATTCTAGTTTAATGACTAACTTTAGCCTAGGTAACATATAAGTTATAAATACAAGACCTAAAGAGAAACTTAGGAGTTAACACTCTTTGTTTAGCTGTAACTAAAAGGCTACAAAATTTGCTTACTAACTTATAAATCACATGTCACTAACCGTACTCAATTTGTATTGATTTTTAGTCTTGAATAAGATGTTGATCAAAGCTAATGAGTTTTAAATTTATTGAATTTAGATCATTGGTTTGTTGGTAAGAATGTGTGATTCTGATGGTTATTTTCTTTTCTTACTGAAGGGTGCTTTAGGTTAGCCCGAGGCTTACTTATCTTTCTCAAAGCTAACGTAGATTCAGTGCTTGTACAGGACTCACAGGTAACAATTTACTTCCAGGTTTATGATGTAAGAACATTTTAAGGCTCGAAAGACTAAACGAGTAAGTTAGGAAAGTTCTTCCAACTTTTGACTCAAGCTTCAACTACCAAGGTGTTGCTAAAAAATGTCTAAAACGTCGAGGCGTAAGAATTCCTAGGCCTATAGTAAGGTCTAATTATCAAACATGTGTTTAGTTGTTGTTGTACTAGAAGCTTGAATACATTACTATTGTGTTATAACTATGGTCTTTAACCATGTTAAACCTAGAACTTCCTAAGCCCTAATGTATCATTATTAATTTTTCACTAGAAACTCACTGCAAAAATAAACAAACTAACCTAGGAATATATATTCGATGCATAACAATGCACTTACCTAGGCATATATTCGATGCATAACATATAAAATAACCTAGGCATATATTCGATGCATAAAATATAAACTACAAACTAGTTCTAAGCTTTAACATGCATACAATACTTTGTTTTCTTCTTAACAAATGTAATGATATTACTATAAACACTTTGCAGGGTTGACATGCAGGTAAACTATATCAAATGGTAAAATATTTCGACCATAGTAGATTCCGCGTGGTGGATACTCGTTTGAAGAAGGGTTTAGGTGATAAACCCTATGCATGGCATTCAAATACTTACCCTAAAAAATTGCTTGGTTTCATTAGTTGATTGTTTTGGTAAGGAAGAGTAGGCCGACAGGCCCTCAGCCTCTTCGGGTCCTTGCATAAATTAAAACCTTTATCTTGGCTGTGGCGTTAAAAGGTTTGAAGCCTTGGTTTTTTCCCATCACCATGAGCTCAACATTAAATGGTGGTCACTTCTGGTTTGCTCGCGATGTTAGAAGGTGTTAATGCTTGGGTTCTTATTCATTGTTGCTTCTTCGAACTCCATTCTAAGACTGGTAAGTCGTAATGCAAACCCTCCAGGAATTCTTCTCTTTTCTTTAGTTAAACACTCATCTATTTTACCGAAACAGTTCTAAGCACATGTTGTTTGTTTGAATGTAGGTGGAAAAATACTTGGAAATACACAATTTAATGTTGAAGGTGATTCCTCTGAAGCTGAAGGTTGTGAGCACGATAGGCTTGGTAAGCCTCGGTCCCAACCTTGCGGTAACCTTCTTCGTGAATGTTTCCGCAGTGTTACCGATAGTGTTTGTGGATTATTACTTTGGTGTTCAAAATTTACTAGTGGTTAATTGTTGTTTGGTTTTGGGAAAGAAATGGTAGAGGCTGTAAGGTCACCTTTAGCGAAAATCCCTTAGGGTTTCACCAGCGAGCTACGACTCTTATAAACAATGATTAGGGTAAATATAATAATGTTTTTAAGGTTTTGATATCGTGACTAAAACTGTGATTATGTATGTGAAGCCTCCTCGGTTCTCTTGCTCAGCCACTGAAATACATTTGAGGATATAAATTCGTAAAGGTTTTTGATGTTTAAATGAAGTGGCTACTGTATTGCTTAAATACTTGATAATTTAAAACTCTATTTATGGTTCTTTATTTTTAAAGAGATAGAGCCTATGGGCCTGAGCATAAATACCTCTTAGTGTTTGTTTTGTAGTTTCGCGTGTATAAGGAATTAAGCTTAGTAAATGGTTGTTTTACTATGACAACAAATTGTTTGTAAAAGAATATTCTACTGCTGCGAAAAATGGTTAATGCCAAAGGTAAAATTAGTTGTTGCAAATTTTATTTATGCACTCTATACTGTAAAAAGATTAACCTAGGGTTTGGTCTTTAATGAACAGTTTTGATACTTAGGTTAAAAGGTTATTTTTGATGTTTGCATAAGCAATAGTTAGAATTTGATAAATTTCCTTTTTAAAAATTGAAGAGTTGGAATCTATCCTTTGGCTTACTTAACTGTTGGATAAAATTTTGAAAGATAAGTGTTGTTCATGATACTGTTGCCTATTTTTAAATATTCACTAGCTGTGGTAATCTTCTTTCTTTATAAACAGGTTCTGGAAAAGGATAAGAAGGATTATAATAAAATAATTTACAAATATTAATAATAAAGTTATATTGATTATTTACAGTTGGGTTACTAAGTACTTAAACCATGTACTATAATATGAATAGAGTAATATATTTATGATTTAAGTTTTTACAGTACTAGAATAATGAATGATTGTTCTGTACTAAGTATAAATAATTAGATGGTAATACAGTAATTGTTAATGTACTATATAAAGCTTTACTATAATAGAATCAGTCTATTGACTGTTTATCCTGAACTTACTGTGTTAGATGTTTAAAGGAAGAGGTTTAACTTGTGCATTAATTATTATAATATAACTAGAGTAACAATGGTTATATTTTAGGTTTTACAGTATTAAAATAATGATTGGTTTATTTCTTTACTAATTGTAAACAATTAGGTTATAGTATTGTAATTATTAATGTATTATACTTCACACAACTTAATGACTGTGTGGTGAAAGCTTTCTATGATAGATTCTATGTAATAAGTTCTCAGAGGTTTTGTATGAAAGAATAAGTTCTAGAAATGAGTTATTATGATACATAGCTAAAATAACAGTAAAAGATTCCAATGTTAAAGCAGTTTCAGTTCATTTTATCCATGTATAATCATTCCTATTTACAACTAAACAATCCTTCTGTGCTAGAGTACTTTATCGTAAGATCAGTGGAAAAATGCAGAAATAAAATTTTCACTCATCATTCAATCATTTCTAATTCTAGGTTCATTTATTCATATAATCATATACAAGTAAGATTTCCTAATTAATTGCAGAATTAAGCATTTCACTAGAAGATTCATAGTATCTAAGCATTAATAGGAAATCTAAACATGACTGCTTCATTCCAATAATTTTGCGTAAACATAGATAAATAAGATAATACAATGGAACCTAGTAATTTGTAGAAGATACAAACAACCTAAGGAGCATGTTCCATCCAACCTTTTCCTGAAGATAGCTCAACTACTTGTCTTCGGACCCCCGAGCTTGTCCACTGATCCACTAGGATGAATGCACTGTGTGAAAATGGGATTTGATACCCCTGTAACTCAACAAAATTACTTAACAACAACACTTCACTCCTCAACAATGAACAACTCAGCTATCCAGCTGCACTAGTTCTGAATGTAGTCTCAACACTAAATCCACTTCTTCCTTTCCCCTCATCGAATCTCTTGTGCTCCTTTCTCAACCTCAGAAATTTCACAAGGTAAAGAAAAGAATAGCCTCTTCTTGAATTCGATGGATAGATATATGCATGCCTAGGTCTTCTTGGTTAGTTTTTCAATTAATGAGCCACCTACTATGTTCGACTTTCTTGGGGAACATGACCACAAAATTAGGGAAGTTGACCCCTGCAATAGCTAGAAGTGATTGAGGATGCTGCCATGTGTCAGTTTTCTATCACCCTAGTCTATTCCTCCTAGTGAGTCAGTGGACACTCATTAAATAGCCTCCTTAGGCTATTTGTCTCCTATTTTATTTATTAAATAATAAAATATTCAACATTATTAATTACAATCATCCTTGACCCCACATGGTCAATAGTCATAAATTTACAATAGAAGTAAAATATAATGTTTTCTTAAACATAAAATGTTATTGAAATTGGGGTACGTGACATACACCCCCCCTTAAGTCCAACACCGTCCTTGATGTTGCTTTATTCATCATCCTTAGAGCTTCCCTGGAACAGAATTGGATATGCCATCTGCATATGAATCTCCAATTCCCAGGTTGCTTATCTGGAATAAGGTGCTTCCATTCCACCTTCACCTGTCCAATGGTGCGATTCCGAAGCAATATCTCTCTCTTGTCGAGGATACAGCCCGGTTCCACCATAAAATCTCCTTCGGGCTCCACCTGCACATCATTCTAATTTATCACATGAGCAGCATCATGTACATATCTTTTTAAAACAAAAATATCAAAAACACTATGAAAATTAAGATTCGGTTGTAAGGCCAATTGGTATGCCACCGGTCCAAATTTGGACAGTATTTCGAAAGGCCCACAGTACCTGGGTGCTAGATTAGCACAACTCCCTAATTTTAAGGATCCCTTTTTAGGTTTTACCTTAATGAAAACATGTTCTCCCACCTGAAACTTTTTTTGAGTTCATTTAAGATCCACTTGACTCTTCTGAATGAAGTTAATACTTCAAGAACAAAATTCTAGACTCTGCAAGCAAATAAGGAGGCTTTAGAGATTTCTGCAGAGAAAACGGAAATTGAATGCTCAAGATAGCTTAGCTGAATTGCAAAAGATACAGCTAGAGCATCAAATGTTGAAAACTGAGAGAGATGATCTTCAGGTATCCTATGAAAATCGAAGTGCAGAGAAGGACCGGTTGCAAAGCAAGGTTGTTGAGTTAGAAACAAAGAAGGCTACCATAGAGGAAAGAGAGAAGCAATATCAAATGCAGGTGGTGGCCTTAGAAGAACAAAATACTTCATTGACAACATCATTGAAAGATGCTATGGAACAGAAGACAGACTTCCATCCTTTGAAAGAACATGTTCTAACTCAAAGAAGGAAGATCCACCAATTACAGATATGCATTGAGGAAGAAAGGTGTAAAATTTTACAAATAGACACCAGATTAGAGGATATTTTGGACACTACTTCATATTTTTTGGACAGATCTCAAGATATTTTGGAGATTCTAACGGGAAGAATGCTATGGACAAAAACAAATAGGGAATCTCCTGTGGAGTTACCAGTTAAGGATCAACAGGTTTAAGACAGGAGTATGATTTATTGGAATTTGCAATTAATGTGGTGGAAGAATTCAATAAAATTGTGAAGAAAACAAAGGGAGCATGTGCCGAATACTGCAGGAGAGTGCTTGCTACATACAATAGATGCCAGATTTCTACATAGAAAAGATTGGACGTGATACTAGAACATGAATTGTTTATAGAACATCTACAGAACAGATATCAGGAAGATGAGCAAGAGATCCAACAAGTCAAGGATCTAGATGAACGGATTTTAAAGAATGCAATGGCACATGCAGCAGTAAGTATACATTTACTAGAAGATCAGCTACACCTGAGTTCTGCAAGGATAGAAGGGGTAAAGAACCAGGCTGCTAAATATGAGATTAATATCCGATTTCTTGAGCCTTCTGGATTTGAAGGCATAGCAGCAGAGGCCTAGGCTTGGAAGAAGTTCATCAGTGACCAAGCTGGTCCCTCTTCATAAAGTGCTCTAAAAGTTTGATTTAAAATGTAATATATTGTATTAATTATGTGCGCATGATACGAGACAAAATTTTGGAAATGAAAGGTTGGGGAAGCTCAAAAGTCATTGAGGGGCAGCCTAAGGGTTTTGTTTTTGTATAAATGTAGGAGAGTTTAGGTGGAGAAAGGAATTTTTTCCCAGACCATTTTTGAGAGTGTATTGTAAGAAGAACTATTTCCTTTTACAATAAAGAGTTACATGTTTCTGCTGGAGAAATTTTTGTGGAATGTTTCAAATGTTTTGCTATGGACCAGTTGAATGTGAACTATTTCGTTTTCAGCTTATTTCCATTAACTGTGAGATCGTTCTAACTCATTGAATTTCTTTTCATGTTATGAATGTACTCTGGTTTATTCTGTGAAATTTCCACTTTGAGTAATGAATGTTGTGATTAACAATAAGCTATCTTGTTGTTTATATTTCTATTGATGTTCATGTGTTCTGAAACAATTAACAACTATCTGTGATCTTTCCTAATGCATGCACTGCAATACATTACTCACCATTAATGATAGTTTTGCTTCATAGGGATAGGTTAATAAGTCTTAGTTAGTTTCTTGATGTTTGTGATTTAGATGCGAGAGAGGTAAGACGAGAGGTAAGAACCTGCGCATCACATTGTGACCCTCCTCGTTATCTCTATCATTTTCATTTTAGTTAGGCACTTGCACATCATACTTTAAACACAAAAAACTAAAAATATACATGGTGGATCGGGCCGTAACCGGTAAAGCATTTTAATTTTTACTTGACCTACGGTAGCCAGACCGTAAACCGGATGGATTCCCCACACCAAACAGTAACGGGCTAATTGGGAACATTTATTAGGGAGAATCCCTAATTGTTGTTACCTGTGATTTTCCAGGCCTCAATAGTTTTTGGCGCTAGAAGGAGGGCCACCAGTGCATGGCTGGCCGAGGAAACCTATTTCCTCGAAATCACTCCACCGGTGACAGTTCTGAAAGTAGTTTGTTTCACAATCCCACTCTTGAAGAGAAAGATAAAGGGTATCTGTATCCTGTCGTTAACGAAGTGGTTGATGATTTGAGAAGAATTACTAGGGCATATGCGAAGAAGATTGGAGGGTTACCGATTATTCCTGTCTTACCTAGAAGAGAATATCAGAAAAAAGATCGCCCTAAATTAGAGGACTCGGTGTTGGTAGAAGATCTTGAAGAATTGGTAGAAGCAGCCTTACAAGAATTTGACCAACCTTTAAATCAATTGGATCCAGGTTCACCTTACTATTCACCTTTCCATACCCCTGTTCAGTCACAACCTCATTCTCCACTCAGAATAATGGCTAATGTAAACACAAACCAACCACCTCCACAACCTGCTTGGAGGGCCAGGTCACCTTTAAACCTGGCACCTCCCTTGCATGATTTTCCTCAGGAGTTTGACAAGATGTTCCCTAAGTTTAACCCAAGTGAAGGAATTCTAGTAGATGATCGTTTGCAAAGTTTTTACTTGGCTATAGAAGGACTACGTGTCAGAGAGCATGAAGATGTGGTTTGTAGATTGTTTCCACACAGCCTGAAAGGAACAACAGCCTCATGGTATTTTTCCCTTCCTGCAAATTCAGTCACAGCCTGGAACACATTTGCGAGAATGTTTAGAAGTAAATATGTAGTCCAGAAAACTCATGCAGCTTTAATGAAAGGGTTATGCGCTCTAAAGAAAGAAAGGAAGGAAAAGTGCATAATTTCACTCAAAGATTTCTGCTTACCTAAAAAATTTCACTGCAGCTGAAAAGCCATCTGAAAATGCCCTAATTGAATACTATACCTCAGCTCTAGGGCCTGACCTAGCCATGTTTGCCAAGAGAGCAGTTAAACCTACATTTACAGAAACCTACGAAGAAGCTGGGAAGGTAGAGGCTGAGATGGAGAGTATAGAAAATTACCCTGTGCAGTTAGAAGAAAAGAATTTTGGAAACAAGAAACCTTTATTACTGGCTAAACCTAAGGATGAGCGATCACAAGATTTTGAAGGGATGTTGAAGCTGATGCAAAAGTTATCCAACAGAGTGATAGACTTAGAAAAAGAGAAGGAGGCTCACAAACCATATAAGCCTTATTATAAAAAAAGGGAAGACAACAATCAACCTAAACCTCCTCCACACAGTCCTGCAGCAATGAATTTAACTGATGTAGACATGGATAATTTTTGTACCTTTCATCAATAGCCTCATTCTGAGAAGAACTGGCCACAATGGATTAATTCTATGACGTTAGTAATGAATCAATTATTGGACTCCAAATTGACAGAAACTGGTAAGGAGGAAGAAAAAGATAATCAATCTATAGAAAAACAAGAGGAAGATACTTTAGTTTTATGGGACTGTGTCTCTATGTTTGATACAAAAGAGGAAGATTTTCTGAAACAGGAGGAAACATCAGAAACCAATGTGACAACAAGAAGTCAGAGTTTGTTAAAAGAAGATAAGTCAATACTTCCTAAGATTAAGAAACTTCAAGAAAACATGAAGAAGATACATAAGAACACTACAACTGCTAAAATACCTAAATTTACCATTTTGAGTCAATATCTGAAGAAAATCAACACACCTCTTAAGCCTATTGAAGTTAAAATTGATAATGTCAAGAAGAATATCAAAGTACCTGAGATGGGATATGATATTGTGGAAGTCATTAAAAAAGCTAAAGCAAATATATCATTTTTTGAAATGTGTAATTTACCTCAGCAAAAGGAGAAACTTTTAAAAGCACTTGAGATACCAGAAGAGGAGCCTCCCACTGACAAACAACTTGAGGAAGAAATTGATGAGGCAAGCATGGGTGGGAAGTCTAAGTATAAAACCAGCATTTCTCCTAACTTTTGAGATTTTCAACTACAATGTACACAAATTTTTAGTAGACTTAGGAGCATTAGTCAATGTTATGCCACTCTCAGTTTGCAAGAAAATCAATGGTCAACCCAAACCATCTACTTGGAAGGTTCTTCAATTAGACAGGACATCTGTAAAACTAGTAGGAGAAATGGAGGATGTTCTGATTCGCTTATCCGTAGATGAGAGGGTATGTAAGTACATTGACATTGTAGTAGCAGAAATACCAGATGCCTATGGACTGGTTTTGAGTCGAGATTGGTTGGCAAGGCTAGACGCATATTTTGCATCAGATTGGTCACATTTATGGTTGCCTCATAAGGGAAGTCCCAATCAGATAAAAGTATTAAGAGAGCCTCAAATGAAGTACAATGTTACTCAGTTAGAGGGAAAACATGAACCAGTAAACTTTGTGTTGGGAAATTATTTCATTGAATTGGAACTGAGAAATTACCAAGCTGAAGAAGCCAGCAATATACCTAATACCCAGCTCAATCTCCTTCGATTTTCACGGGCTGATGAGATTGACTGTAATATAGTAGATCTAGTTTCAAATGTAGCCTGTAATTTAAATTCAGTAGAAGTATATAGTTTTTGGACTCTTTATTTTGATGGTTCTAAAACATTGGAGGGATCAGGAGCTGGCTGTGTCCTAATTGATCCAAGAAAAAATAAACATTTTCTTTCTTGTAGGTTAGAGTTTGAATGCACCAATAACCCAGCTGAATACGAAGCACTAGTTCAGGGACTTAAAAAAGCAATTGAACTGAAAGTATATGGATATTCTGAAATAGTTGTTAAACAAATTCGAAATAAGATATACTATATTTCACCACATTTGAAAGCTTACTAGAATGAAGTTTGGGATTTGCTTATAAATTTTCATACATTCAATATTGTGTCTATTCCTAGATTAAATATTGCAACAACTGATTTACTATACCTTAGCTGCAAGGCTATACCTTCAAATAATAGATGCTCTATTGAATTACTTTTCAGGCCTTATGTTCCAGATATGATCACCAATCTACGGGTTTTTTATGATGATCAACAAATTTTGGAGTGTTTGATGAATGATGAGACTTTCAAAGGAGCAATAATAGATGATGAATAACATCAAGAAGAATTAAAATTCTGGAACTTTATTCCTAAAGGAGTCAGGACCTTGGAGCGAATGTTTGATTTAGATAACAAATTCAAAAATCCAACAAATGTCAAGTCTCATAGCTCATCCTTACAATTCAAGTTGATAAACTTGGGGACTGAAGTTGAACCCAAATATGTAAATTTGGGGAAGTGTTGTTCTTTGGGCGAAAGAAGTAAGTTCATCAGTATTTTCAAATAGTACAAAGATGTGTTTGCTTGGACCTATGAAGAGCTTAAAACTTATGATACAAGGATCATACAACATGTTATCCCAATTAAAGGTGGAATCAAGCCTTACCAACAACCTTTGAGGAAGATGCATCCGAAGCTGGAACCTTTAATTCAAAGTGAAGTAAAAAAATTGTTGGATGCTAAAATCATATTCAAAGTCAGACATTCGGAATGGGTGTCTAATTTGGTGCCAGTAAGAAAAAAGTCAGGAGAAATCAGGCTCTGTGTAGATTTCAGAAACCTTAATCGTGCGTCAGATAAAGATAATTATCTGGTCCCACCCATGGATAAAATAGTACAGATGGTTTCAGGTTCTGAATTGTTTTCATTATTAGATGGATTCTCTAGTTATAATCAAGTATTAGTAGCTGAAGAAGATAGGCTTAAAACCACATTCAGAACCAAGTGGGGAACTTTTGCATATAGGAAAATGCCCTTTGGACTTATTAATGCTGGAGCTACTTTCCAGAGGGCCATGAATATAGATTTATGCAGTTTTATTTCATCTGAAACAAAATTTTGAATGTTGTCGAAAATATGGTATTTCACTAAATCCTAAGAAATGCGTGTTTGCAGTCACAGAAGGAAAGCTACTGGGTCATGTTGTTTCTAAGAAAGGGATCTCCATAGACCCAGAAAGGATTAAATCCACAGAAAATATCCCTTTACCCCATAATAAAAAGGGTATGCAATCATTTATGGGGACAATCAATTTTGTGCGAAGGTTTGTACCATATTTCGCTCAAATTGTCAAACCTTTGGAACAAATGGTTAAACAGAGTGTACAATTCAAATGGAATGATGTGGAGAAGAATGCATTCAGTAAGATAAAAACATTTGTCACTCATGCACCATCACTCAAAATTCCAAATTTCGAAAAGTATTTTATTTTGTACACTTTTGCATCCGATGATTCGTTGGCAGTCGTGCTTACACAGAATGAAGATGGGGGAGATGAGTGCCCCATATCATTTATGAGCACTGATATACAGGGAGATGAATTGAATTATCCAGCAGTTGAAAAACAAGCTTATGCAGTTTTTAAAGCGGTAAAACAATTCAGGCCATATATACTTAAGAATCACACTAAAGTGATAGTTCCACACCCAGTTGTACGATCTCTTTTTGTACAAAAGGAATTAGGACAAAGAAGAGGAAACTGGGTGACTGCCTTACAAGAATATGATCTTGAGTTCAAACCAGCATCCATAGTAAAAGGACAAGGATTGTGTAAACTAACGACTGAAGGTCAAAACAATGAAGAAAACAGCTGGGATAATGAAGCAGAGTTACATATGGTGGATGCATGTCCTTTGTTTACAACTCCAGATTCCTGGTACCGGGACCTAGTCCATTACCTTCAAGAAGGGTACCTGTTGGAGCATTGGAGTCCCAAACAAAGAAGGGCATTACGTTTGAAATCAGCTTCATATCAGATAATTGATGGAGTATTGTTCAGAAAGAACTATGATGGAGTTTTTCTCAGGTGCTTAGAACAGGAAGATGCAAAGAAGATCATAGTAGAATTGCATGATGGGCCTACTAGAGGTCATTTTTACGGAGATACAACAAAACATAAGATTCTCAGAGCCGGATATTATTTTCCTACACTGTTTAAGGATGCGCATGCTCATATTAGAAAATGTGATGCCTGCCAGAGGTGTGTTGGAAGACAAGACAAAGCAGCAGGACCATTGAAACCTGTAATTATATCAGAACCATTCGAACAATGGGGCATCGATATTATTGGGGAAATAAACCCAAATTCTCCTTGTAGCATAAGTATATTCTGACAGTGACTGATTACTTCACCAGATGGGTTGAGGCTATTCCATTACGAAAAGTAAATGAAGATGCAGTCATGGATTTCTTACAGGATCACATAATGACCAGGTTTGGGGTTCCCATTTCCTGGGTTTTTGATAATGCTACTACTTTTCTTCTATTAGATTAACTGCATTTACTAATGAAAGAGGAATCAAGTTGCATTATTCTGCAAATTATTACCCACAAGGAAATGGCTTAGCAGAATCCACAAACAAAAATCTGATTAGGATCCTAAAGAAAGCCGTAATAGAGAATCAGAGAAGTTGGCATTTAGTGTTACCTAATGCTCTTTGGGATGATAAAGTCACACCCAAGAATTCCTTAGGTGTGTCACCATACAGTCTGGTTTATGGAAAAGAAGCTATCCTTCCTCCCAAAATTCTGTTACCATCTTCAATAGTAGCTCAAGAATCTAGGGGTGCCGACAATGAAATCTCGCAGATCAGAATATATAATCTTTTGAAGTCAGAAGATTCTAGGTCCAAAGCCAAAGAAATATTTAAGCATCAACATGAAATAGTGAAGCGTTGGTTTGATAAACATAAAGCTGGGAACAAGGAATTCGAAGTAGGAGATTTGGTTCTTAAGTGGGATCACCCACACGATGAAAAGGGAAAGCACACTAAGTTTCAGTAGTTATGGGTAGGCCCTTTTCAAATTGCAGCAAAGCTTGGCCCCTCAACTTACAAGTTGCAAGACTTACAGGGGTGGGAAGAGAACTTACCAGTAAATGGTTTAGTTCTCAAACCTTATTTTTCTTGATCTTTTATTTTGTTGTTTTGTACATAAATAATTTGTTGGTTTGTTTTATTTCTGAGGATTTTTTTGTTTTTGTTTTAGTTAGGGTTTGATTGA
This sequence comes from Pseudotsuga menziesii, assembly GCA_001517045.1. NCBI lineage: Eukaryota > Viridiplantae > Streptophyta > Pinopsida > Pinales > Pinaceae > Pseudotsuga > Pseudotsuga menziesii. The sequence continues at coordinate 297,907 of LPNX010566983.1, forward strand.
TGGTAAGGGTTTGATTGATTCAAATACCATTTGGGATATCAAGAAGTCAGATGGTACATTAGGTCGTGGCTTTTGAGAACTGACACAACTTGGGGTAAACCATTTGGAGAATTTATACTGAGAGCATGGAAGAGAAAATATAAATGATATATTAAATCTCATCTCCTTTTTTCTATGTTTAATCTTTGAATATTATAACACTTCTCTCTAAATTGGTTACAATGGAAGAGTTGAATGAAGTCTTTTTCTCCTTTAAAAAAGAAAGGATCATGGGGCCCAACTAATGGTGTGGGTTATTTTACATTAGTTTCTTCGACATGCTTGGAATGGATCTTTTGAAGTTAATAGAAGAAATTCAAAGCTCGAGTCGTCTTTCAAGTCACCTTAAATCATCTTTCCTCGCTCTAATTCCTAAAGAAAAACGCCCAACTTCTTTCAATGGATATCAACCAATCTCCTTATAGATTTGCATTTATAAGATCATAGCAAAAACTATAGTGATAAGAATGCAACCTTTCTTATATGATTATATCATGGGTGAGCGGTTTGGATTCTTAAAAGGCATAGAAACCCGTGAGGTTGTTGGAATGGATCAAGAAGGTATCCACTCCATAAAATTATCTCAAGTTCCTACACCAGTTGTCAAAATCAACCTTTCAAAGACCTTTGACAGAGTCTATTGGCTCTTTCCTTATCTCCTTTTGTTTCATACTGGTTTCTTTTACCCACTATTTAAATAGATTATGAGTTGCGTTCCCAAGCTGTCATTTTCATGCTTCATAAATAGAGCAACATCCTCTTTTTTTTCAAGGCTACCAAAGATCTTATATAGGGTTCCCCACTATCCCTGTATCTCTTCTTTCTTATGGCCAACAATCTAAGCAGGTTAATTTTGTATAACATACATTCAATGGGAATCCGTGGAATAAGGATTGGAAAAGAGGTCCTTTCCCACCTTCTCTTCATTGACGATGTCCACATATTTTTCTTACGAGGTCTCTGTGAAGGTACATCCTTCCTTGGTTCTATTTGACTAGTTTGCAAGGCCACTGGTATGGAGGTAAGCAATGTGGAGTTTATTATTGTTTCCTTAGGTATAGGTCAAGAATTCAGTGTAGGTTTCACTTATTTATTTCACTTTCATCAATCAGACTTGCCAGAGGGAGTTAAATATCTTCATTATAGCCTGAAGCCTAATTGTTATTCGAAGGCAGACTAGCAATAGTTGGTGTCAAAGATTTAGAAGTGAAACTTACTTTGGTGTAATCAGTGGCTATCAAGGGGTGACATTTTGAATGTCATTAAATATGTTCTAGAGGTTATTTCAATCTACTGGCATTTGTTAGTCCATGTTCCTTCATAATTCTAGTAAAAAATTGAAAAAATTGCTTTCAGTTCTAATGGAGGGGTAGTAATGACACCAAGGAAGTTCAATAATCCCATTGGCAGAACTTGCAATTCCTAAATCATTGGGAGAGTGGGGAATAAAATACTTGAAACTCTTTGGTCACTCCTTGGCATACAAGTCACTATGGGTGGCTCTAACAAAAGACAACTTATGGAGCCACGTTTTGGAACAAAAATATATAGCTCATGTATTGAAACTAGATTAGATAAGAAAATAGAGGAAATCTACCAAAAATGTCTCAAAATAGTGGAAATCCTTGACACAAGATTTTCCAGTCCGGGGCCCACACTTGGTGAAGGTTGGATTGAGAGCTTAGGTGAGATTTGGGATGGATGCAATTATGGGGTGCAGTAGAAGCACCTTCCTTCCTTTAGAGTTGATTATGTTCCTTCAACAATAAGGTCGAGCTACTCTTAACATGGTCAATAACCCATTAGAATCAACAATTTGGAAACAAGGATGGTTAAACTCAATGACAATAGGGTTGGAAAGTGATTGAGAAAGATCATGGAATAATATCCTCTATGAATTAAAAAAAGGATCACATCCACCTTAATGACAATATAGATGAAATTATCTGGGGTTTCAATAAGAATGGAGGATCATATTATTCAGAATTGGGTTATCAAGCTTTAACATAACTAGTTGTTGGAGGTATTAGTTAGTGGTGCAAGGTTAATTGGAAGGTGAAATCCCCATTGAAGGCTACATTATTTATGTGGTTTGCATTAACAAGTATGATTATGAATTTCCATACCTATTATTGAAGTGGGAGAGAACAAGGCCTGAACGATATCCATTATGTTGCTCTTAGGATGAGAATAAATCGATGGACTCTTGTTTTCAATCCTGGTTCAAAAGGAAAGAATTGGAAATCATGGGTATTTGGATCGCTTGGAAATCGTCTGCTTTTGAGGAGAAATATTTGCCATTAGTCCAAGTGTCTTTAAGGCCTTTGGGGTTACTTCCTTACTATAAAATTACTCTAAAGCATATTACTCCTAGATGCTTAAATGCACCTCGATTGAACTTGTCAAAAACCTGGAGTTTCTTCAATGGTGTATGCTAGGGTGTCAACAGGGTTATGTGTTTGGGTTTTGTCTTCTATCTTTCAACAAATCAAATCGTGAATTCCTGTTTAAAGCAAATTTTGGTAGTGGTACTAAGTTACTAACAACATTGGGGAATTTTGGGCTTTGTTCTATCTTCTTAAACATGCAATGGACAATAGAATCCCTACTTTTCAAATCTACGGTGATTCTAAATTGGCAATTCTTTGGATGAACTCATAGCTTCAAGTACATGATATTGGAATTACAAGGATAGTAGACTCAGAGCTGAAATTGATATCTAGTCGGTTTCAAGTCATCCAATATGCGCATGTATACCGTGAACTCAATGTTACACACAATTCTCATCATGACCATGTAATGAGAACCAAAACATCAGAATATGCCTCAAATCCTCAAAATGTGAAGTTAGACATTGACCAGGACTCATAATTTCAAACTTTTGTCCACTACTGATTTTTCCTTTTTAGCAATGAGCATTGTTTCCCTGGTGATGCTCTGTCTCAATGCAAAAAGAGCGGTGCTCGAGTTTTAAAAGGAAAAGAGAATATTCACGAAGCTTCTCGAAGATCAACTTCATGGCACCCTCATCCCTACACTCCCGTACCACCTGGGCTCGAGATCCATCCTTTTAGGATCTCCCTTCCACCTCACACATGAGAATCTCAACCATTTCTATCCTCCCAAGGGCTATAAGTAGTGGCTCAACCCCCATGGGTAAGGGGAAGAAAATTATGCTACAACACCAAATTTCTGGCCAAGTAGGGCAAGCATTAGGAAGACAAGTTGAAGCTTTGAAGGCAAGACATTGCTTGAGTGCAGACATTCCAACACTAAGGAAAATCGGTTGTAATCTCTCTCTCTCTTGTTTTTATTGATGCAATAAAAGCTCCTTTCCCATAATTCTTATTGTGATCTAATCACTAGTTTTATTTTCAAATTCCTTAGTCATTGATATGAGATAGTAGATTGTATTTGGTACTCTTGATCTTGTGTGCTTTGTGATGTGTTTTTGCAGGTGGAGATCTAAGACTCTCAAAGGCTGGAGCATCACACTTTGTAACAGGTGAAAGTTTTATTCCAAACATCTACATATCTTAGGGAAATTACAATTTGTTGTTGTTAATCATTTGTTCTAGTTGTGAAGGATTTCAAACTAGGGAAACAGGTCCTATCTGTAGGAGGTGAGTATTTCCAGCAACAAATTCGGTGACCATACCTAGGAAGATATTCATAATTTCTTATCTTTCTTGGTTCTTAGTCCTGCCTTTATTTCACACTTCAGTTTTCCATTTGATCATATATGCTAGTTACTTAGTGAGATTTGGATTAAGTTTGACCATATTTGCTTAGATATGAATATATATGAATCATATGCTTCATTTCCTTGCTTTATTTTTGATTTGATGCTTCAGATTGAAAATTAATTTCCTCTTTTTTCACTTGATGTTTTGTTTTGAAACCTACTGGAAACACCGCACTTTTGATAAGGACAAGAAATGGTGCCACCGCACAAGTTCAGTGGACAACAAGTGGTGCCACTACTTTGTTCCTGAAGGTAAGAAGTGGTGCTCAGGAAATAACACTTTCTTCATCACCTCTGAGAAGTGGTGTCGGGTAGGGTTTTGACCCCTGTTCAATTTCAAAACTTAGCATGAGTTTTTTCTTTTTCTGAATGTGTTTTTGGCTTTAGTACTGATAATTGACTGTGTATTCAAAATATGGAAAGTGTTAAGAACTTGTTTCATTTATTTCAAGAGTTAGTTTGTCTTGGCTTGTTAAGTTCCTTGCTATGCTTGGTTTTTGTTTTGAAAGAGTACTTGAAAGTTATATAGTCAGATATCTGAGTGTTGTTTGATCAACTAAAAATAAGTGGTTTGCTTTTCGTTTATTTATTTTGTTATTCATAGGTTAATAAAAGATTGATTTTACTTTTGATTAAGAAGAAAATTTTGAGATTGATCATATATTTGTGTTTAAGGATGAACCATTGAGCACTTGATTAGTTGTATAAAATTTCAGGCATTCATGATTTTTCCCTCTTTACATGCTCTTTTCTCAATAAAATAATATCATAGTTTGAGTTAGATATTTTTGCATTTGAAGAATTAAAAAAAAAGTGTGGTGTGACCAAGTAGTTATAGCATCTTTCTTTTCAAAAAGAGATCTTATTCCATTTACTTTCAAGATTGGTTTTTAGAATTCTTTGTTTGCTTGCAAATTGAAAATATTTCAATGTGTTGTTTGGGATTTGTGCTTGTAAAACGGAAATTGAATCACTATCTCTCCTGTAAGTAGGGCATACCCTGAAAGATAAGTGAAAATTTGCATGGTTTTACTTTTTCTGTACTCACTTCATGCATTCACCTAATCGTATAAGATGAAATTAACGCTAGCTTTTAGTTAAATTTTTTAGTAACTTGAGTGATAAGTTAGAAGACATGTTCCGACGTCTATAAACATAGGAACTGTCATTCTATTGCCTGCATTGCATTGTGAGGGATTGTAGTTCTTCCACGTACCAACCGGTATATTGAACGACCTTTCACGTACCCTTGAGGTATATTGAAAGGTACTTCATGTACTCGGTAGTATATCGGAAGGCTCTTGTTGTGCGGTTGTGCATTAGACAACAATAACACGGATTTGATCTCCCATGTACCTTGAGTATATCGCGAGATCCTTCTAGGACACCCTAAACCAACTAAGAAAATACTTTTGGCCATCTTGTTGGAGCAATACCCCGAGCAAAAAACTTGGGGAGCTCCTACGCACGTGCCGTCTAGGTAGTCGGGTATTCAGGCAAGGGTACGGTTCCAATCCTCTTTTCCCCATTTTACTATTGGACCCTGTGGTATATGGTGACTCTATTAGGGATCGAACCCAGAATCTATGGTTTCGCAGACCAGGGAAATACTCACCTCTTGCAGAAAGGAGCTGTTTCCTTAGTTAGAAATCCTTCACAACTAGAACAAATGATTAACACCAATAAATAGTACTTTCCATAAGATATGTAGATGTTTGGAATAACACTTTCACCTGTTACAAAGTGTGATGCTCTAGCCTTTGAGATTGCTAGATCTCCATCTGTAAAAACACACCACAAAGCACACAACATCAAGAGTACCAAATACAATCTACTATCTCATATCAATGACGAAGGAATTTGATAATAAAATTGGTGATTAGAAAACAATAAGAATTATGGGAAAGGAAATTTTATTTCATCAATAAAAATAGGAGAGAGAGATTACAATCGATATGCCTTAGTGTTGAATGTCTCCACTCAAGAAAAGTATTGCCTTCAAAGCTTCAACTTGTCTTCCTAATGCTCACCCTATTCGGCCAGAAATTTGATGATGTAGCATAATTTTACTCCCCTTACCCATGGGGATTGAGCCACTTATAGCCCTTGGTAGGATAGAAATGGTTGATATTCTCATGGGTGAGGTGGAAGGGAGATCCTAAAAGGATGGATATTAAGCCTAGTGGTCCAAGAGTTTAGGAATGAGGGTGCCATGAAGCTGACCTTCGAGAAGCTCCATGAATCTTCTCTTTTTCCTTTTAAAACTTGAGCACCGATTATTTTTCCATTGAGAAAGAGCGTTACCAGGGAAACACCGCTTACTGCTCAAAGGGATAAGGCGGTGGCACCAATTTTTTCAACTGAAAAGGGAAGTTGCTGATAGGGGTAATTCTCATTGCTAAAAAGGAAAAAGTGGTGGTGGACACAACTTTTAAATTATGAGTCTTGGTTAATGTCTAACTTCACATTTTGAGGATTTGAGGCATATTCTGATGTTTTGGTTCTCATTATATGGTCATGACTAGAATTGTGTGTAACAAAATCCCCCCCAAAGCATGAAACTAGAGGAATAGGATAGGTGAAAGCTTTATAAGAACAAGTTATCGCTTCGAGGCAAGAATTCACTTGATCGGAGATCTTCATCAACTTGAATTTTCTGTAATGTATCAATACTTTGAATCATATCCAAATGAATCTTCATCATGCATGCATACCAATACAAGGCAAATCCATGCGAGGTATGACTAACAGTGGCTACTAGAATACAACGTAGATCCATGTGAAGAAGGCTCAAACTTGGACATAGCTACCAGACATACAATGTAGATCTATGTCATAATGGACACAAAATTGAGCATAACCACAACTATATAAATGTGGATACATGCTAGGAATCATACAAATACTCCAACGCAACCTGGGAAAAGCAATGAGTGCTTAATAAATACCCAGGGTCTTCGTCTCATCTTCAACAATGTATGATTCTATCCATTGATTACAATGTATTGATGTCGAACATGGTAGAAACCACTTGATTACCGGTCAATGATGAGAACCGTTAACAAGTGCAAGGGATATCACCATTGATGTCGATGATTTCCAAGGTACCCTAGTACAATCTCCTGAGTGTGAATAGATGACCTAATTTCGAACACTCAGTTGAATCTTTTGATCAAAGTTCAATGATGTAAACCTATGTCGAAAGAGAGAGGATCTTTCATTAATGCATACAGATCTCAAGGTACTATTTTGTTTCTAAGACTAATTCCTAGATGATGAGCTGAACTCGACATGAATAGTCTCGTTGGCGGAGGGCCATGATGAATTCCTCATCAACGACACTAAAATCAGAACAAAGTTTTGGAATATAAGTATGATGTGATCATAGGAATTACTCAAAAGTAACTGACACAAAGGTTGTTTTGAATATAGGTGTAAAATCTCAAAACAATTTTTCTTTTGAACATAAGGTGGCACGATCGAAGACTTGGCAGCATTGACTTGAACAGGAGGATACCAAGACATAATGCGACGATGCATATTTTGAAAGACTCAAAGGAGTGACATGACTCATGAAAGTGGAATGACTCAGAGATAAGATGGATACCCAATTGACTGAATGAAATGCAGACAAGTGCCATGTTCAAAACTAACTAACAACTTCCATTTATTGCAAATGAAATATAGTTCACTTCCCCTACTTTCCCCATCATGATTGATGAGTGCCTCTTTTTCGTTTTTACAAGTTCAAAGAGGGTAACAAACACTCGTTGCTGCTTATCATAGGATAATTCCATTCTAATATGTTTCACGAACCTGAGAAATGAGGGGTTCATTCCCAAAAGAGGGTCTCTCGTCATTTAATTTAATGAGTCCATTTAAAGTTAACTCGGTATTGTTCATGTTTAGAGAGTCTGAACGAAGACAAAAGGAGACTCCAAAAGCTCCTTTTCTGTATAATTTAGTCCCTAGGGCCCAAAAAAGTATAAAATAATTCCCAAGAGAACTCTTCTAGCTGAGACCAACTAGAGTGTTCCTTTTTCGTAAATAGATCTAATTGGTCTAATCTTTTCACATTTAAGGAGTCTGAAAAGAGCTTAAAAAAGACTCTATTAGGGCTTCTTTTCACGATAAAAAAGTTTAATGAGTATGAAAAGAAGCGAAAATTGGACTCGAAAATTTGGTACTAAGTTTCAAGAGCATGACCAAAATTTTGAAATTAGCGCTCAATGACTTTTTTCGTTTTGTGTAAGTATGAAAAAGTCAAAAACAAACTTTTCCATAGCCAAAAACTTTCAATTCGCACCTGAGCAAAAACTTTTGAAATGACTACTAGACTTCCAAAAGATAAAATATAAGATTTTAAAGACTACTAAGGGTAATTACTAATAAAATAATTACAATATTTGAAAAAATATAATAAAACCCAAAATAATTCATATAAAAACTAGTGAATAGTGAAAAAACTTACCATTTCACAATTTAACAATTGGAGATCCATTTGGAGCTATTTGTGTGCATCTTCAGGGGAGGATTCCAGAGCCATCAACCAGCCATTTCTCGATCTATCAACTCCAGGTAAGAGCTAAACTCATTCCTAGCATTTTTATGGTTTTCATTTTCCATTCCATGTAATTTTTTTAGGGTTTGTGGGATTCACCCAAGGGTAAGAAACGACTGCAGGGTAACGCACCTTCACCTTTCGGGAAAGGTGGTGCCTTAGCGACACCATGCTTTTCATGCCTAAATTGGTGGTTCCACCACTATGTCCTAAAGGGATAGGAGCGGTGTCATAGAATGCCCTAAAAAGCGCAAAAGCCACACCAAAACAATGATTTTTAAGTATTCTTAATGATTGATTTTGTATTTTAATACCTCAATTTATCTTTTTGGCAGGTTACTTTTGCAAATATGGTTGTATGGAAAGAAAGGAAAAATGAAAATGATGATGCTAGGTTGGAGATGATCCCGGATCTGTGGCTTCCCTACGGGGATGTGAACTCTTGAAAATTTTCAATGTTCCTAGCTTGAGATCCCACGTGAGATTGCTGGAGTATATTCTGAGAATGTGGAACCCGGAACAACAATATTTTGAAGTGGGGGCTCATATTCTCATCGTGGAAGTAGAAGAAATCTACTTCCTTATAGGGTTCTCCAGGCGTGGGGCGCCTATCTCATTGACAGGTCCTCGGGGAGGAGATGTTACCATACAGGAGCTCATAGACTGTCACTGCTTTCTAGCTAATCAGATGTCTGGAAAGAATATTCCTATCAAAGAGGTAATGGGTTTTCCTCTTCACACGGTGCTTTTTACCATGTAATGAGTTTCAGGGATCCAAGAGGATCATCAGGCTTCTCGAGTGTATATGCTCTATTCTTTGGAGGCTTTGTCACCTACAATATTCAACTGGGCAGAGGCTTTACTAAGTACTTTCAAAGAGAAGTTGACCAAGCATCGATAGGGAGAGTTGAAGCAATTTAGATATGGTTCTATCTTAGCATCCTTCTTCTTTGAGAGGGTACCTCATATGAGGCCTCAAGTAGCTTTTACTGAGCCAAGGGCACGAGACCCACGCATGTTGCGTTGGGTAGTGGTCATGGCCCGCCATAGTGGAGGTGGGTCTAAGGTCAAGTATGGCTACACCTTCTTTCGTTGGTTGGATGACCAACTACTTATGATTGATGACTACACATACACTGGGATTGACTTCAAAGGAGATCCAGACCAAGCCCTACCAACAGGTTCCCAATGGGGCTACACCAGTAAGTAGAGTACCAAGATGTTGATTGTTTTTTATATTTTATGTTTTATAATTTTTATTGATGTTAACGAGACCTAATTTTCTTTGCATATGTGGGAGATGCATGACCTGGGGGTTCACCCCCTATTCATAGGGGAGTGGGTGCTTGCTTTGTTCACATGGGAGATGATGAGCTGACCGAGTTATAGGAGAACCTCAACCAATTGAATTTAGATATTCTAGACATTTTTGTGGATGACCTCCCTAGGAGGTAGCAGAGGCACACTATTGGAGTATCAGGATGGTTTGGATGCTTGCCGTGGAGAGTAGCAAGAGATATTATGTGTTATCATGAGCATCACTAGTTATCCCATATGTTGTATTCACTGAAAGCTATCTAGCTTCAGTATTTTTGTTATTTTGTATATCTGAAAGCCAGTGTGCTTCAGTCGGGGTCTCGAGACCATTTAAAAAAAAAACACTCTTATATATATATACAGACTTATATGTTGGCGGCTTATGTGTATTCAAACGTAAAATGATATTTACATGAGTTTTTATGTCTTTTACTGCTTATGTTTATTCATAATGAACCATGTTTTCACTTATCAATTATTATGTGTGAGCAATATACCAGTCCAAAATGTAATTGGCTAATGAATCCGTAACTATGTTACAAGACACAGGTATATGCTGATAAGAAATAGTTTAAAATGACCTTTCTAACAAACACACTCTTTGAAAAAGACAAACAAGTGTGGATTTTTGGATAGTATATACATGATTTAAGTGAAAAACCACTAACTGATAGTCCATGAAGACTACCAAATGATCAATGTCCCGAGATGCAGCCTCGGTTAACAAACCTATTACTGCATGGTACTCGACGATATTATTGGTGGCCGGACCTAAGCATACCGCTCCTGAACTAATTAGGTCATGAGTTGGGGAATATAAAACCCAAGTAGTTGAAGCAAGGTTTATGGTACGATGACAAGAACCATCACCAAAATCGTAAAAATCCATTTGATCTACATAATCAAAACATGGTATAAACAATATTGACAATAGCCCAAAACCATATTGAAATAATGAAACCACACAAAAATTCAATCAATGTACATATATACAAGGTACTACAACACAAAATGTCTTTAAGCATAGTACCTATTCAGGTACAACCCATTGTGAGGTTTTATGATTAATTCCTTCCCTATAGATGAACAATTATGGAATATTGTTAAGACATCACTAGGGTAACCTTTAAGAATTTTAATTGGCATATATGTAAGACATATCTAGTTAAGACTATCCGTTCCAATTTAAACTCTAAAGTTTCTAATGAGTTGTTCCAGCTTAAATGTTGAGGCCTTGTTCTGGTATAAATTTTGAAAGAAAGTTCTCTACAAGCTATTATAGGAAAAAATTAATTATTTTTATATTTTTTGATAGACTTACAATTAGGTTTATGTCTAGATTTGAAATGTGCGATGAAAAAAATATATGAATGACCCCTTGGATTATTGTACTAAACACTTAGGATCACATAAACAATTGTATCATTTTGTAAATTTTCGATGGTAATGATATATTTATCTTCCCTTTATTTTCTAAATTATCATTATGATTTTAATATTTGAAGAGTTTATTATAAAAAAAATTGTTAAATGTTTTAATTTATTGTAATTAACACTTCAACGAATTTTTTCCTAATAACCTTGGGAGTAACAAGTCACACACCATATAACAAAGTTCAATTTGTATAGAATTTTTAACAAGTATCCATTAAAGCTCACCTATGTTTAAAATATTGGAGTTAAGATGGACTCATGTTGGTTTATTGTGCTATTATATTATTATGGTTAATTTTTTATTTTTATTTTAATGACGTTTTTTCAAATTCTTAGTTATACATTGTTTACCCAAGGTTTGAGATTCATTGTTGTTAGCTTAATCTCACAAATAAACTAAAATTGAAATGACAATATCTAGAGAAAAATAACACATCGACACAAATAACACAAGATATACTTTGGGAAAACCCACTATGTGGAAAACCTAACTAGAAGTGAGGACTATACCTTGCTTTTTTCTTCTCCAATATGCAATGAAAATGCAAAGAAAGTGGTACTCTCTATGGAGTTACCTATGACATTGTGGTCTATATGGATCCTATAAAATATCCTACTTCCTTTGTTATGCTCTAATATCCATTCTATAGATTTTTATTAGCTATGAAACAATACAATAATACCATAATAATGGAACCCCCTGCTTCTCCTAGTGGCCTAGTCTTTAACAATGTCCTCATAGCCATATAGGGTTAGTTTTAGGGTTTTTGCATGGGTTAGGGTTTTGGACCCTATAGAATGTTCTTGAAAATCCACATGTGAATAGATCCATATCTAAGGGCAACGAGAACTAACATGGAATCCACTCGGTACCATGGTGGTCAACAGGATAGGCCAAATTGCAGTAGGAATAACTTCCTCATACAACCTTTGATTGAGGTGATATTTGGACTATTGCAAAGCTCTCATACTGTAGAACATGATCGAGGGGATGTAAACTATGTTTACAAGATTTTGACCCCCCAAAAACACCATTTAAGCCCTCAAGTGAGCCTTAGAAGTTTCATGACCCCCGATTTGCAAAGTAAGAGTTGCCCCTAAAATGGGCCCTATAAGCTAAATCATCCAATCTTTCCACCCCAAAAGCATAAAAATATATGAAAAATTATATATTGTTTATTTCAAATCATACCTTCCTAGTTTTGGAGGCTTTTGGTCCCCAAAAATGCTTTACTATATGTGATTATGAAAATTTTCCTCTACCTTCTCCATAGAGTACCATTTAGCCTTTCAACCCAACCTTTCAGAGTTCATACTATCCTCATTTGTTTGTTCTAGATTTCTTCTACAATATTGTATCTTCTACTAATAATGCTTGAGATTATGGCATTAAGTCCTCCACAAAAGGAAAGAATGACTCAGGTTCCTAGGCCAACATGGATTGGTCATAGAGTCTTGGATTTTCCACATTCACTACTTAGTAAATGAACATATTGTTGTTGTAGTAGATGCACGAGGCATCCTCAGATAGGTCGACCCTAGAAAATAATAATAAAATGTATTTAAATGTAGCACAAAGGATAAGTCAACCCTAATAAATTAGACAAGATGACCCAGTTGGAAAATAAAAAGGCAACAACATAATGTATAAATAGAAGGGCACCTCTCCTTATTTGGACACACTACAACAAGCAAGTTCCCTCAATCTTAGAATACTTTGCTACTGCAGTTAGGAGAAGCAATTTTGCTATTCTCCACTTTGGAGAAGTTTTTATTATCTTTTCTCGGGGTTTGTACTACTAGTATCTGGATGTACATCAATATCATTGAAATGGTGAGCTTGGGGGAGACAATAGCTTTGTATTGTTTATTGTTGGGAGGTGAAATATTATGTCCATGGTTAAACGAGCTCCATGTTTATTTATGTGCTGTTTCATTCTTTTGGTGATCCTGGTTATACTGCTATAAATTCTAATATGTTATTAGAACAATGCTTAAAGAATCCATTACCAGAAACTCAGGCTCCACATTTTGGAGTGATTTCAACCTCATATCATCCCTAAAGAGGCATAGAGAAACTCACCCTTAAAGGGAACATCTTTCTATGGAGACCAAATTCAGTTTGGTGAAATTTCATTTCTTGACCTGATACTGTTAGGGTCAAGACCTAGGGATCCTTGGATCTATCCCTTTTGTCTACAGTTTTGGCTCAACTTTTCCTTGCGCCAAATCCCCTCAATAAGGCACAACTATCTGTGGACTTATATTTTCAAGTATCCATACTTTAATATTGATCTAGCTCCTTCTAGGATTTCTAGTCCTATTCTACGGTCAATATGTTTGACATGAAAGTTGAAGATAGACTTGATGGGACTTCCAATTTCAGCTCATGGAAGTCTAGGTTTCTCCTTAACCTAGAAGAAAATTATCTATTAAAGTTTGTGAATGAGAAGGTTTCAGAACTAGAAGAGGAAACTGAGAGGACTCAATGGAGGAAGAATGGTGCTAGAGCAAGAGGAATCTTGGTAGATTCAGTAAAGGACCATTTGGTTCCTTAGATGTCTAAAAAGAAGAATGCTAGGAATATGTCTAAGGCCTTGAGGAAGCTATATGAAGATAACAATATCAACTGTGAACTTTCCTTGAGGAATCAACTATCAAATCTCAATATCTCAAGGTCATCATTAGTTGCTTCTTATTTTATGAGGATCTAAGAGCTGAGAGGTCAACTAAGAACCATTGGAGATCTGCTAAATGATAGCGAATTTATCATGAACACTCTTAATGGTCACTCTCCATCTTGGGAATCATTCATTCAAAGTCTTGTTGGGAAACCTAAGTTGCTTAAGTTTGATCGTATATGGTTAGTTTGCATGCAAGAAGAGACAACAATCACAACAAGAGGTAGGCTACATGGCACCCAACATGAAGAAAGTGAAAACCTTACATATCATGTCAAGAAAGGAAAGGGTAAGGGAAGAAATTTTCATGGAAAGAAATCCAAAGGTTTAAGATCAAGTCCTATTCCATATCAAAATAAAAAGAGTGATATTTCGCAAATATGGTGCTGCAGATGCCATAAATATGGACACTATTCCAAAGAGTGTCATGATTCAAATAAAAGGAAGCATGGAGCTTCAAATGCAGATCTTGATGAAGACACCTCTCACAAGAAGCCAAAGAATGAGGATCGTTTGAAGTTCTTCTTCTAGTGCTTCTTATGATGAGGTGATGATATGAAGATCCAGAGTGTGATGAAATCCCAACAAGAAGATGAAGATCATAGGACTCTTATAATTCCTAAAAGGAGGCAGTGGGATCCCGCCCACAAAACAATTAAATGCAAGTATTTGGATTAATTGCTCTTATAAATTATATCTATTTGTTTTTTAACATATTTTTTTATGCATATCTATATTCCTATAATCAAGAAGTTTGTAGAGAATATGATATAGTTCTTTTATTGATAAATAGTAGGTTCATATGGTACAGGCTATGCATGATTGTTTAAATAGCTCAAAATGTTGCACAACATTCCATGAACCCATCCAGGATGATATCTACTTCTAACATGCTTAGAGTACTGCACACTCTTGATGGTATGTTATAATGGAGATAACAAGCATCCATATAGTAACCACATGTGTTTCATTGACTAAGATGCCTACATACCCGTATGAACTATTGTTATTACATTGGATAAATTTGATTATGCAATGTAGCGAACCATCTGACGAGATTTGATTTGTAGTGAAAAGATCGTGTGCTATGGAATACAAGAGATAAAATGTGAGACTTGTTCTGAAGAACAAGCAATGGACATATAGATCCTATTGGTGATCAAGTGAAAGCATATTGATCAGAAGAAGAAATCCTTTAGGATCATGGCTCTCAACCCATACTATAGAAGGATGACTTCCGTGACAATCAAAGCAGTTAGATGGAAGTCACGACTGCTCAACAGTAAAAAAAGAAAGACGAGGACATAGTACATCTATCTATATATGGATACATGACCCACAAGCCCAGAGGATCTCATGTAGATATTGGTGAATGGGAGAAAAAATC
The DNA here is from genome assembly GCA_001517045.1 of Pseudotsuga menziesii. Lineage (NCBI taxonomy): Eukaryota > Viridiplantae > Streptophyta > Pinopsida > Pinales > Pinaceae > Pseudotsuga > Pseudotsuga menziesii. Next base: position 313,071 of record LPNX010566983.1, read on the forward strand.
TCTAACAGATGTCGGTCTCTCTATTACAGATGTTCATGCCTTCGATGATTATGAAGGAAACTTGTTGGAGTCATAAAAAATGGATTGGAGTATGATAGTCTTGGAAGACAAGAGATCCATAAAGGGAGCATAATTATTAGATGTAGAGGGGGTAGGGGCTCTCCAGGACATAGGGAGATGTGATGAGAATGATTGCAAGTATTAGACATGTGTCTTGGATAAGGATGAGTATTCTGATGACAGTACTATAAATTCTCTTATACACTCTAAGATCGAGTGTGCAAATATTTCAGACACCCTGTGATGGGGTGGGAGACTAATGTTTTGATTCTATCCCATGCAGGTACATGAATTTAGTAATGTGATTTATTATTATTTGCTTGCATTTCATGTCTTGAATAGGGCAGGACATAAATGTCATCCCCGATATATTTGATTCTTTTTCTAGCTGACATGTGTACAAGTTATCAGAATATCCTATGAAGTGCACACTAGTACCTGTATGATATAAGATAGGAGTGTATAATACTCCATGACTCTCTGTGATAGAGTGGAGGATTAGGTTCATGATGAATCCGTTGATTGATATTTTAATATTTTCTCTTAATCACTTTGAGACGGAGTGAGGAGATTGGGCCCATGATTGACTCCCTGGGTTAAAGGGAAGGATGATGCTACTCCATGATACTCTAAGATGGAGTTGGGAAGTTGGATTCATGATTACACCCCTCACTAAGAGGTAATGATGATGATTCTATGTGAACACTAGAGTTTTGTGTGAACACTTTTTGGATGATGATGGTTATTCTGTTTGAACACCTGATTTATGTGTGAACACTTGGTGATGGTGATTCCATGTGAACACTTGTGGACAATGACGGTGATTTTGTGTGAACACTTGGTGATGGTGATTCCATGTGAACATCGTAGTTATGTGTGAGCACTTGTGGACAATGACGGTGATTATGTGTGAACACTTGGTGACAGTGATTCCCTGTGAACACTTGTGGATGATGCCGGTGATGCGATGTGAACACCTTGTCCTATTTTTGGTTCTATGTGAAACAATATGAGTTCTATGTGAAAAACCTGTCCTGTGTGGATTGTATGAGTTATGTGTGGACTCCAGAGTTCTATGTGAACACCTTGGCTGTATGGGTTTTGTGTTGACTCTATAGTTCTTTGTGAACACCTTGTCCTGTGTGGATTTTTTGAGTTCTCTATGGACTCAAGAGCTCCATGTGAACACCTTTTCCTGTGTGGACTGTATGATTTTTATGTGGACTATGTTTCTGTATGGAAAAATATGAGTTGTGTCGGAGTCTCTGAGTTGGTTCCCAACAACCCTTGTGGTAGGGATATTTATGGGTTGTAGCCCATGTGGTCATCATGACGTCGTTTACCATATGATGTGGTGATGAATCACTAGTTATTGTAGCCATAGTGATCTCTTAGGGTTGTGTTAAAGTACATTGAACACATGCATGTTCCCCGACGTACTTGATTAAGCCGAGGCATGTTGATTTGGTGCATGTTCCTTGATGAACTGGGTTGAGCTGATGCACAAATGACTTCCCAATGTAATGGGAATAGTTGGGGAGCTAGTGCATGTTCTCCGATGAACTGGATTGAGCTGACACATGAAGATTGATTTGTTGACAATTCTCGACATACTGAGATTGTGTTGTAAGTCCTTCCTTATGATATAGATATGTTCGAGATAACTGTGGTGTAATGAGGATATCCAGACATCTCTATGTACGATGATGCCTCCCTGGATAAGAGGGAGTGTTGTTGTAGTATCCGCGTGAGGCATCCTCACATAGGTCAGACCAAGAAAATAATAATAAAATGTATTTTATTGTTTCACAAAGAACAAGTTGGCCCCAGTAAATTAGACAAGTCAAACGAGTTGGGAAATAAAAAGGAAACAATAATGTATAAATAGAATGGTGCCTATCCTCATTTTGACACACTACAAGAAGCAAGTTTGGTCAAGATTAAAAGAGTTCACTACTGTAGCTAGGAGAAGCAATTTTGGGGTTCTCCACTTTGGAGAAGTTTCTCTTATATTTTCTTGGGGTTTGTGATACTAGTATCTGAATGTACATCGTTCTATATTAGAAGGGTTATCTCAAGGGAGATAATAGATTTGTATTGTTTATGGTGGGGGGGTGAAATATTATCACCATGGTTAAAGGAGCTCCATGTTTATTTATGTGCTTTGTCATTCTTTTGGTGATCCTGGTTATACTGCTATAAATTCTAACACATATGGGGATAGACTAAGTCTGTAGGAACTATATCCTACCTTCTCCAACACTTCAAAAGGACCATACCATAGTGCCTTGATCTTCTTACCCAAAATTTGTAGTCTTTCTTTATTCAAGTGCAACAAAAAATTGCCTCCCGTCTTGAATGTTTTCTCAACCTTGTGTTTATCTAGACTTTCTTTCACGTGACTTCTTCAATGTCTCATGCACCTAAAAATGGATTTTCCTAATATTATCAATGAATTTTAAACTCTTAATGATTTATTGGTGGTTTCTTCTCTAAATCCCCCCGGTTTTCCATATACAACATGTAGAGGAGAAGGTGGAAGATATCCAAACCAAGTTTCAAATGGGACTTACCAATGGAAGTGTGGAATGCCATGTTTTAAGAGTGTTGAATGTATTTTAAATTCTCATCCAAAGTATATGGATGCTTCTGATTATAACCCCTCAAAAGTTGAACCAATTTCATGTTCACCACTTGTTTTTTCCCAGATGTTTATGGATGGAAAGTTGTATACCTCTTCAACTTAGTGTCCATCTTATCTCAAAGTGTCGTTTCTTCTTGTCATTTGATTTTGTTTGTACAAGCCATGAGAATGAACATCTTACTAAACGTATCAACTACCACAAATAAATAGTAATGTCCCTTCTTGGTTCTTGGAAAAATAGCCACAAAATCCATGGATATGCTCTTCCATGGTCTAGTAGGTACATGTAAGGGATGGTATAGACCATGCTTCCTATTATTATGCTTGATTGTATAATTCCATGATCCAACTCCTAGAATTCTTGCCTCATTGTAGGAATAGAGTGACCCAACTACCTATTGTTGGCTTGAAGTTTCATTACTCAATGTGGGAGGAAAAAATCACCTCGTCTCTCCACCCTCCTGATGCCATAAAATTGTTCCAATCCATTAAACCCCTTCATGAATTTCCTTGGATCCCTACGCCACGACCAAACACTAGAGTCTTTATGCACAAAAACCATCCACCCTGCCTGCTCTCTACACCATGATCAATTTCCAAAGATTTCACGCACATAAACCAACCTCCTTGCCTGTTGTTTCCCTTGATCACTACTTCCCTCCTATTAATTCGGTAATATATAAATTGAGCTTTTCCACCTTCTGTCATGATTTTGTCCTAAATTGGGATCATGCATTTGGCATAAAAAAGGCTGATCTTGTTTGTGCACGCATGCCATGGAACTGGATTCATTGCTAAACTCCATTTAGATGGACAAGACCATCCATCCTTCCCTCCTAAGATATCATTTATCGTGAGCATGTGATGCCTCGTTCTTCCATGTGCCTCCAATCTACTATCCCTCACTAGCTACGTCGAATTCTCATGGCATGACGGGGATGTCGTTGTTGGACACCTAAACCGAATGATCAAACAACATTGAACATAACTCCCTTTTCTTGGTCAACATGATAATGTTGTAGACCCTTTTGCATTGTGGTTGAAGTTCCTATGCCCTTTATCCCTTCACTTTCACATTCTTAAATTAAGGTATTGATTCAAGGATTTCTTTGTTATTATTGAGTTCAAGGATCTCCTAGGATGTGTGGAGAACAAATTAGCCATCTTGTATGCTCCCTTGTTTTTTTTCTCGAAGAATATAATAAAAGTGATATTTACCCAATGCTCTCAATAGGTTTTTTGTTGTTTCATATCTATTGGAGAGCTTGGGGTTTCTTAGAGAAATATATTGAATGAACGCCGTGATTATTATCATTGAGTCTCTAATAATTATAATGTTTTTTATTCTTGCTTTCAAGAGAATTTTATACCTCGGTACAAATATAGATACGTTGTTGTGTTATTGGAAGGTGTTCTTAATCCCTAAGCCTAATTTTCTTGTGTATTTACTTCAGGGTCTAGAATTTCCCCTCCCACTCCTGCTACCCCTTGGTTTTCTTTGAAAGCTCCGTCGAAGAAGAGGATATACTTTCTCTATTTGTGTTTCCATTCCTAAATTTTAATCTCTTTTAATCTAATGAACCAATTCAGAAGGGAACTGGATGTGGCGTGACTCGGCCTTTGATAGACCATAATAGTTAATGATGACAACCATGCCCTCTCCTTAGTGTTCATGTTAGTCATGTTTTTCATTTTGTGTCCTTTTTCTTGATATTATTCATTTATTAAGGAATTATCCCTTGAGGAAACCTATTTCGGGGTGGGGTTCATACCTTGGAATATTAATTGGATTTGAGCTAGCCAAATGTTCCAACTAATAAATCTTGGAAGAGCCAACGAGAACCACTTTATTACTGTTTTGTTTTCTAGTGTCATAGGATAATATTTTCCAAAATAATTGAACATATCTTTGAATGAATGGGGACATATGAAGGATGGATGGAGAGTCACTGTGACATATTTCTAGACAATTTTGGTGAATGAGCAATATATAAACAAGTGGTTTGTCATTTTCAAGTGCAAATTGCATAGTAGGCATTATGAGGGACCCAAGTAGCGACGACTTTGAAGGTTTTCCCCTGTGAGGATTTCCACATGCACAATTGTCAATCAAAATATGTTGATCTTAGGGAGAGCATTATTTCACCACACCCCTTTCCAAATGGTAGAACTCAGAATATTCCTTTGATATTTTTTCAAGAGCCTGATACCCTTCTTTTATTGAGTATTGACCATTAATAGTGCCCAATGCTCTTGAGTCCCGAGATATTTTGCTGAGAGGATATTTCCCAATCAAAAGGTGGACGATAAAGGTCAGAGCTAGTTGAAGACGAGGAGGAGGAAGAATTTGAATCCATCCTTTTAACAAATCTTGCTTTGATGAGTCCCAAGTACATAGGTCTGCAAGTCTTTCTAAACCTTGGATTCTCATCCATCTGTTAAGGTATTGTAGCTCTAGAATGGTTCCTAAGGGGTCTTTTAGGATGTTTTCTTCCCATGATTTTATTCTATTTCCATTCCCAGGGATATAATATAATTATTTATGAAAACATTACCAAGATTTTGTGCTTAACTTCCATATTTGAGTTGTTGTTCTCCTTTGGGGGGTTGATACAAGAATTTGAGTCTATTGTGACCAAAATATTTCTGGTGAAGAGTTTCTTTGACCCAGTTTTGTACACCTAAGATTATCTTCCACAATTTTTTTTTCTCATAGAGAAAAATAACTTAGATTTGGGTCTTTGATTTGTAGCATGCCTTCCTTGAGGCATCCCTTGGAAGTCGTCCAGTTGACAAGGTCTTATGTTCATTTTAAGTACCTCCTTGTCACAAGAGTTTTTTTATCTGTTTATGTTTCTTAGGTAGAATTTTTGCTAGAGAGAGCTAGACAAAGCATAGAAAGAGTGGGAGGGATGGGATAACTAGCTTGATGAAAATGAGTCTTCCTGCTAGCTTCAACCAAAATGATTCCAATTGCTCCATTTTCCTTTTTAGTTTTTCCAAAATATCCTTCTAATTCCCTTTTTTTGGTTCCCTTTTTTCTATTGGAATGCTTATATATTTAAAGTACTCCTAGTTGACTTGCCCTTGGAAACCCAAGTCCCTTAAAATATTTATTAGGGTCCTCGAATCAATGTTACAACCATAAAGATATATTTTCATTGTGTTGAATTTACTTTCAGAGGCTAGACAATAATTCTCCAAGATCATTTTGAAACTTTGGTAAATGGTGAGAGACGCTCCCACTATATGAAGGGTGTGGTAAAAAAATTGCAAGTGATTAATTTATTTCACCCTTTTTACATCTAGATTTCAGGTATACTTCCATCTAATATTTCCACTTCTAGTCCCCTGTTTAGAGAGTCTTCCATAATGATATAGAGGAAAGGGGAGAGGGGGAATCCTTGTCTCAGACCTCTTGAGGATTGGAAGAATATAGTAACCCTCCCATTCACTAGAGGGGCTATCCAAGTTTTCCCAATGCATGCCTTGAACCATGTTATGAATTCAACAAAAAATACAAAATTTTCTAATACTTAACAAATAAAATTATGATTTAACCCTATCAAATGCATTTGCCATGTTTGGTTTAATAATCATATTTTTTTTCTCATTTGCTTCTGATTGAATGGATGTCCTCCTGAACCAAGATGATTTTGTCCAAAATGTGTCTTCTTTGAATCATATTGTCCTGAATTGGATGAAATTATGGTGGGAAGGATAGTCTTGAGCCTGTTGGCTATAATTTTTGTGATAATATTGTATGAGACATTACAGAAGGAGATAAGTATGAATTGGGTGAAGGAGGATGGATAGGCTTCATTTGGGATTAAATACAAGAAGGATGAGTTAATCACTCCTCCCAATTTTTGCATTTTTTGGTCATGAACTAGCATTCACATTAGATCCCTCTTTATGATGTTCCAACATAGCCTATTGAATTGAATAGTGAATCCTTTTGGTCTAGGTGCCTTGTCAAGTTCCATTCCTTAGAATGATTTTACTTCTTCCTCTAATATTCCTTGCACTATTCTAGAGTTGATTTATGGGCTACTTGGAATGGGAATGGTGTGTATATTGTCATGAAGGGCCTGTTCATTCTTGAATTCCTCTACTTGATGTTAGGTGATGAAGTGATTGTATGCCTCTTCCTTTATTATTTTGAAGTATTGTATCTTATCTTTAGTTTTGTTTTGGATATATATGAATGTTTTCTTGTAGAGGCACATTTTGGTTTGGTTATGGAAGAAGGACGTGTTTCTATCTCCATCCTTCAACTAGAGACTCTAGGATTTTAGTCTCTAGTATTCTTCTTCTTTGTGGCATGATTTATGAAGTTCAGATTGCAAGGATTTCTTAATATTTAGGTCCTACTCCATAATGTTCTTTTTCTCCATTGCCATTTGAAATCTTTCCAACTATGTTTGTTTATCCTTACTTTCATGAGTGGGGGTTTTCAATTGTGTTTTAGCCCATGCTTTTAGCTCTTTTTCGATAGTATTCATTTTTTCTTCCCAAACTAAGAAAGGAGTTCCGTGAGTTTCCTAGTTCCAAAATTTGATACTATTTTCATGAATTCCTCCCTCCCTCCCAAATTGGATAAATCATAAAAGAATTGGGCCCAGGTTGGGATCTTCTTCTATTTTTAGATATATTGGTCCATGATTTGAGACACTAGAAGAGAGGATGCTATAATTTAATTCGATCCTAAACATGAGAAGATAATCATGGATGAGAAATGATCCAGTTTTGATTCCACATACTTAGGACCTGCCATTTTATTTTTCCAAGTAATTTTTTTTTGGATTGAGATCTACTAGATCCCAACTTTGAATAAGATATTCCACTAATTCTTTGAATGGATCCCTAATACTTGATCCCCCATTTCTTACTCATTTGACAGAGAGATGGTTTGATCACCTATTAGGTTTAGGTTTAGGTTTGGGTTTTCATATTGATCTTTCCAATTTAGGAGAGAGTTCCAAAACTCTTTTTTTTTTTCCAAATACAATGCAAGGATATACAAATTAAAAATTGATACCTATTGTTGTGTTTGGGTATGGATTAAGTAATTGAGGATTGAATTTTGGGTGATTAGGAGTGGTATAACTTGTACCTTGATTCATCCCATAAGGTAGCTAGACCTCCTGAATATCCCTAGAGCTTACATCTATCCCTTTTCTTCCTTTCCAGTCTCTTACGACTTTGAAGAGGAATCCTTGTTCCTCTTGTTTTGTCTCCAATATCAATAGGATATGATTTAGCATTCTCATGATGTCTTACAGGTATTATTCCTTTTTCTTGCTTCCCATCTCTGTACTATTCCAAAACATAAATTTTATTATTTACCTATAGCACGAGTGCAATGCCTTTCAGATATGGAGGTCTCTTCCTTTCAAATTGCCTATTTCCTCCATTATTGTTATTCATTAACTTTTCCAACATCAAATAAGTTCCTAGTGATTTTTCTCTTTCCACCTCTTCTTCCCTTATATCTTTTTTTAATTTCCTCCCTTTTTTGGATCTTGTCTCCAATTCTGCTTCTTCTTCCTCCTGTGAATTTGAGTATTGTGATCCTCACCTTGTTTGGGTTTTTTCTTGTGAAGGGATACTTACCTTACCTTTCTCGACCTGATCCGATTGTTCTTGTTGTTCATCCATGGTATCTTCTACCTTTGGGATTTATTGAAGTATGGGTTGCTTTCCATTTTCTTGAATATCCTCTTGCATCTCTTATTTAGGTTGCAATAGGATTGCTAATATATATTAATGAACCAGTGGGGTTGTAGCATATATTTTATTTGAATGTGCAGTGGATACCTCATGTTAGATCTGAACTCCAGTTGGGTATCTGTCCTTTATTTTCCCTTGTTTGGATCCACATGATTTTTTCAAACATATCCATTGTCTTGATTTCTATTATTCTATTAATTCTTTTTGGTTTTCCTTAAATTCCTTCACAAAATGGTCAAATTCATGACAGATCTAGGATTTGAAGGGAATTTGTTCATAGTATAGTTGTTGGGTGTGTGTCCAATCATCCATTACGAGATTGATATCCTCTTATAGACCTACCTATAAATCCACTTCCTAACAAATCCTTGCACATGAGAACTAATATTTTGGCTCTTCTCCATCTATGTCTTTACCCTGGGCGTTCCTAACTGCTTACATTGACTTGTTGTTCCTACAATGAATTGTGAGGTGGGGAAGCCAAGCCCAAACTTGAAATGCTATTGGAATGTACCATGTTGGGTCAAATTGAGAAGTCCATTTTTTGAGATAGCTCCCTCTTAGATGCACGAAATATGACCATTTATAAATATCATATTCTTCTCTTCTTTGGCCTCAAAATGGAAAACGATAAATCCTTTGTTGGAAAAGAAGTATCTGACTTCTTCTTTGATCAATTATCTCTAATTCTTTTGGACCAAGGATTCCATTGACCATGGGGAGGGATATATCCCAATGAAATGAACAACCAATCATTTTTTTAGTAAGTGTTAGAGCCATCTTTTTGGGACCCATCGGGGGTAGGGAAACACCCAGAATGGCATAAAGTTTCTTGACCAATTTTGACTGAGATGCACATATTGGGAACTTAACTTGCACCATAACTAGCACGCATAAAGCTTCCACCTTCAGTGGTGGGAGAGGGAGTGTAGACCCCCTCCAGAGTCCATCGAGATCCAAACCAGAAAAACCCCATCTTGCTAAATCCGATTGCGCTGGTTCAATCTCTTATACTAACTTCCTCCAACCATTACAATTTTTGGATATTTGGCGAATTGTGTCATTTTTTTTTGTAAAATTTAAAAATTAAATTAAACTAAGAAATATGTAAAGAGAAACAAAGGTTTCATCCAGACTGGTTCTGGGTATAGATGACATTATTTGGAATACTCACCCTATTCAAAGAGTTAATTTTAACAAATTCTAAGTCTTAAATGCAACAACTTTCAAAATGATCCCCCACATGCCAGGGGTTATGACCAATGTTACCATAAAAAGACTAACTATATTCATAATAGGTCCTTTTTCAAACTATAATAACAATATAAGAACTAATCGTCATTAGAAATAATGATAGGGTCAGAAGCCTACATTAGAGGAAATTTGGGGTCTAAAATGGGCCTTATAAGAAAATGCGCCAATAATAAATTTTGTGAGTTGGAATTAAGGAACCAATAGAATTTCAATAAAATGAGTCAACCATAATGGTTGAATTGACATATTTGTCATAAAAGAAAACTACTTTTTTGTTTGTATTTTTGAGATATCTCTATGTGTTTTTACTCAAATTCTGAGCGGGAGAGCTTGTTGGATGTGGAATTCAATTATGCATCCAACGAGTACCCACACTGCATACTTTTGATGGACCCTCTACCCCAAAAATAAGAAATACCTAAAAAAACATGATGATGACATCATCATCACATTTTTTCTAGGTATTTCTTATTTTTGGGGTAGCAGGGTCTGTCAAAAGTATGCGGTGTGGGTACTCGTTGGATGCAAAATTGAATTCTGCATCCAACAATCTCTCCTACTCATAATTTGAGTTAAAAAACAAGGAGATATGTCAAAAATATGAAAAAAAGTAGTTTTTTCATTCTTCCTCCAAAATTAATAACTATTATTTTATTATTTTCCTTAGGAGGCCCATTTTAGACCTCAAATTTACTCTAATGGTGAGCGGCACCTAGATGCTTGGTCTTCCTAGGTTGAGCGACACTATTCCTCTAGGTATAAGGGAAACACCGAAATATGAGTTGCGAGGAAGAGACATGGACTAGATTCGTGCATCCAAAATTCTTCCCAATTAGCTCTCTTGCCAAGGTGCTTAGCTTGGTGTTAATCCTCTCATATACGATGAGATGGTTGTTTGCAACCCTTTATAGACCTGCCTCCATATTGGCCAACCTGGTAGCCAAAGATATCCCTTGATGGTCCTCTATGAGAATTCCCTCCGCATAGTCTTTTAGATCCAAGATAAATAGGGCTCTCATACCCCATAACATAGTGAGTGTGTCACTGTATCAATTTTCTTGAGTTTTGGTTGAACTGATGTTCTCCACAATACCCACCGTAATCCCAATATCAGTAACCAACTGCTCATGGTTTGGATTTTTTCGTTTGCTTTTTAGTCGATTTTCCAATTTGGAAATCTAGTCCTTGGTGCTTGCTTTTATCTTCTTCGCAAAGTATCCCTAGTCATTCTACGTGTCTTTAAGGGCTCATGGCATATGCATCCTTTGGGGACTGATCACCGTCATCCTTGCAGTAGACTTGGTGTAAGCAATGGGGATTGAGGGATTTAAGGAATTCCACATCGACAACCACTCCCTATTGAAATAGGGATAGAGTCGAGCCATGACAAGAATTCAACTAGATCATGAATCTCCTTCATTGAAGAGGCTTCTAGGGTTCGTGAAATGAAGGTGCTTACACCAACATTTTCTAAATAACAAATTCATCATGACACCATCCACCACTAGAAAAGTGGACAGGATGGGAGTATCTAGCCATAGATACTTGCATGCAGAAGAATTGATCGATTCCCAAGCCAAATGCTAAGCCACCAAAATAGACGCACCTTGCACTAAAATTAATCATGAAGACAAGATGGGTGTTCAATTCTCAATAGATCATGAAAATGACATCTTCTAGCTTGCATGAGTGGCCCCTTTGCTACTTGTCTTGTTGAATCATTGCCTCTCCTCATGGAAGTGGATATTGACACCCACTGTAGGGGTCAAATTGTGTCAACCTCGAAATAATGCACTTATTGATATGTGTAAAAAAATCCATTAATTACTTACAACAATATACCTCCATAAATTTTTAAGAAAAACATCTTACTAGTGTTATCTCACCAAAGATTTACCCTTATGAGATTAATAGTGCAAATTCTTCATTACAACTCAAATTAAGAAAATTGTAACCTCCAAAAAAATAAGTTGTATGGTACATGACATTTTGATATTAGTTTCTAGTTTAGATTGATGTTGGGGCCTTTGGAAATCTATACATTCTACAACTATCATAAGGATGATAATTATTAAGTAAACTAACCATATTCTTTGAATATAATCAAACAAGTGTGATGAGGCATGCAACATTCATAAATTTCATGCACTTGTGATATTAATAGAATAAAGAGATTAGAGAAAAAGAGGTCCACACAATAGGATAATTTGAAATAGAAAGATTAAGTTATTGGCTAATATGCAAGTGCACACAATAAGGAGTCTAATACAAATCCAAGATCATAAAATACTTTTTTTCAAAGAAGGATTTCTTCATTTTACAATGTATCTTATTTTGACGGAGAAAATATAATACAACCTATGCATGTTGCATATATTATTCATAATATTTTCTATAAACACGAATATAATCCAAGTAGACTAATATGCACTTACTAAGGTGAGGATAGGGAAGCTAGGGAGCATTGATCAAAATCATTTAAAAAGTAGCAGACACATTGAGAAGTCCAAAAGGTATCACCAAACATTTTCAAAGGGAGGCTAGGGAGCATTGATGAAAATCATTTAAAAAGTAGTAGACACATTGAGAAGTCCAAATGGTATCACTAAACATTTTCAAATGGATGCTAGGGAGAATTGATGAAAATCATTTAAAAAGTAGGAGACACATTGAGAAATCCAAAAGGTATCACCAAACATTTTCAAAGGATTAAATTAGACTTGAAAGTAGTATTCAATCTAGGCGAGTCAAGGGTCAACTCAAATCACAATGCCAATTTAATCTCAGTCTTAGTGAATAAACATTTCCTCTTGAAATAATTTAAGATATCATCAATATTAGGAAATAGGTAATAATTATTGACTATTATTTTGTTCATTGACTTGTACTATGTGCATAATGTCCATTCACCCTTTTATTTTCAAGAAAAAATAAGTGTAAGGGAACCACATGGTGAAGTTCTATAATAAATCTTTAGTTCTACTAATTAGGATGTTCCTTTCAATTTAAACATTCTCAATTTTTATGTTTTATAGCAAGGTTGATAAGGTAGAGAAAAACCATGAACAATCTCAATGTGGTCATGTATTTCTCGCATGGGAAAAGGTCCCTTTGTTTCCTTAAATAAATATTTATAAGTATCTCAAAGAGACTTCATAGCAGGAGTAAACAAGTTCTTTTGAATGTATTCTTTGACGCATCAAATCACACAAATTGCCATAAGTTTGTATAGATTAATTTATTTAACAATTTTCCTTTCTAAAATTATGATCTAAAAGAATAAGGAATTTAAATTTATAAGAATATGCCAATTTATATACCTACCATGTTTATGAGTTCTATATACATTCTAAAAAATGTCATATATTTCCTTATTATCATGATGTTGAGGTTAACAAGGAGAAATTTATGACAATAATGAACATTTACAATACCAGAATCCATTGTATCAATCATAACTCCATATCAAAACTAATATAATATCTATGTCCATGAGTAATAGGGTATGTTGTTTTGCTTCCTTGAACAAACAAAGATGATATGAATGAGGATGCACCATACTATAAATCTAAAGCACATTAACTAACTACCAAGAAATCAAAATTTCTTAACATCCATATTCAATTATTAATAACTTTGCATAAAGAGAGACCTTCGATTATGAATGGAACAATCTTTTGCTACAAGAACCAAATTGGTATTGGTAGCATGGGAGTGAGCTAAAATTTAGACGATTTGCACCTTCTTCGATAGTTTTGGAATATGACGATGGGGACATCGTTGAAATTGTGATTTCGGTTGTTGGAATTGCAATTTTGACTATATGCATGGATTCAACGACCTCAATTACCCTAATTATACAATTCTAGCAACCCAAAATACTATTTCCATAATGTCATCCAAATTAACCATCTGAATTTGATGCAAATCATATAAAGTTGAGATTACTCTTTTTACAATAAAGCAAAACCCAAAGTAGTTTACTCTATCGCCAATGCAAATCAAAATGCATGCTAAGTGAAAGAGATGTTTTGAAGCTCCAAGTCCTTTGATAAATGAAAAAAATCCACCTATCAGCTTAAGTTGTGTCCCATTATTCTCCGTCACATCAAGCTTAACAAAAGGTTTCTTGAAACTTTCAATGTACAATTAAACAATATTCCCAGGTATATCACAGGTGCAACTAATGCGTCAACAATTATTACATGTAAGAAATTTGAATTCTAACCATGGTGTAATGAATGCTTGATTAAAGGGAACCAATGTTTGAGAATCAGTTAAAGGAAATCAATGTTCGAGGAAGGGAGTGCCACTTGGGAAGATCTAATTTTAATGGTCCTCAAGTAGTCTTATAACTTCCAAATTGAGGTGTCTAACATCTCTCCCTTAAGAGGATCTTTGAAATGAGAGATAAAGTTTTCATGGTTGAGTTAAAGGAGAAAATAAGGTATAATATAAAATGATATAATAAGGGTATTCATGAACTATTATTTTTGTTATGATTTTTCCTCATCAAATCATAAATCAACTTCGATTAGAACTCATTTTACTACTTTTGTTTTTCTTTGATCTGTTTGACTAGAGATAAATGGGTAGAAACATAAGAGTAGTGGGTTGATGATATCATCCTCTTAAAAAGTTGTTATAAAAGATAGAACTCATTTTACTATTTTTGTTTTTCTTTGATTTGTTTGAATAAAGAGTAGTGGGTTGATGATATCATCCTCTTAAAAAGTTGTTATAAAAGATAGAACTCATTTTACTATTTTTGTTTTTCTTTGATCTGTTTGACTAAAGAGTAGTGGGTTGATCATATCATCCTCTTAAAAATTTGTTATAAAAGATAGAACTCATTTTACTATTTTTGTTTTTCTTTGATCTGTTTGACAAAAGATAAATGGGTAGAAACATAAGAGTAGTGGGATGATGATATCATCCTCTTAAAAAGTTGTTATAAAAGTAAAGATAAGAGAAAAAAAGAGATATTTATCTTTATAATAAAATAAAAATAATAAAAAATAATGAGGATTTGGATTTGAAAATAAAGATTTTTTTTTCAATGATGATTTGCCTAGTAGATGAAAATGAGGTATTGTTTTAGTCCTCAATAGGGTTCAGGTTTATCTAGTGACATGTTATGCTTATGCATGTGCTTGTGTGTGTACTAGTATTTTTTATTATTGTTGGGGCCAAGTACAAGTCTCGACACTACAAGAAAAACATGTATTTGTAGAGATTTTTGTAAAAACACTTCTTGTTGTTGTTAGTGAAGGTGGGTAGGTGGAGGTTTTTGTTGAGGTTCTATGTTTGGTGCACCTAAACAAAGTTTGACATGTCTATGATCTATTATAACTAATACCTTGGTGCACTTATATATCCAAATACATTGCAATAACAATTCAAAAATGTTACCACTTATGCTCAAATTTTGCAAACATGACATTTGAAAAAATATTGCCCCGTAGTGCGCATTAAACTTGTAACTACCCTTGTATACCTATATAAAAATGTATCGATGCAACTATATACAAGGTTCACATTGATATGGTTAAATAAAATAAAATTACCAAACCACGCTTGAATTTTGTAAAATAAATGATTTTAAATAACACACAAACTATATCGTGCACCTTAAACATGTAACCACATTGGTTCATCTGGATACAAGACTCACTTCTTTAGGGTTAAACGTTTTTTTTTGTAAGAAGTAATATTTTCAAAAAAAATCTCCGCGATTCTTACTAAACCTATTGCCACATCAATGCATCATGATATAAGGCACACCGCTATAAGGTGAAATAAAAAATACTAAATCATGTTGGAATTTTGTAAAACATGATATTTTAAAACAAAATTCTCTATGTTGTGCACTGAACATACAACCACATTGGTGCATCTTGACACAAGGTGCACTACTTTAGGTTTAAATTAAATACAAATATAAAAAATTACTCTATGAAGATTACTAAACTAATCACCACACCAATGTGTCATGATTCAAGGTGCATCATGGAAGGGTTAAATTTAAAATGATAATCATATAATACATAAAAAAAAGCAATTGTGTTTTAATTCTTTAAAGCATGATATTTTTAAACAATTGCTTTGTGATACACCCCATACCTATAACCACACTAGTGCGACCGGATACAAGGCACACTATTGTAGGGTTAACTTAAAAAACTACCAAACCAAATTCTATTTTTTGCCTTCCACCAATGCTTCCAACTACCTTAAAGCATCGACGTGTTTTGTCCTTTGAACTTCACATCGTCCCTTGCTTTCATATTGTTTGATTTCACTAAGAATATTTATCCACAATCGATTCCATTTCATTTTTAGAAATTTTCAAACCCCATAGAAGTTACTTTGTGATTTATGAGACAAACATGCATTTGTGGTTGATATGAGACTAGGCAATTTATTTGATGCATCTTAATTTACTTTTTCACAAATTTAGTTTTCCATTTCAATACGCGAGTTCCTTTTTTTTTTAATAAAAAACTGTCACGATGTGGCTGACTAGTTTTTCTTTTAAATGTGGTTCACCATTTGTTAGAGGGCTAATCCACAGAAAATTCCAATACCTGATATTCAAACTGAATCAAGGTATGGTCAGCTTATCATTCACAATATATTACAAAGGGCTCCACAAGAGCATCATGTCACTTACAAGAGTAGAACATGGGTGGGGATGGTAACATTCATTCCTCCCAACCACCCAAGCTACATCCATTTGACTGGCTGACTAGTTTTTCATGCACCACATGATGATGCATTTATATTCTTCAAGAACAAAGATGCATTTATATTCTTGAAGTGATCAATACCACTATAATCATATAAAATATATGAAAATGGTTAACACACATATTTATTGCTCTAGTCAGTGTGTTAAGAGATGTTATGGAACATCGTTATTGAGGTGACCTATCTATGTATGTGCAACACTCAATGCAGGCCACACATGACTTGAGATGCAAATGAATGCACAAATGCCAATACATTATTGATGGTGCTACCCACTAACATGGGAGCATTGAATTGGAATTTTGTATGTTCCTATGATATGTAATGCACTAATGTGGACTAGTAGCACCATTTTTCAGTGCTACAAATTAATCCACATGCACATACAAATTAATTCAAGACATGCATTGATATTGATGGCCCCTTATTTTGCCATATTTTATTTATACATCAGATCCATAACTTAAGTCTTTTAAATGAATTTCCTCCCGTGTATCGTTTATTTAGACATTATTTGCATGGATTTAAAGGCTATTTCATGAAGTTCATAACAAGGTATACTTTTATCATTATTCCATCTTATTTATTCATTTTTAAGCATAATTTTAAAATATTATATCCAATGAATGAATTACTTGGGGTATAACTATTTGGTTATCTTGCAGATTTCTTCCACCAATCCGGTACCTGATCCGATACCCAATCCTATACCTAATCTAACACTTGTTTCAGCACTTGCTTGAAGGACGATCGTTGATTCTCATCATTCCGGGTTTCTTAAACCAATTTGGATACATTATTTTTTAGATGATGATGATATCTACCTCCCATATAAATAAGTATTGTTTTGGATACATGGATCTCAAGATAATCCAAAATTTCTAAAAAAGTCAAACCCAAAAATTTTGCAGGAAAATATTCAGAACTGCTCTTTTGTTCCCTAGTTTTCGTACAACTGGAAGCATCTCTAGAAAAAATGCCAAATGGGTTTTTAGAAAATCCAACTGGCTGAAAAACCCATAAATTGTTTGTTAAAAGTCACAAGGGATTGCAAGTTATGGCTGAGCCACTAATGCCAAAGTTTCTAATTTGACTACCAAACCCAGATTTTTAGGATCTCATCCAAACTTGGCAAAGTTGTTTCTTGGGCTTTCAGATTCGGTTCCAATGACATTTTATGTATAAATATATCGTTGTTGATCACTGTAAAAAAATAAATAAGGATGGTGATTATTATGTGATACATTTTCTAGCTGATAATTAAATCCCGTTTAAAGTTTTTATTCATCACCTGAGCAATGTTTGGAGGGGGCCACCTTCATACGATGTTGGTATATTGCTTGTGAATATCGTCATTTACATAAATTACTATAAGAAATCCTTTTTATGTATCATCTGGTTATTACTGATTTGTTTGTTGTTATTGAGGGTTTCCAGAAACGAAAATAGAACATGAAGGGTTTGAACAAATTGAAGGTTAAATGTTGTAGGTTTTATGTAACTTGTCAAGTTACGCTTAGTTTACATTAATGTAAGGTTTTGCACTGAAATTTAGATTGATTTTCCTCATAAAACTAGTTAATTCATTCTGGAATCTTATATCTGGGAGTAGGATAGAAAAAAAATAGTTTGGAGTGTTTTCTTTGTAATCGAGGCATGCTACAAGAATGGTTTGCACAGAGTAGAGGATCCCGACCAGAAAATAAGTTTGATATTGTTTGATGTTACAGCATTTGAATATTGCCTTTTGTATTAAAATTAGAGTCACAACAATCTATGAATCAAGACACAAACTTACAATAGATTTCATAGATCAATTTTACTCAGAAATGACATGAAATAGTGCAATAAGGAGTTGCAGTTGTATAGTTGCTATCATTAATAAAAAGTAGTGATACAATGTCATACAATGACATGAATATACATGCAATTTGAATCCTATAGAGGTCATTCGAATTCAGTACATGAGAGTGGCTTAGCTACGAGTTAGACACCACTCGGCACAACAGTTAACTACTTAACACAACCTTAATTGACTCTAACTGAATCAGAGGCAGTTTAGACTAAGTCTAACTGAATAGAACTCAACTGCATGTCAATCAGTAGGTGAGGGTGCATATCTGAATTCAGTTAAGTGAGATCAACTATACTGAACTGAACTGAGTCACCAAAGTACATGGAGGTGCCTTTAATCACTCTAGCTAACTGAAATTAACCAAAAATAGGCTAATTAATGAGGAAGGCACCTTTGCAGCTCCAGTTTAACTGAAAGTAGGTGTAAAAACCATTAGTTAACTGATTTGGGGCACTTATGTCATGCAAATGAACCTATATTTGCTCCTATATTGAAGGAGGAGACATAGTTAAGCTTCGCGATTGAAGGAGAATACCCAGTTAGGCTCCCTGATTGAAGGAGGATGATCCAGTTGATGATGCCGTCACATATTTGAGTCAATAAATTAAGATAAGTGGTAAATTAGACCAAATAATAAAAACATTGATGTGTGGTTGGATAATGACTCCAACACCCCCCCTTAATCTATACTTAGGAGGAGTAAAAATAAAAAGCATGAAATAATAGGGCCCCGACAACAAAGGCCATAGGTCACCCTTTACAAAAATTAACTCTAAAATGATCAAAATTCTAAGTGAGGAAAAGAGGAAACACCCCATGGGAAAGAAACCCCCCCTCAAACAAAACACTAAAGAATTATTCTGACTTCACCATGATGAAATCACCCCCAACAGTGAATGGAGGTAAGTGAACTTTTTCTTAGTAAAGTTCTTGGTGAAAATGTCAGCAATTTGCTCATCTGTGGGGCAATATTGCAGAACAATTATTCTGTCATGCACAAGTTCTCTAATGTAGTGCATGTGGATCTCGATGTGTTTGGTTCTCTATCTCTGAACTGGATCTGTTGATATCTTGATAGCACTTTGATTCTCACAAAAATGACAGTATATGAAGTGCTACCAATATCAAATTCTGCGAAAATACCTTGCAGCCAAATTGCCTGAATGCATGCATTGACCACTCCTCGGTACTCTGCCTCTGTTGAAGATAGTGCAATGGCAGCCTAATTTTTGGTTGACTAGCAAATAGGCACACCACAAAACATGAACACATATCCAAAATTATACTTTCGATCAAGGCTATCTCCAGCCCAATCTGAATCTGTGAATCCTACCAAGTCTAGCTCGGAATAAGCAGCATAGTGAATGCCATAGGTTCTAGTACCCTACACGTACTGTAGAATCCTCTTGGCTGCTCTCCAATGAAGTTCATGAGGCTACTGCATATAACTTGATACAATATCATGACATAACAAATGTTAGGCCTTTAATGTGTAAAGTAGAGAAGGATTCCAATCAATTAACAGTAGAGAGTAGAATCCACATGTGGAGTAGTATTTCCCTCTTCAAGATTGATTCCTGAGAGGAAGGGAAAGGGTGCTTCCTTAAAATAATCCATATTAAACTTAATTAATAGGTTTTAAGCATATTTCTATTGTGTCACCATAATCCCATCAAAATATTGAGTTATTTCTAGCCTGAGAAACTGCCTCAATAGGCCTATATCACTCATCTCAAAGGATTCATGTAAATCAGTTTTTATGAAGCTGATTGAAGCAAGAGTGCTTCTCGTGATTAGTAGATAATCAACATACAAAAATATAATAAAAAAATTACCTTCATATTTCTGCAAGTACACATTTGGATCAGACTTACATATTTCAAAGTTCTGTGATAGCAGAAAAGAATCCATTTTGGTGTACCAAGCTCTTGGGGCCTGTTTTAAGCCATACAAGGATTTTTGCAGCTTGAAAACTAATGATGGATCTAATGTGCAGCCTTCAATATGCTTCATGTAGAAATATTATTGCAGGTATCCATGAAGGAAATCACTTTTTACATCTATATGGTGCACCTACCAGTGCTTGGATGCAGAAATGGCAAAAATTAGCCGTATAGAATCCATTTTTGCCACCCGTGGAAAGGTCTTAGTGTAGTCCACTCCTTGGACTTGGGAGAAGCCTTTTAATACCAGTCATGCTTTATATTTTTAGGTCAATCCATCTGCAGCAACCTTTTTCCTATAGACCCATTTGGATTGGACAAGTTTCCTCCCAGGTGGAAGGGAAACTAGCTCCCAGGTTGCATTTTTTTGGAGAGAGTTGAACTCTTGATCCATTGCAACTTGTGATATAGGATCATTCCGAGCATGATAATATGGCTGAGGATCAGATCCAATAATCATGTAGCACTTCTCAGACAACAAATAATCATTGCAATAAAGAGTAATACCTGCTCTTTGAAAATATGACCGAGTTCTCCTTGGATCAGCAATATTTCCAACATCTAACCTGACAAAAGAGAGAGTCTTTTCGACCCATTTTGGTAGATAAGTGGGATCATTTGTGTTGATGTATTTGTAACTTTGGAATGTATTCACTTGTATATCTTATATTGTACCCCGATGTTCCTATCGGGAGAATCATTTATATTTCATTGTACCACGATGTTCCTATATGGAGAGTCATTAATATAATACAGTGATGTAAAGTCATTGAGGTTAACCCTATGTTGTAAGTCGGGGCAATAGTGATCTGGTGGATTATTCATCTTCAAAAATTACACTGATCCAATATGGTACAATAGTTGTTAATCTATGGTTCAAGGAACATAACCTATGTTTTTAACTCATATGCTAAACAACGTGCGAGGACTAAACTTGGCGGTTAAGATGTAAACAACCGCGCAGTTATCACATGGTGCGCGCTTATCGCATGGGCCGCGCAGTTATCGCATGGTGCGCGCTTATCGTATGGGCCGCGTAATTGTGCATAAGCCATGCAGTTATGTATGGGATGCGTATTTTGCGCACCATCAAGTGGAGCATCGAATGGTTCGTGAAAAGCCCGCGCGGTCACGTATGCCGCGACGTCGTGGAGCTAGTTATATGCTGCGACGTTTGAGGATGCCGCGACAGCAGATCAGTTATATGCTGCGATATGTATATCGCAGTTGCTGCGACATACGTATATTGGTTTTTGCGACATTTGTGGAGTTAGTGGTGACAGCAAATGGTTACGTTACATGTGGCATAGCCTAGTTGTAAGTCATTGCAACGTGTTGAGAATCAACATATGTGCATGGAGTTGGTTGCAACATTTCAGGGTTATGGAACGTCGTGGTAACATAATGCTTGGGCAGCGATTTGGCGGGATTGCAGGGTTCAGTTTTAGCATATGGTTGTAACAATAATAAAGAAGATAACAGCTGTGATGAAAGGGGGAGGTGAATCCGTTACTTATCTTCCCTCTGAACGCTTAAATAGGGGATTCCGGCCATCGAGGAAGGAGGGGGATTCAGATTGTTTAGAACACGGAGCATCATTTCTCTGTTATGAGAAGCTTGGAGAGTTTTGCTGTGAAATATCCAGATGTTGTTTCTTTTGAAGTCGACATTCTCTGTTATAATTTTAGCTTTCTTTGTCTTTCGAAGGCTAATTGTAATTTCCAGAAGAGAGGTCTTAAAGACTTTGTACAACATTCTATTTACAGTTGCTGAAGTTGATTCCAAAACCATTTTTGTACCATTTTAAAGAGATTAATTGGATCGGTACCCATTGGAGAGGGACCCAGAGACGTAGCCCAGTGGAGGGGGTGAACTCCGTTATCAACTTTTGTTTGTGACTCTCTGATTCTGTGTTTCTTCTTTATATCTTTTTATTAGTGTTGTTTTCTTCATTCATGTTCTAAGCATTTAATTTCCGTTAATGCTGTTCATATTATGGTATCAGAGCAGGTCAACTGCTGGTGCAAGTTTGTGAATGCTTACCAGGTTCAGGTTAAAGCGTGGTGAAGGAGAATTAATTGAAGGAGATCCTGAGATTGGCTTAAGGAGAACATTATCAAGAACCATGTCTTCTCCACGAGGGGAAAAAGAAGATGTCTACCGTTAAGAAAGAGGGTGAAACGCCTACATGTTCGCATTGTCAGAAGGGACATGATGTCTCTAAGTGTTGGAAACTTCATCCAGAGTTAAGGCCAAATAAGGACAGAGGAAACAAAGATAAAGGCAAAGAAAAATCTACTGCAACAGTTATTCAAGACTTGGGATCTGACTCAGGTGATGAAACAAAGGTTATAGCTGTCGGAATCCAGGGTAAGAATAAAAGTATCTCACTTCCCATTGATGCAAAATCAAGTTCTAGTGCAAGTACAAATCTGCCATCTACTTCTAAGCAAAATGATAAAAATAGAAGTGCACTGTTTCATGTTCGTGTCATTACAAATCAAACAAATATTGATACATTGTTTGATAGTGGTTCACAAGTAAATCTGATATCAGAAGAAGTGGTTAAGAAATTTCATTTAGTTACTATGCCTCATGAAAAACCCTATCCTCTAGGTTGGGTTACTAATGATACACAATTGTGTATTGAAGTTTGCCATTATTGAAAAGTTCATGGATGAGGTAGAACTAGATGTAGTACCACTTGACATTTGTGGAATTGTACTTGGGAGTCCATATTTGTATGACCAGAAAGCAGTCTTTTATAGAGAGTAGAATAAGTATCATCTTTTTAAAGATGGTATAGAGTATATTGTACGAGCACATAAGGCAAAAACCAACCTAGCAATAGTTTCTGCAGGACAAATGAAGAGGCTGGTAAATGCTAGTAAGAATTTTGTGTTAATGATGGTTAAGGTGAAAAATGATGAGATCTCTAAATGTTTTGAAGGATGTGACCCTAAACATAAATCTGAGTTGATTGAAATCATTTCTGAGTATGATGATTTGTTTCAAGATCCGAAAGGGTTACCACCAAAGAGAGAGATTCAACATGAGATACATTTGCAGCAGGATGTGCCACTCTCGAACATAGCTATGTACCGAATTTCTATAATGCAGAATGAGGAAATAAAGAAGTAGGTTCAGGAGCTGATTGAGAATGGGGTCATCCGACCAAGCACTTCTCCTTGTGGCTCTCCTATAGTCTTGGTTTCGAAGAAGGATGGGTCTTGGAGGATGTGCATCGACTATAGGGACCTTAACAAAATCACCATTAAAAACAGGTATCCTCTTCCTCGCATTGATGATTTGCTTGATCAGTTGAAACATGCAACTTACTTTACAAAATTAGATCTGCGTAGTGGGTATCATCAAATCCGTGTTGCTGAAAATGACGCCTGGAAAACAAAGTTTAAAACAAAACAGGGTTTGTATGAATGGCTTGTGATGCCTTTCGGGCTCTGTAACGCACCTGCTACTTTCATGCGGGTCATGAATGATGTCTTTAGTTCATTCATTGATGAATTTTTAATTGTATATCTGGATGATATTCTTGTGTTTAGCAAAACCTGGGAAGAACACATTGTACATGTGAAGAAAGTTTTAGATGTACTAAGGAAGGAGAAGCTTTACGTAAAGATGTCCAAATGTGAATTTGCTAAAACTTCTTTATTATATCCAGGCCATATTATTGGTGGAGGCCACCTGCGAGTGGACCCAGCCAAGGTTGCTGTCATTGTAAACTAGCCACGGCCTAACACTGTTACTGAAGTCAGAAGTTTTCTGGGTGCGGTTCAGTATTGGAGGAAATTCATTTCTGGGTTTTCTTCCATTGCTGCTCCATTACATGCGTTGACAAGTGTTAAAGAAATTTTCCAGTGGGGAGGCAAGCATCAGAGAGCCTTCGACACTTTGAAGGAAAGGATTAGCATAGCACCAGTTCTAACGTTGCCATATTTGTAGCAGCCATTTGAGATCGAAACCAATGCCAGTGGGTTTTCCATGGGAGCCGTTTTGATGCAAGGGAGGAAGCCAGTCTGTTACCATTCAGAAACGTTCTCTACTGCGGTAAGTAACTATCCGACTTATGAAAAAGAGTTGTATGCTTTAGTACGAAGTGTGAAGAAGTGGAAACATTATATCATGGGAAAAGAAACCGTCATACATACTGATCATTAACCACTTCAATATTTACAATCTCAAACTAAAATACAACAAAGTAGGCATTTAAGATGCATGGGATTCTTACAACAGTTTCATATCGTAATTAAGTACAAAAAGGGAATTCATAATAAGGTAGCAGACATGTTATCAAGGCCTCCTACAAATGCTTCGATCGTTCTTCAAAACAGTTCATTAACACATGAAAGTTATATTGAACAGTATGCAGAAGATAAAGATTTTAAGAAAGTATATGCATCACTAATACATGGTAAACAGGAAGAGAACTATTATGTGCATAATCAACTCTTGTATCATCTTGGTAAACTTTGTATTCCAGAGAAAGAAAGAGCGCATGTGATTCGAGAAGCACATAGTTCATTAATTGCAGGACATTTTGGAGTAAGCAAAACACTGTCTGTATTACAGAATCACTGTTATTGGCCTCAGATGCAAGAAACTGTAGCTAAATACATAAGAGGTTGTGTTATGTGTGCAACAAGTAAGCCTAGCAATAGGAAATTGGGTTTGTACACTCCTCTTCTAGTTTCTTCTCGTCCCTGGGAAATCATTTATATGGACTTTGTAGGAGGACTACCTATGTCTAGAAAAGGGCATTATTACCTATATGTTGTTGTGGATAGATTCAGCAAAATGTGTATCTTAATGCCATGTAACAAACAGATCACTGCTGAACAAACAACTCATCTATTCTTTCAGAATGTTTGGGTACATTTTGGGCTACCCATGTCTATTGTATCTGATCGGGATTCCCAGTTCTCGGGAGAATTCTGGTCAACTTTATGGGAGCTTATGGATACTAAACTTAAGAAAAGTATAGCTTTTCATCCACAGACCGATGGACAAATAGAGGTAGTAAATAGAACAGTGGTTCAACTGCTCAGAGGATATTGTAGTAAACATCCTAAACTTTGGGATGAGCAGTTGCAGTATATACAACATGCTTACAATCATGTAGTTCATTCTTCCACCAAAAGATCTCCTTTTGAAACTTGTTTTGGTTATCTGCCAAAAACACCGATGGACTTCTCTTTTGGCAAAGATGCAGTGGATGGACATCATGATGCAGATAAAGCTCTAAGGTTCATTCAGAGAATCCAAGCTGTGCAGCAGGCAGTTCAGGAACAGTTGGAGAAGAGCTAGGAAAACTACAAAGCCAGGCATGACAAGCATCAAGTTGATCATCAATTTTAGGTTGGTGACAGAGTTTGGTTACATATCACCAAAGACAGAATGAAAGGTGAAGGTAAAAAGCTTAAGCCTATCAGGTATGGTCCTTTTGAGATCTTGGAAAAGATCGGTACTAATGCTTTTCGCTTGAATTTACCTCCATACATGCAAATTTATTCAGTTATCAATGTTGAGAAGCTTAAACTGTTTGAGCCTCCTATGATCATGGATGAGGAAACTACCATACAGATTCCTTCAGTTGATGATATGGCACCTGAATACATGAAAGGGTTGCAGGATGATGTTATTCTTGACAGAAATGTAAGGACTTCACAAAGGGGGAATGCTGAGTACCTTCGAGTGGGGCTTAAAGGCATGCATCCTAGCAAAGCAAGATGGATGGAGATTGGAAAGGTGAGGGAGCTATACCCTCACTTACTCGCAGAATGATTCAAGATTTTGGTGGTCCAAAAGCTCTCCAGTGGGGAGGAATGATCCGGTGGATTATTCATCTTCAAAAATTACACTGATCCAATATGGTTCAATAGTTTTTAATCTATGGTTCAAGGAACATAACCTATGTTTTTAAATAATATGCTAAACAAAGTGCAAGGACTAAGCTTGGTGGTTAAGATGTAAACATCAATGCAGTTATCACATGGTGCGCGCTTATCGCATGGGCCGCGCAGTTATCGCATGGTGCACGCTTATCGCATGGGTCGTGCAGTTGTGCATAAGCTGCGCAGTTATGTATGGGCCGCGTAGTTTGCGCACCATCGAGTGGAGCATCGAATGGTTCATGAAAAGCCCGCGTGGTCACATATGCTGCGACATCGTGGAGATAGTTATATGCTGTGACGTTTGAGGATGCTGCGACGTTTGAGGATGTTGCGACTAGTATGCCGCGGCAACAGATCAATTATATGCTGCGATATGTATATCACAGTTGCTGCGACATATGTATATCGGTTGCTGTGACATTTGTGGAGTTAGTGGTGAAAGCAAACGGTTACGTTACATGTGGCATAGCGTAGTTGCAAGTCATTGCAACGTGTTGAGAATCAACATATGTGCATGGAGTTGGTTGCAACGTTTCGAGGTTATGGAACGTCATGGTAACATAACGCTTACGCAGCGATTTGGCGGGATTAAAGGGTTCAGTTTTAGCATATGGTTGTAATGATAATAAAGAAGATAACAACTGTGATGAAAGGGGGAGGCGAATCCATTACTTATCCTCCCTCTGAACGCTTAAATAGGGGATTCCATCCACCGAGGAAGGAGGGGGATTCAGATTGTTTAGAACACGGAGCTTGGAGAGTTTTGTTGTGAAATATCCAGATGCTGTTTCTTTTGAAGTCGACATTCTCTGTTATAATTTTAGCTTTCTTTGTCTTTCGAAGGCTAATTGTAATTTCCAGAAGAGAGGTCTTAAAGACTTTGTACAGCATTCTGTTTACAATTGCTGAAGTTGATTCCAGAACCATTTTTGTACCATTTTAAAGAGATTAATTGGATCGGTACCCATTGGAGAGGGACCCGGAGATGTAGCCCAGTGGAGGGGGTGAACTCCGTTATCAACTTCTGTTTGTGACTCTCTAATTCTATGTTTCTTCTTTATATCTGTTTATTAGTGTTGTTTTTTTCATTCCTGTTTTAAGCATTTAATTTCCGTTAATGCTGTTCCATTAATTAACCTGTGTTGCATCTGCAACAATTTCCCAAAATTCTAAAATTTTTTGGGACCCTCCTTTACTTGGAATTAGTCAATTTTCTTCTTGTTTCCAGCCTATTTGATTTTGGCCTTTGGATTTCGAAGCGTATTCCAGAAGTTTTGGTTTCTATCACTCATGGTTTCTCTTCATTTAAATAATCTAAGTAATTCCATCTTGAGCTCCTTTTCTTGATTTGCAAAAAACCTTCAAAGTTTTCTTGTGTCGGAATTTAATTTGGTCGACTGTCCCGTCCTTGCAGGCGATTTTCAGCTCTTAAATTTCTTTTTTGTCCCGCTGTTGCGGGTGACTTCCGGAACGTAATCATTTTTTGTCGCCCCACCGTTGTGGGTGCTTTTCAAATCTTGGTTGTTGTTTTTTGCGCTGACTGTTGCGGGGGTTGGTCATTTCGTTCCGCCGTTGCGGGTGGTGGACTGTTCCGGTATGTTGCAGGCATTGTTTCCATGCCGCGTCGGAGGGGGATGAACACTGCTGTCACCGCCGTTGCGGGTCAGTAATAATTCCGAAGTGCTTGTCTCCCACCGACTGCGTGTATTGGAGCCCTGTAGACTGTTGTTTTTCCCTCGCTGTGGACAACCGTATACTCTGAGCGTCCGTCGTTGCGGGGGGGGGCGAAATATTGGTCATCCGACCAATGTATCCGCCGCCGCCCGACTGCGGTTCTTGATTGCATGATCTATGTTTTGCGTTGCGGGTGATGGAGTAGTGAGGATGGTCCACCGTTGCGGAGAGGGATGAGCTTTAGTCGCCCGACACAGCTTTCATGACCGCTCCGACTGAGTTGACCTGTCGCACGTGTGAAGTTTTTTATATATACGATGGGCGTGTTTGGGTTTTTTATTGTTATTTTTTGCCCAAGCCGTCGTAATACGCCCCGCGCGGTCGACCTCGCGAATTTGGTGGAACCCTGTGCTCATACCTTAGTCTAGCTGTCGACTGGGAACTCGATCGTTGACGCCACTTCAGGTGTGCATTACTGCCAGGTAGGATCTTTGTCTCTTTTTGCTGGTATTTTTTAGGGTTTCGTCTGGGGGGCTTATGCTGTTGTGAAGTATTGTCAAGGTTACGGCCCATTTTTCTTTTTTCGCCCGCATACGGATGTTTTATAACCGCGGCTAGGGTTGTCGTTTTCGTTTCCCTAGTTAGTCTGCACCCGCGTATTTTTTTATTATTATTATCTTGGGGTCGGATAACTTGTGCGATTAGAGGGGGGGTCTCTCCTTTTAAAAGCTCGCGTCTTTATTCCCCTTGGCCATTTTGGTTGCGCCTTGAGAAAATGGAAGAAGACGTAGGTGCAGGCGGCCGTTATGCCGCCTGCACCTGGTCTGGTACCTGTAATAATGGGGTTTGTAAATAATTTGATGAGGTTTTCAATGAAATTTTTTAGGTAGTTACCCGGCTGATCGTTTCCCCTATGTGCTTGCTCTTTTCCTCGAAGCCCTAACCTGTGCCCGCTCCGCGCTGTTCGTCGTTCTCCGCCACACGAAACCATAGGGCCGCGTCGCTGTCGATTGTTTATGATTTGGGGTGAAAAATGAATGGTGATACTGGTGAGAGCACCTTGCATGAAATGTTGTCATGGGTGCCCGTAGTTCATGGCCACACCGATGTAATTATTATGTCCGCGAGCGGCATAGGCTTTGCCATTCTTTTACCCTTGCTAAAGCTTGTTTTAATGATAGTCACGCCTTGCGTTTGCATTTGCATTGCATATGATTTCATTGGTAAAAGATGGCATATTGGGAAATAACGTAGGTTTGATGATGAATCGGTTAATGAATAAATTCATTTTAGTACTATAGCTCATTACATTGCAGAAATAGCCTGAGTGTTGTGCTGATATTTTCAGATAGTCAGTATATGGATTGGTTGTGCGTACATGTGAGGGTTGATTTCTTACTTACACGTTGATATAATATAATAGCACAGCTCAAAAGATTGCATGACGAGTTCAAATCCTTCAACTTGAAGAACCTATATCTGATATCATTATAATCATATAGACAATCGAGAAAGAATAAACTGCTTCATAATATTCACAAATTTGAATTGCTTAATATCATGATGTTTTACATTGCAGGAGGATTTTAAAATGTCCAGAAGACAGAAAAAGAAGGCCCCTGTGGTAGAAGAACCAACAGCAATAGAGGCCGTCCTACCAACTGAGTATATCTATGAGGACACCCAGTGTGTCACGGGGGTTGAACCTGAATACAAGTGGAGGATGACAAGGAAGCCCCAACTGAGCTAGTAGTCAAGGATAAACAAGCTTTGAAACGGGACCATGACCTGATAGAATTCACCGTCAACACTGCAGAAGACTTCCAAAAGAATGTCAAGAAAACAAAGGGAGCATGCGCAGAATTCTTCAGGAGAGCCCTGGTCACATACAACCGTTGTCAGGCAGAAGCTGAGCAGAGGCTACACGAGTTCCCAACTCATGATGCATTTGCGGAAATGTTGCAGAAAAGGCAATAAGATGAAGAAGCCAAAGTGCAATGCATCAGAGCTATTGATGAACAAATCCTCAGAAATGAAATAGGCCACACAACCATTAGTATACAGCTCTTGGAGGAACAGATACGTTTGAACACAGCCAGAGTTGAGGCCATTCGGAACCAAGCTGACAAATTCGAGCTGAACATTCAGTTCCTGGAACCCAACTCGTTTGAGAGTCTCGCTGCTGAAGCAGCAGCGTGGAGAAAGTTCTTAGAGGACCAAGCGGGACCCTCTTCATGAGAAGGACCGGTCAACTTTTGTATAGTTTAATAATTTGTAAAGGGTTGTAGGAAAATGAAGCGTTGGGATGCCCAAAGGTCACTTTGGGCAGCCCAACCATTTTTGCTTTTTGTATAAAACTAGGAAAGAGAGACAAAGAAAGGGCTTTTTCCCAGTAATACTGGAGGACCTATTGTAAGAAGAACTACTTCCTTTTGCAATAAAGATTTTAGTTTGCCTATTGGAGAAAGAGCTGTGAAGTTTCCAAATGTTATGCGATGGATGGCAGAAAGATGAACTACTTTATTTTTCAGCTTATGTCCATAAATCGTGAGATCGTTCTAACTCTGTGACCTATGTCTTGTTGGATGATTTCTGATTTATTTTTGTGGAAAATTCATTCAGAGTAATGCTTGTGTTACATATAACAGTTAGCTATCTGATTGTTAGAAGATATTCTGGTTCGTGTGTTGTAAACATAAATAGCAGCTATCTGTAATGTGTTTATTATACATGGAAATGATGCATTACTCACTAATAATCATTTTCTGGCTCCCCGGGGATAGATAGTTAGGTGTTTAGATTGTTAGTTGTTTTACTTCCTTGTGGTTTAGATGTTCAAGAACCTAAGACGAGAGGTAAGAACCTGCACGGCACATTGTGTAGTTCCTGGCATCTTTATCACTCCGCATAGTTAAGATAGGCATGCATTGCATACATTAAGTTAAAATACAAATTCCGGTGGACCGGGCCGTAGCTGGTAAACCCTTGTTGTTAATTTGACCTACGGTAGCCGGACCGTAAACCGGACGGATTCCCTATACCAAACAGTCAGCGGGCTAGTTGGGAACGCTGATTGGTGAGAATCCCTTACTGTTGCCGCCTGCGAATTTCCAGGCCTCAACAACCTGTTAAACACATTCTTTATAAAATTTTAATGCACACAAGTTGAGATCCAACGGATCAAATAGTCCCCACAATTGAGTTGAGGTTAACCCTCCTTGTTGATCAGAGGGGCAAAGTCCCCACAGTTGAGGGGCACTAGGGTTATTAGACTTTCCTATAGAATTCAGCCCTGGTAAGTAATTATCAAGTCAGAAACTAGTATAAATAGAGAGTGAGCCTGTCTATTTTAGACACACACTCACCCAGCTATAGCGCATAGGTGAGAGAGGAGAAGCTCGCTCAAGTGAGAGAGAGAGAACAACTATTGGAGATCATCTTTTTGTCTTTGGGTTTTACTGCTGCCATTGGTGCTCATTCTATCTTTGAGGAAGTTGCGGGGTTTTATCCTTTATGGTGTCCTCAAGGAAAATCTTTGTGTCTATTGTCTCTTGTGATTGATTTTTGTGCATGTTATTCTCTCAGATAAGATCCTAAGATCATATTTCTTAAATGATAAAAAATATAACATGGTATCAGAGATAACCTGAGAAAAATACATTTTGCAGCTACAGAAGCTAGGGATTCTTAATTTTTAGGTCTCTCTCCACAATCCATCAACAAAAGGAGGCTAGGATGACTCTCCATTGAAGGGCGCATCTTTCTGTCGAAGTAGAATTTGATTCTGGGCATTTTCAGTTTTTGACCTGTCACTGCTACAGGAAATTAGGGACTTTTACAGAAGAGGAATTTTTGAGTGAGCCCAGTACAGGATTTCTCTCCTCATCAAAATCAAAGTTTAGAGACCTAGGTAGAAGTTTTTGGTTGAGTAAAACTTTGGGAAAGTCAAACCCTAGTTTGACCACGGGCCCCAAAAACCCTAAAATACTAAAACTGGTAGTTTTGGTAAATTCGCTATATATCGATATTGAAGAAGGATCAGGAGCAAAAATTTTCACAATATGGATATGAAATCTGGATGTACCCTATATTAACATTTCAGCCTCAGATTCGATATATTCTTGGAGATATGATTCCTCCAAATCAGGGTTCCAGCCTCTTCTAGGATTCATCCCTAAACAAGACACCTAGGGAGAATTGCTATATATCGGGCTACGAAGGTCCAAATGAAAATTCGTAAGATGTTCCAGATAGGGAACATACATTACTTTCTGTCGTAAAATTTTTAGAGCTCGAAGGTCAAACAATGACATGTGGTAGTCCGTACAAGTTCGCTATGTTGAACAGTCCTGAAATACGTCACCTTGAGAAAAATATCATAAGTCCCAATTTGTGAAACCAATTCTTCTCATACCTATGGTGTTGGAAAGAGGATAGACAAGGCTACCTCAGTATGAAAGTTTAGACATAGTGGAGCAATAATTTCAGAAATACCATAGAAACAATATCATGAATTTATGCTGAGGAAATTGGAAAACTAGGGCTTTCTGTTCCGGGAGCTTCCCTCCATTGTTTTCATAAAAGGAGTACATTGGACAACTCACCTTGAAGAGACCCATATTTCTATCCAATAAGAAGTTTGAAATTCCAATTTTTGAAATTAGGGTTTCTTTGACAAACCCTAGATCAGCCAGATCCGGAACCAGGACTAACACCTTAAATCGGTAAGATCTAATCTTTTGCTATTTACATTTGAGGTTCTCATTTCAGAATGACCTATTACACCAGCTTTATGACAAGCTTGGTGAAGCTGAAAACTTCTGAGCATGGAAGTATATGATTTCACTGGTTCTTGAAGAAAATGAATTGGACACCTACATAAGTGGAGAGGTTCCAGTCCTAGAGGGAGATGAGGCTAAAGCCTAACACAAGAAGAACTTGGTCAAGTCTAAGAGGATTATTGCTGATTCCATCATGGATCACCTTATACCAAAAGTGTCTTCCCTAAAGACACCTAAATATATGTTTTATTCCTTGAACAAGATATTTGAAGGGAAGAACATAAATCAGAAGATGCCTTTGAGAAACTAATTGAAGAATGTAAAGATCCAAAATGTAGAGACCATACAATCATACCTTACAAGGGTCTCTCAAATCAAATAACAACTTGAATCTGTTGATGAAGAAGTAGAGAATAAATAAATTGTGATAACCACCTTGAATGGCCTCCCAAGATCATGGGATTCATTCATTCAAGGAATGTGTGCAAGAATGAAGTGATTACTTTTAGCAGATTCTGGGAAGCGCACACAAGATGAAGCTCGACTCATAATAAGAGAAGAGAAGATGGGAGCAACTGAAGATCAAGCACTCACGATTCAAAGAAGATCCCTCAAGCGATGAGGAATATGAAGAACTCAATTCTTGAAGAACCTCTTATCCATGTTAAGCATTTGGATAAGAAATGATGATGTTATGAATGAAGAAGATGATGAAGATAAAGGCTCAAGAATGAGTCTACTCACGAAACAAATAAAGATAAGTATTCAATTGTCATTTCATGATATTCTTTTGTTATGCATTTATTTATATTCAGTTGATGTGTTATGTATGATAGAATGTCTGCATTAATTACAATATACTACTATATGCATGTAATGGGTAAGTAGCTCATGGTGCTATACAATTCTCCATTTCTACTTATCTAGAATGGAACCTCTTTGCTAACATATTGGATTAGTGCACAATCTCAATGATGTCTTGGTAGAGATGGAAGGCATATAGAAATTTTCCATGAGATATGGATGAATGTTGTATTGGCTAAAATAGTTGCATGATTATATCTTTATGCACCAGAATTTTCCATTATGAATATTGTAGAAGGAGCAAGTCGACATAAGTCGACTTGAACGAAGACCGACTTAGTCGATCAGCCGACTAAGTCGAGAGACCGACTACGTCGGTCGGCTGAGTAAACACAGTAGTTAGTCTGTTAACTAATAGTCGTGTCGGTTCGGTGAACCGACAGGTAGTTATGATTGTAACTGTTTGTAACCTGTAAATATTAGGCTGTTGAGCCTCACAAGAACGAAGTTCAGTTCTTGGCTTTGTATGATCTATTGAGAATAATATAATCTGTTCATCCTATCTGTTCTTGTCTCTTGTCTCGGTGTATATTTCTGTATGTTTTTATGTATTATTGGTAACCTTATGTGATCATATATTCCAGTTATGTACTACCGGGAACGGAACCAATGTTGTAATCTCACAGATCACATAAAGTTACCAATAATACATAAAATATACAGAAATATACACAGAGACAAGAGACAAGAACAGATAGGATGAACAAATTATATTATTCTCAATAGATCATACCGACCTGTATGTCCCATGGTCGTCCAGCCTAAGAAACACGACCCGACCAGACTGAGAATCTGTGTCGACTTTAGGGAACTTAATAAATTCACACTGACAGATCCCTTTCCCACACCTTATGCTGATGAAATCTTGAATGAAGTGGAAGGCCATGAATGCTACTCATTCACAGATGGATTTTCAGGATACAATCAAGTGCCTATAGAAAAGGAAGATCAGAAGAAAACCACATTTGTTTGTGAATTTGGCTCTTTTGCTTATAGGGTTATGCCTTTTGGCCTCAAGAATGCACCTGCAGTATTTTCCAGAATAGTTGTAAAAACTTTCCAAGAGTACATCTATAAAACTATGGTAGTCTACTTCGACGATTGGACCATATATTCCACCCTAAAAGATCACTGCACATGGCTCTGACTTATGTTGGAAAGATGTCGGCAGATTCAACTTTCCCTCAACATTAAGAAATGCATCTTTATGACC